>VUYV01000163.1:1803250-1850061 GCA_008711295.1 Anarhynchus alexandrinus | reverse complement strand
GTAGGGGTCTGTTCGTTAAAGACCTTCCTCCTCCTCTTCCTCCCTCGAGGGGTTTATTCCTTTCCCGGGGGGGTCCGCCGAAAAAACAGGCCACGAGGGCTCAAATTAGGAACGAGCCCCCCCCCCTTCCCCACCAACACTTTGGGCGAAGTTGTCAGAGAAAAGGGTAAAAAGCTTTAAAAAAAAAAAAAAAGGCCTCCATTTTCGCTTTCACTCCCCCCCTCCAGCGTGGTCCTGGAGGAAAGTGGTTCCCCCCCCTCCAGCAAACCGCACACCTTTTTTTGTTTTATGATTATATATTCATTTTTCCTTGCACTTTCAGTCTTTATCAGCCCTGTCTCTGCCGGGAAGCCCAGCCCGGCGCCGTGGGGCTGTTGTTTTGGGGTTTTTTTAGCAGCAAACATATTTACCTTGCGATTTCTGTTACTGTTGTTATTATTATTATTATCCCCACACACACACTGATGAAAACGGGGTGCGCGCGCGTTCCTCCGCTTTTCCCCCCTCTCTCCTTCCGTGTGTACGCCGCCGTGGAGAAGCCTTCCTCGTGCGAGTCACTTCCTAGAGCTGATGGACGCCGCCGTTGCCCAATGGCGACACGAAGGGCCCGCGCGCGGCACACGGGAGTTTGCTCCCCTCCGACCCCGGCGGAGGTGCCGGATGGCCGTCCGGCGGTAACGGGGTCGTTGCCGCAAGGTTGGGGCACGCGGTGACTCTCCGCCGGCGGGACGCCCCTGCCCGCTCCTGCGAGCTCTGAGCTTGTCAGGGCTGTGCACCTGAGGCGGGTTAAACGCTCCTGGTGACGTTACGCCAGGCTCGTACTGTGCTTCACAAGTGTTTCTGAACCAGAAACGCTGTTTTTTCGCTTGCCTGTCAAGGACAGTGTGCTTTGTCATGTTTTATCTCGTTTCTGCGCCGTCGCCCGTCTCGGCAATCTGTTGCGGCAAAGGAGTTGGGTACCGCTGTTGTGCCTCCTGGAAGGGGAAAAATATCAGATCGGCTTGATGCGCTCTTATTGCCATCGACATTGGAAGATGATTAATGGCGTGGAATGCGCTGCAGAACTTGGTACTGAAAAATCTCTAGCTGTGTGAGATGTTTGGGAAGCAAAGAGAGGACAGCTGGGAGCGCTGGCCCCCGCGGCACTCGGGGTTTGTGGGATAAGCTCGCTCGCTGATCACTTTTGTAAACATCCAGCTGTGAAATACTTGAGCGGCGCTAGCACTTTCAATTATCAGGAAGTTTCAGGCTCAGCACCCCGTAGAGATGAGCAGGCAGTTTCCACTTCTGTCTGAGCTATTGTTTCAGGCTATCTTCAAACTCGGGCAGAGAGTCTCCCAGGCGTGAAACAAGCACAAAGCCACGCAGTGCTCTGTGACCATCAACACAAGAACTTGGGGGGGGGGTGAAGGGAGGGTGAAGGCAGTAACGAGAGGGATTACCCCGCCGCTAAGCTCCGGAGCAGAGGGATGGGTTGTGTAGCGAATCCCGCTGCTTCGCGATATTGCAGGACCCTGAATAGCGATGCCGTTATGTTCCATTATTAGCAGTCGGTGAAGGTGTCCGACAGGGTGGCTGGCACATGGGGCCAGGAGCAGTCAAGTTAGGAATCCCGGCTCTGCCCCAGGATCCGTCTGTGCGTCCGAGCCGGTTATTTGTTGCTCGGTGGCTCAGCTTGGCTGGCTGGGGGAGATGTGTCTCTGGGCTAGTGATGCTGAGGTGTAATTCTGGTGTAGCTCCGTCACTGCCTTTTATAAGTGCGTGATGGAAAAAGTGCTGTGTGCTTGTCAGAACCGGGGCTGGCTGCTGCGTACCTTTCCCCTTCGGCCACTTCCTCGGTGAAGTTTCTGAGGTGACACAAGTGTACCCTACTGGTACTCTGTATCCTCTGTCCCTGACCACAGGCTCTCTGCAGCATCTGACTAGGTTGTTTACCAAACCACTGAAGACTGTCTGATCCGTGTCCAGGCTTCCCCAGAGAGCGCCTCAGAGAGCCGTGTCCTGGCAGCTCTCAAAATGCGCTCTGAAGGTTCCTGAATCTCCTCTTTTGCTGCTGGATGCTGGTTCCGATCCATAAGGGAAATGGAAAGCTGGCCAGCTGGGCGAGGGCTGCGTGGAGCTCCTCTAGAACAGTAAACAGTGACTCACCCCCTCCTTGTGTCTTCTCTCTCTTCATGTCAAATATATTGCCTCGCATATGCTTCTACTCTCTGATTCACACCATCAGCCCGTCCCTCCTCGCTCTCGTTACAAATGAGTGACAAGCGTCAGTCTGCCTTACGGGATGTGTGAAGATTGTCAGAGCAGGAGAATGGCTTTTTGAATGATGGGGAGAGGGATGGTGCTCTGCCTACCGTGCTGCAACGTGCTGGGAATCCGTGTCGTGCCTCCGAGCGGCAGAGGCACGGCGACGAGGATTGAAGCATCTGTAGTTCCCTTCACCTGTCAGCTCTGATGTTATCCTTGGTAGGCACATCCGTTTGGCTTGTGCTTGGGGAGCTGGGAGTAACTTGCGGATAAGCGAGAAATTTGGGTGACTTGACTTTAAACGGCTGCCTGGGAATTAAATCGCCACGTTTGGGAACGAGTAGAGTATTCCCCGCGTAGCTGTCGGTGCTGAGTTGGGAGTCGATGGCGGAGATCCCCATCGCTGCTTGAACCTTCCGCTGTTTTCCTGCCCTCTGGAAGTTGTCGCTGGCCTGGCTGGAGGTGAGGGTTGCATGTTTTCAGTTTGCTGTATGTGTCTGAGGATGGAAGCTAAACACCAGCAGGGCTGTCTGCCAGGCACTCATGTTCTGGCCGGGGTTGTCTTTCAGCGTAGAAGGAGTTTTAAAATTCAAGTTCATCCGCAGTTGTCGGGTGTCGGCAGAGACTTTATAGTAATTCCTTAATGCGTAATGCGCTTTGAAAGCCCTGTAGCGTGGAAAGTCTGAAATCTCATTCTGGCATGTTTTCTTTCTTAATTGCAAGCCTTGTGTGCAAAGCTCTGTCCTACCTCTGCCTGAGTCAGGCTTTCTGCCGCCTTCCCCTTTCAAAGCAAAGGAGCCGAGGACCTCTGGATGGTCCAAGCTGAGACCGTCGGGCTTGGGATGTCAGCTGGAGACCTGCGGGTTTTTGGTAGGATGTTGCAAGGGGCACAAGAGTCGTCTGAGAGAGGGAGAGGGCGTTGGCAGGGCTGTCAATGGGTAACTTCATTGCAGAATTACAAGGGTTCTTTATGTAACCCACAGTCAAAACACTTGCTTTAAATACAAGCGTGGAGCTGCACTGGCAAAGCCTTTGCCCCTTGCAGTTGGTGTATTACTACTTGCCGCTTTATTTATGTCGCGTTCAAAGCGTGTTGTACAGCTTACAGAATAGAGATGTAATGCGGTCCGTGTTCCAAAAAGCGGAGCTCCTAATTTTAGACGTGATGCAGCAAACGCAATTAAGAAAAGAAGGGCAGGAATAGGGTAAAGACTAAAAAGGGTTCTAGTAATCAAATCGCAGGCAGGGTCCCAGAAGACCCCTGTGCGGCATGGTTAGGGGACGCTGCTGGATGTGACATGCCTGCAGGAGGTTTTACGGTTTTTATTGTGGGGTTTTGCCTTCTAACTGTGGGAGATGCCGCGCCGATTGTAGCTGCTTGTTGTTGGTAGCTGAACAGTCCCAAATAGTCCCCATGGGAAGGATTTTGTAGGTGGGGAGGTAGAGATGGAGCCCGAGGCCCCATAGGACTGTTGGTGGGGGTTGCGAGTGCTGTTGTATCGGTTTCGAGTGGAGCCCGGACCACACCTGTGGGTTCACCTAGTGCAGAGATAAGACTCGCCCTGGCACTGGCGTCTCAGTGCCAGACTTGGGCTCCTTTGAGTGTTTCTACATGCACTACCAAATCCTGCCCTTAGGGTCGGGGCAAACCCCCATCTCCCACCCTTGTTTGAAGAGGGCCCGGCCTCGCAGCGATTCCTGACAGTGCCCTGAACCTCCTGGCTCATCTCTGTGCCAGCAGCAGCTCCATCTCATTGCCCCTGGTGCCATAGGAGGGATCCCAGCCCATCTCGGAGGGATGCCGGCCCGTCCAGAGTGCTTTGGGGTTCAGGGGCAGAGAGGCGTACAGCACAAGACCCCGTATTGAATGCCAGGGCGTCTGTGCCGTCTGCCGAGCAGTGTGCAGGCTAAGGGGATGCTGCTTTGGTGACACGGAGCAGCAGGTGACCAGGAGGGGTTTTGTCCCCTGGAGCCGGAGCATTGCTGGGGTGGCAGGCGAGCCCGCACGCCGACCCCCACCGGCGGCAACCTCACCCCTCGCCTCTTGTTTTCCACGATGTTTTACATTTCTTTCCATCCCCGCGCAGCCAAGCGGCCCTGTTCAGTTTTTCCATCGGCTGGCGTAGAAAGCGCTTTGAAGACGCGCTGGGTGAGGATCAAAAGGCTTTTTGTGTAACGGGTGGGTGTGACGGGTGGGTCGCCGGCCTCCCCCTCCGTTTTGGCTTTCCTTTTCCGGTTGTCGCGGCGCGGAGTGGCGGGACGGCAGCGGCAGCAGCAGCGTGCCCCTTCCCTTGTAGGGATGGGGGGGATGCCGAGGGAAGGAAGAGTTTCTGATGCTGTGGGAATGTGAGCTCGCAAACTCTGTAAACAGCTGGTGACTCACTGCATAACTATGGCACCAACTGCCTGCGGCCCGCTCTCTGCAGGGAGGGGGCTGCCGGCCCTTTCCTTTACGCACTGGCAGCGCCTCTGCTCTCCTCAGTTCGCCGGGACGAGGAGCTTTTTCCTTCCTCCTCCTCCTCCTCCTCCTCCGTGCTAGCGCCTACGTCTGCGCCTCTGGCCTGGAGGTAGGGGCGGGCGGCGAACGGGCAGCGCTGGGGTCTGACGAGGCGACTGTGCTCGCGGGAGAGCCTGCCTGCAGTCAGCCCCGGTGCAAAACACGCGGCGTGGGCAGCAGCCAGAGGTCAGGCGCATCCCCGTCCCTCCGAGGGGACTGCCGGGGACTGGGACTTGCTCCCCTGCCCCGTGCTCAGCCCGCTCCGGCGGCCCCGGCGAGGAGGCAGCCCAGGGTGTGGTTCGGTGCCGGAGGAGAGGAGGGAAGGACGGACTCGGTGATGCTCTAGAAAACGCAGCGCACACCAGTTGCTGTAAGTGGTCCATTCATCACGGAGCATCTTGGCTTGCGCGCTGTGCGGCTGTCCTTGTCCCTCCTCCAGACATGGAGAGCTGTGCTGTCTCGGGCTTAAAAATAGAGGAGGCACCTAAATACACTCCCTAATATCTAGGATAGTATCTCACGGCTTTGCGCTTACAGGATTTTTTTTTTTTCCCCCCATGCTCTTCGTCTTGATTTTTACGTAAGTCGTGTGACGGTGAGGCGTCTCGACTGATAAAATTCGAGTGACAGCAGCGCGGGCTGAGCCAGCACCTTCACCCACACGGCTCCCGCTGGTCCCCGCACCCCACCTTTGCGCCCCCCCCAAATCCCGCCGCCCCCTGTTTGCAGATATGAATGAGTTTGTTTACTCTCCGACGACCTCGTGATGTCTTTGCACAGACATGACCTGAAGTCATTATTGCTTTTGGGCTTCTCTGTTTCCATGGCGACTGTCTCCGGGTTGGCTACTTTCCCAAGGTCACCATGGCAACTATCAGAAGGGAATCATGCTTGGGATGCTTTGGCTGGATTTTTCATGAATGATTAGGATGTGTGACACGATGCAGACGTGGAAATGGGGAGGGTTTGGGCTGGGCTGGAGGGTGGGGGGAGAGAGAGAGGGAGAGGACTCCCTCCAGACAGGCTGCGCGCTCTGCGGTGCCGCTGGGTGTGCAGCCCTCGAAGCCGCCCTGCATTCGGGGGGGGGACCGGCACCTCGCACCCTCCCCACCGGGGGAGCGATAGGCAGAGGCTGTGATGGTGGCACGGCTGCGGTCACCTCTCTCGCGGTAGGTACCCGACGGACCGCCGTGCTGCTGTCACCGCAGGGTGATGGAGGTTTTGGGTGGAGGTGCGGGCAGGTGGGTTTTCTGCAAGGCGCTGATGGAAGGGGTGTAGTCGCTGGCTAAGGTGAGAGTGAAGGGCAGCGTCTCAGCAGAGGATGGTCTCTCTGTCGGTGGACATGCCTCCATGTCACTAGAAAAATCGGGCAGGTCAGCTCCTGCAGCCTGGGGCCGAGAGGATGGGGAAGCAACAGTCTTGGTGTGTTGGGAGAGGCGAACTCCTGCCTTGCTTTGTTATCGGGGGGCTTTTGTTTCTGTTGTTTGGGTTTTCCGGTAGCGTCTCCTTTGGGTGGGGACGGCACTGAAAGCAGGTTACGAAGCAGGCAGCTTCTTTCTGGGTTGCTGATTCAATTTCGAGCCGGGTTAATAATAATCAAAATAAGAATGAAGGGAGTTGTTGTCTTGTGGCTTTCCAGTGCCTTTTATGAGCGGAGGTAACTCTTAATTCAGTCCCTAATAGGCTGTTCTGAGCGTCTGGGATTCCTCCGGAGGGAGGTGAGTGAGTGACTGGGCCTGGGAGGCCGCGCTCTGCGCTCCCCTTGAGAAGGGGCGGCATATTGCAAGGCGGTGTGTGGTGGTTAGCGTAACTGTTGTTTACAGGCGGGAGCCGGTGTCCTTTCCCCCCTCCCTGCCCTGTCTTCCCTCCTTAATCTCAATGTAGTTAATAGCAAAACATGAGGTCTTTGACACTAAAAAGCAATGCACTTGTCAACAAAAATTTCTCTTTCTTGTGTCTGGATGGGGTGAACTGATCTCTCAATCCATCCCAGTGTTCTAAACAACTCTGTGGTTATTTCTTTTAATGGTGGTTGAGTTGGGGGCTTGGACCATGTGTTGGGTATCGTCTTCCTACCTTCATCTCTGAGATTACTGTAACCCGAAAATCTTGTTTTGTTTTTTCCAGTTGCAATTTCTGAGCAGTTTTGTCCGGAAGACTGTGCTCAGGTTATGACGACTAATCCCAAACCAAACAAGGCATTAAAGGTAGGGAAGAAGGGCGAGTGGGTGATGCTGGGTGGCAGGGGAGGCCGTCGCAGAACTGTGCGATATCGGTTGAACATGACTGTTCTTTTTCATTCCAAGAGACTGTTACAAATGGGTGCCAATATAATTTCCCACTATCTACAGGAAAGGTTAGGGTAGAAGAACACAGGCGATACCCAGAAAGAAGTCTGAAGTCTCTGGGATGGCGTGGAGGCTAGCGTATTCCAGTTGCTGTCCAAGAGACTTTTGACTGTAGCAGGTATAGGCAGCATCCTGAAACCGGTGCTCCCAGGCCTGTCAATGAAGTACTTTTACTCTCAGGACTGGGAGGCACTGGGGAAAGGATGTGTTCAGCTGGTGTCTCTCAGATCCACGAGACAGTGAATGCCTCGGACACACCGGCTTGGTGGTGGTCTGCGCATGGGTTGTGCATGCAGTGACACAGTTTCTTTCCAGTGTCTTAGCTCTTCGTTCCAGATGTCCTGCAGTCTCTGAAGAGACAAAAGGATGATATCTTAAAGGGCTTGGACTGAATGATCTTGAAGGTCTTTTCCAACCTAAATGATTCTATGACTCTGAAAATAATTGTGGCAGCAAACCTGCTTGAGAAAAAGGCACAAGGCCTTGGTGTCTTTCTCATGTAACTTCAGAGTCTGGCCTGTGCACCAGCAAAACCAAATCAGGTTGTGCTCCTCGAAGCCAAGCAGGGTTGGCTTTGATCGCTACTTGGATGAACAGTCTTCAACGACAAGCCACAAAATGCTGAATTAAACCCTGCATACAAGTGGCTATTCTGCTTTTGAGGTGCTGCACTGGTGTCCCAGCGTCATGCTGGGAAAAGGTGTCATCTTTATCATTCAGTATGAATTCCGGGTCCTGACAAAGAAACTCAGGTCTTCAGTCTGCTTTACGTTTATCTCCTTAAAAACCTCACTGTTCAGTTCACGCTGGGTAAGGCTCACTGCTTTCTCTGACTTAAGAGGGTTACCCAAACCCAGACGACAGCAGTGCTCAGATATCTGCCGTCTTTTACCCAGATGTTTTAGTGGAGTGCGTGCTCTCCACAGTGCTTTGGGGGTGTTTCCCAGGTAGGGGTGTCACGTTGCTGAGGGGTGGCCTGTCTCTCTCCGCTGTCCAGAACATCCGTTCACGTAGGGTTGCTGCTACCCCTGTGCTGTTGGTATTTGCAGGTAAAGGAGGAGTCAGGAGAGAATGCCCCAGTGCTGAGTGATGATGAACTCGTGTCAATGTCCGTACGGGAGCTGAACCAGCACCTGAGGGGTCTCACCAAAGAGGAGGTCATCCGTCTGAAGCAGCGGAGGCGCACGCTGAAGAACCGGGGCTACGCTGCCAGCTGCCGCATCAAGCGTGTGACTCAGAAAGAGGAGCTAGAGAGGCAGCGGGTTGAGCTGCAGCAAGAGGTGGAGAAGCTGGCCAGAGAAAACAGCAGCATGAAGCTAGAGCTGGACGCCTTGCGCTCCAAGTACGAAGCACTCCAGACCTTTGCTCGTACTGTGGCGCGAGGGCCTATTACCCCGACCAAAGTTGCCACCACCAGTGTCATCACCATTGTGAAATCAGCCGAAATCTCATCCAGTTCTGTGCCGTTTTCAGCAGCGTCCTAGTGCCCTCGGTGGGGGGAACTAGCAGCCTTTCAGAGGGGAGGGGAAAAGGCTCTTATGCATTGTTCCGGAGTCCTTGGTCACGTCAAGAATTGGCATTTTAACAATTCTCTTCCAAAAGTGCAAAAAATAGAAAGGAAAAAAAAAAACGAAAAAAACACAACCAAACCCCAAACCTACAAAGGGAACTTAACTGGCTGCTTCTGTCTGGACTCGGTGGCTCCATCAACCTCTCGCGTCCAGGATTTGAGCTCTGTATGCAGTACAAATTGCAAGATCTGCTTCCTCCTTCCCCTTGCCTCCCCAAATCCCTCTCAGCCGTGGGCAGCTTTCCAGCTGGGAGAAGATACCTGAGGAGCCTCCGGAGTCTTCGTGAATGATGCTCAAGAGCCAGGAAACAGATGGACCGTAGAAGTCATCATGTGAGATGAATGTATGGAAAAAAGAGTTTCCTTTAGTGGCATCCTACTCCCTGTAAGAAGGGTCTCCCCTCCCTTCCCCACTTCCATCTGGTATTACCAGGGCAGGGATATAGGCTTTTTGGATTAGATTTCGTCCTGCTATGAGTGGATGGGAGCGGGAGGACGATGGGGACTAATGCTTGGGTCTGACCACACCCATTAGGAATAACCTTTTGTTTTCAATCCATGCTGTTAAAATATGGAAAAATATATGTTTTACATATTTTAATACGCCCCATTACCTGTGTGGCCTATAAAAACTACATTGCAACCTCCTTTATTCCAAGCCCAAGTTTCCCAATAGCTCCTTCCCTAAGGTGTGCCTGTGAATTGGGTATATTTATGCAGTTTATTTCTTCCAAATGATCCGCTGTCTTGAAGTAGCGGCTTTTTTTTTTTATTTTCTGGATTCTCTGAAGCTTAAGGGAAGGAGGCGCAGTAAATGCTGTGAAGAGCTGTGTGATGGGGAGGAGAAGGGGAGACGAGGAGGAAAAATGCTGCAAGTATTACCAGGTGGAGGCAGAACTGGCTGTGAGGAGGTGGGACAGTTCTGCTGGGATCAGCACTATGAGAAGGGCTTTGTGCAGAGGATTTCGGAAAGATGTTTTTAAAGCACTGAAGTGTAACTAGAGGGCAATAGCGTTCAGACGGGAGGGAGGAGAGAAGTTGTAGAGCCTCCTCTTTTGACAAAAGCATCGGTAGGTTAGCAATGAACATCCCAGCTGGAGAGCTGGGCTCACCAGTCTTTGATGGCCAGAGAAGGGCTATGGGGAGGTCAGATGGGAGCTGGAAGAGACTTTTTCCTCTCCATCGCATGTCAGGCACTGAAGTTGGGATCCAAAGAGTACAGTGAACAACCCTCAGTGTTCAACCTGTGTGAATGTGACCCTGAAACTTGACGTTTTCTCTTGGGAGCGGGTGAATGATCCCGAGAGGCGCACGGAGGGCAGGATGGAAAATCGGGGTGTGTGTAGGGGATGGAAGAATTGGGATTGAGAAGTCGTTCGAATGGCTCTGAGCAGTGGTTTGGGAGAGAGATATCTGGCTCGGTGATGGGCAGGAAGTGGGAAGCTGAAAGGAGAGATTCTGCTGTTGCGCAGCAGCGCTGAAAAGACAAATGTTTCCAGGTCACTGTAAAAAAAAAAAAATAGCTATGTTGGTGTTTGTGTGTTTTGTTGTTGGTTTTTTTTTTTTTTTCATTTTTGAAGTAGGACAGTAAAGGGACTGTGAGTTTTGCAGGGCAGGTCAGAGACTTGTGGAATGGACGATGCCTGTTGTCACGCAGGTGAGAAGAGAATGAGATTGCTGAAGTTTAAGGTGAAGAGAAGAGCTTAGAGGATTTGGGCTCCAGAACAGAAAACAAAGATCACGGAGAATTCATGAATGTTTTGGACTGAAAGAGAATAATCAAGTGCCACCGTTGTTGCAAAGGGGACAGTGAACTGGCACCTGACACCCAGTATAATTTGTTGTTTGAGGCTTTGTCTTGCCTTGAGTGGCAGTAAGTTTGTAGAAATTTAGTGAAGCCCTACTTGTCTTTGGAAGAAGTTGTTAGCTTGCTTTTTTTTTTTTCTTTTCTTTTTTTCACCTTGTCATCGGAGTCTCTGGATTTCCCAGGAGGGTCCTTTGTGAAATAGGTTAATGAAAAGAGAAACCTCAGACTTGGTTCTCGTTCAGTCCTCAACATCGACATCCGTGACCTTACTGAGCCAGAAAGGGTGTAAGTGAAACGCTTCCTGAAGGCTCGTTACCCCTGCCAGATCCACGTGTTATGGAGGGGAGCAGGGAGTTTCCTTCAAGTGATTTTCCAACAGGTAGAGTTTGGATGACACTTAGCGTTACCTCATTTCTCCTCCACTCCCTCCCTATCTCCGAACAGGCAGATCGATGTCCTGTGTATCAGTACCAGTTATTGACTCCCACAGCAGAAGCTGAGGAAGAGAAAGATGTTACTGTCATTTCCTGGTCCTCTCATGTTCTCCAGCTCGCAAACATTGGAAAAATTCCCAGACCTTACAGGTGCCTCCGAAAACAGGCAAAATGGAGACTCCTGGCACTGTTGGGGCTTTAAATGAAAACTTTAATGAAAAAGGCCAGTTGACTTGAAAACGCCCAAATGCTTCCAGTCTTTAAAACAGCTCCAGAGCTCCATAACATTCCTGGCTAGATAGGGACACCCTCTGGCTGCCCTTGACCCCCCGCGCCGGGGAAATCAGACCAGTCGCACCGAGGGGAACGGAGGTCGAACTTTGTTCCGTGGGGTCTTCTTGCTGTTGGAATGAGTTGAGAAACATATCTTTACGTGGCACTTCCCTTGCGGCCGAGTATTTCTTTTTTTTTCTCCAGTTCTTGGAAGGGTGCCAAAGGCTTGTCCAAGTGATTGCTAGTTTAGTGCTGGTAGGCACTTAAAGTTCTGGTCACTCGATAAAGAACAAGAGGCCTGGGTGTTGTTAAAGCTGTTGATACCATAGCCATGGTAGGTAATCCATATTGGATATCCATAAGGACCACGTGGAAATATTTAAAGAGAGAGAAATATATATATAAATATATAATTATATACATTTTATCGTACAGATTTTTCGTAAAAAAAAAAAAAAAAATAATTTTTTTTCCAAGTTTGATACTGTAAATCTTTATTAAAAGAAATTGCCAGTCCAGGGCTCCCTGGGTGGTGACCTGGAGGGGGATGAAATGTCCTGGCTAAACTTCCACAGAGGGATCAGAATTGCAAGGTAACGTGGAGGGAGGAATGACCCGAAAGCTGTTGACCGCGTTGGAGACCCAGCTCCTCCGCCCTTGGAGGGCCCTCCAGCTTGGGGTTGTCGCATTGCATTCCTCTGGGGTTTGGTTCGTTTCTGTTGGGGTTTTTTTGTTCTGTTTTGGTTTTTTTGTTTTGTTTTTTTTTTTTTTTTTTTTCCTCTCCGTCCTGCACTTGCAAGCCTGACGCCCAGGGCGAGTGCCGCGTGGGGAGCTGGCTGCTGCCCGCAGCATCGCCCAGGCGGCTCCGGCAGCGCTCCCCCGCAGCCGTACCTCTCGCTTGTCTCTCTGCTGCCGTAGTTTGGATGCCGGAGCTCCCTTTCTCTGCCCCTCTTAATTTGTGTGTGTCCCCCCCCCTCCCCGGCCCCGCTGAAGAGCGGGAGCTCTGGATTTGAGTGCTGGGATCCTCTCCCCTGGGTCTGGCCTTCCTTTGGTTGCTCTCCATCCGCAGTGTGAGGTGGGAACCGCGGGCTGGGCGGGAGGCAGGAGAAGAGGAAGGCGTCGGGCAGGGACCGGGAGGGACATCTCTGTTCTCGTAGACCTGTTTGCTGTGCTCTCTATTGGGAGTGGGGAACCTTTCCCTCCAGGGCAGCTCCAGATCCCTTTGAAGCAAGCCAGCGTCTCTGCTCTTGCCCAACTCTACGTCTGCCGGAGGAGACCCGCAAAGCGCACGCTTAGAGACCCAGGTGACACCGCAGCTGCGGGGACGGCCGGGGAGGGGACGAGGTGCTGGCGGGCGAGCCGGTGCAGAGGCGAGCTGTGGCAGGGCCGGGCACGATGCCACGGGAGTGCGGAGCGGTCAGGCCACCGGACGGCTCAGACCCGGGGAGGAGGAGAAGGTGGCATTTAATTTTATTTTTTTTTTTTTCTCTCGAATCATTTAAACTTCATTGTCATGATTGTTTTTATTTAAAAAAAAAAAAAGAAACAAAACAAAAACGAAAAACTTTTGTAATGTGGATTTGTTTTCCTTCGTCTGTATTTCAGTCTGCTGGGGTGTTTCCGTAGATGGTGGATACTTGCTTTCATTTTTTTAATGATAGAAGTCTTCTGTTTTAAGTTGTTTTTTATCACCAGCTCATTCTATCCTCTGTGGTTACTCAGTAATTTCATTTCAATATTTATTTTTGTGCTGCTTTTTTATTATAAAATAAATTATTGATATACCAAGCAATGTGGATTCCTGTTTGTAAGGCGAATAGCCCTGTGTATGTGTCCATTACTTTCTCTTGACAGCCACAACGTAATTTATTGCTGTAAATTTAGCTGCAGTGACTGGTTTTTTTGTACCTTTCCAATAAAGCATTTTCTGGTTTCAGACTTGCCCTGGTCTATGGTCAGCGTTTTGGAGCTCGAATTGATCTTCAGTGGAGTGTTTTTCCTCGGTTTTCTTGCCTGTCCGTCCCCGGTGCGGCGTACAGCTGACGAGCTGATGTGTTCTTGGGAGGCAGGCTGGGCAAGCATCCCACCCAGGCTGGTGCAACCAGCTCGCCTGTCTCCCAGCCTTGCTGTGGTGCTTCCTCGCCGGATTTGGAACGTGCCCAAGGGATAGATCGCTCTGGTCCAAGCCGCTTGTCTGATAGATCCCATGCTCGGAGCATGTGTATGTGTTCCCCTGTCCCTGGCTGCGCCTCCGTGTGTGATGGGTGTGTGTTTGTGGTGACGCGGACGGGGAGCGATAGCTGAGCAGGCGCCCGCCTGCGGTGGTGATGCCGAGAGCATCACAAGGCCACTCTTGGCTCGGAGCCCCTGTGCTGGGAGACAGGTCACGGTGCTGGAGGGACCCGCTCCCCTCCTCTCCTTTCGGTTGAGAAACATCCCTTCACCGCTTTCCTATATGTCTCTGAGTAAACTGCTTTAACCCCTTACCTTGATATTTCATCTTTCTGCTTTTCCCTGGTTGGGCTTTAAAGAGGTGGCGAGCTCTCTAGGGGCCACGTTGGCTTTAATCCCCTATTCCAAGTGGTCCCTTTTCTTTAGGGGACAGCTGAAGGAGGAAAACGCTTGGCCTGTGCCGGGCTGAGGCAATGGGGTGGAGGCAGACGGGTGCGTTGGCCCAAGTTGGAATTAAGAGGTAGGATTATACGTGGCCAAAGTGGAGAGCAGCAGGCCTGCGAAGGCTTTGTGTGTCAGCAGGTAATGGAAGGTCATTTAGGTGGCAGAGGTGGGGCCGGGCAGGCTTGGCTGAGCAGGGACGCGGGCGAAGCCTGGGGGGCGATTGCAGTTGCCGTGTGAGATGATCACCATCATCTGCTTCAGCTCCTGCCTGGAGAGACAGCAGCGAGGAGCCGGTGACAACGGAGCGGGAGGTGGGCCAGTCGTGTCTGCCGGAGGGATGGAGGAGCGTTAGTTCAGGAGGAAAAGGGCATCAGGAACGGGCTGGGTGGAGGTTCAGCAGTGAAAGGAAACCCAACCTTCACCACGTTTAAGGGAGGAGAAAGTCCTAGAGCTGGGGGGAGAAGAGTCTCTGTGGACAGGGCAGTAGAAGCGCGGATCCTGCCTCTCAGTAGCTGGGCCTGGGGACTCGCTGGGAGGTGCTGACACCCCGAAAAAGAAGTCTCTCTGCCTCTGCCTGGGTGCTGTGAGGGGAGCAGCTGTGCCGGAGAGCGCTGGTGGCCACCTTCCTTCCCCTCCGCTCCGTAGGGAGCGTGGTTGGCTCTGGCAGGCACCGTGGCACGCTGTGCCCGCCGAGGATGCCTCCCCGGCACCGGCGGGTGGTAAACCTGCCCCATCCAAGCCCGAAAAGCACCGTGAGACTCCATAGCCGCAGCCCAGCCTTGTCCTTGGGGAAAGCCCGAGGACGAGCGACAACTGGAAAACAAATCTGCCGACCACCGGAGCCCGCTGCTGGCAGCGAGAAAAGCCTGTTCCTCCCAAGCTGCCTGCTGGCGCGGCTCCCGGCGCAGCCGGGCTCCCGTGTAGGTCACCCCTGCGCTCGCTGCCAGCTTTCCCCGCGTCCTTGTTGCAGAGGTGGAGGAGACGCGTTAGCAGCGGAGCGCGGGACCGCGTCTTGCCGGGGAAACGCGCTCAGCCTCCGACACCGTTAGCGTTGCCGTTCTCCCCGGATGCGTTTTTGACAGCCCGAGGGTTGGAGGGCCGCGACGGCCCCCAGCCTGAGCTGCGAGCTCCTGCCTCTCCCCCTCCTCTCCGAGAAGAAGGAGGACTGGGCGGCCGCGCTGGCGCCTGCCGGGGAGGGGAGCGGGTCCCGCTGCCGGCGCAGCAGCCAGCTGGTGTCCAGCCCAGCACGGCTCCTTCGGGCTGGTATCGCACTGCTGGCGTGGATGAGTCACAGCTGACTCCCCCCCCTCCTCTCCTTCCTTGTTTTGCTTGCAAGAAAGACCTGTTTTACATATAATACAGTAATCAGGGCTTGACATAAATAGGCAAATGTTATTGTCTGCAGCGGGAATTGCACCTGCTGGCAAGAGCAATGAGCGCAGCCCATTATGCACCGGAGTCGATCATTTGTGCAATGAAGTACGACTCCGATTCTCGCTGTGTTCTTGTGCAAATCTTTATCTCGGCGGCCGCGAGCGCGCCGACAGATGTGCCGTCGTCACCTTTGCGGTCTGTCCTCGCCCCGGGAGCCGCAGCAGCCTCTGTTCCCGCAGCTGTGGCTGTCTCCCTCCCAGAGGGGTGGAGAAGACCGAGATGTTCGGCCGAGGGATGTCCCTGCTTTGGTGCTGGGTGCGTTACAAAGCCAAGCAGCCCCGTCCCTGAGCACCGAGGCTGCGCTGTGCGGGCAGGAGGGTCCTGCTCCCGGGATGCGCAGGACCCCGGATGGATGCCTGGATGCGCAGGGCTTCTGGCTCTTGTTTATGGACCTCATTGCAGGAGAAGGGGCAGCAGTGTCAGCAGCTGAGCAGGTATGAGCAGTGGTGCCTTGGAGCAGAGGGACTTGTCCCTGCCCGTGGCAGGGGGGTTGGAACTAGGTGATCTTTAAGGTCCCTTCCAACCCAAACCATTCTATGATTCTACGACTTGCAAGACTGGCTTAGCTATAGGCTGCTTGTGTGGAGTCCGGGCTTCCAGCACGATAAGATTTCTCCAATAATAATAAATAGAGGTTGTCTTGTTGCTGCTGGAGTCTCTATCCCAGCCAAAAACCAGCTCAGCTTAGCTTGGCTAACGTGGATCCGGCAGCTCCGAACTGCTGCATCCACAGCTTAGGCGAGGGGTTGGAAGAGGTGCAGTGCAAGGAGAGGGAACGGGGGACACACACTCTTTGTGGAGTGAAAGAGATGAGCGCAAATCCCCCGGGAATGCCAAAATGTGCAGGATGCTGCGTGTGCAGGTATTTCTGCTGGGCCAGCATCGAGGGGCAGGGAGGGCGTTGAGCTTAAGAGCATCAGCATTAGAGCAGGAACAGGCAGCTCGTGGGCTTTGCTTGCTGAGCTCAGTGAAAACACTTGCTCACTCCGTGGTAGAAATTGCTGTTTATTAGAAAAAAAAATCCATAAATAAAATAATTTCATGTTGTGATTTACATTTTGCAGCTTAAGAGCAGGGAAAAAAAAATATAAAACGACCGCTAGGAGATGTGTGTAAAACGGCTCTAAGCCTTTCCCATCGGTGTGTTTGCCACGCGACTGCAAATCTGAGGCTGTAGACTTGCCCTCATCCCTTCACTACCCGGCTCCCACCCCCAAACAACTGCCCGGCTGGTGCCTAAGTACGTTCCCAGGGATCATCTGATTGACGGGGGAATAGAAATTGGACTAAAAATTGAGAAAAAAAAAAAACAACTAACAAAGAGAGGAAGTTTAACAGAAGGATGCGCGCTCTCCATCACTGATACGGGGAAAATCCCTCCACGCAGCATCTTCCCCGGCCAGCGGTCCTGTCCCCAGTGCCTCTCCATCCCCGCCACCGCCTCCCGGCCGGGCGCAGCTCCCACAGCCCAGGGACGGTCAATAGCGAGGGGTGAGGAGGGACAGACCGTTCCCAATAAGCGCATTCCTACCACCACCAGTCACGGTCTGGTTCCCTAATAAAGGCTCTGATAAGGAAGCTGGAATCCCTTTTAACTTCTGATCCCTTCAGAGATAAGTCGGTTTAAACATAAACAAGCGCTTCTGTCACCGGCTGCTCTCAGAAACGCAGCTGCCAGACCCCGCGTTAGCCCCGAGCGGGACCTCACTGCCGCTCCCGGGGGAGTTTCTCAGACAGCTGCATCCCCATCTGGAGGGAGAAGAGGATGACTTACTCTTCCTCCCCCAGCAAAGGTCTTCTGCACAACTCCGTCGGCTTTTCTGGGAGGAGGAGAGGGGAGAAGATGTAAAAATAAGGAATGACGTCTTTCAACCGTTACCGGGTTTTGAGGTGAAGCGAAGTCACCTTCCTGGGCTGCTTTTCTCCACGGGGCCCTTCGAGATCTTTTTTTTTTTTTTTTTTTTTTTACTCAAATCGGGAGAAACTGGAGCAGAACTGTGCTGAGAAAAGCATTTCTCTCAGGCCCCAGCGCTGCTTGGAGGGAAGAGGAGGGCGAGGGCGGCTGCTCCGTCCTGCAGCCCCGCTCCCCTCCCGGCCTGGCGTCCCCCAGCGTGGGCACCGGGCACCGGGCACTGGGATGGCATCCGCACACCGGCAGTGGGGCAGCAAAGCCCAGACAGCAACGCAGCGCTGCGTGGTCGCAGGAGCAAAGTCATCCCAGTCCCTAAAACCAGTAGAGATGGGACAGCAGTAGCTGGCACGATTTGATTTAACCTTTCCCTGGGTTATTGCATCTTCCCTTCGAGAGACTGGCTTTTTGGGCAGAGTTCCTGGCTTCTCGGCACTCCGATGAGACCAGATTGCCTCAGCCTTGAGACAGCTCCCATTTGCATGGGTTTAAACCTCTCCAGGGTCACCATCCCCTCCAACGTCTCCTACAGGTCCTCGTCCGACAGGATCAGCACTCTCTTCTCAATGTTTTTGCTCTTTCTGCCGCTCGGTCCTTCCGCCTTGGAGGCCACGTGCCCGTTCTCCCCCGGCGCTTTGTGCTCTGCCTCTTGCATCGACTGCTGGGTGTACTGCTGGTACGCGGGCGAGAAGTTGTGGATGGCATCCTGCACGATGTCCTGGGGGCTTATGGTCTCCTTCAGCCCGCTCGAGATGCTCTGCATCGGGGCAAGGTTTGCTGAAAAACAGGGAGAGCGGGAGGGTGATGGGACACCAGACAGTCCCTGAGCCCAAGCGCTCCAAGACTGGGGTGACACTTTTCCTTAGAATTTCAAGATCAGGCCCTCGTGGTGGGCCAAGTCAGCTTGCGGTGGTGAGCACCAAGGAGAAGAAAGGCAACCCCAGCTCCATGTTTCAAAGAGGATGGAACCTCTCCAGCAGCACATGCTGTAAGACCATAATCCCCTAATTCTGCCCATCCACACAGAGGTCTCTATCCACTCGCTGTGGCTCGTGGGTATCATGAGGGAAGAGGGAGAAGCACCTCATGGAGCACAGGAGAAGGAACCTCCTCTGGTGGCTTTTAGCATCCCATTGAGAATGCTATAAGGGGGGGTCTCCTCTTTCCTTATTCACCGATGAAGGGAGAAAGAAGAGAGGAAGAGTTACCTGTTGAGTTTTCTTTCTTTTCTCTGTACACCTGGCAGGTGAACGCATAGCGCAGGGCAATGGAAGCAAAGAACATCTCAATGCAGATGATGAAGTTCTGGTAGCCAGCAGCCACCGTCCCAGCTCCCACCTCCTTCCCATCGATGATCTGAACTTCAGGGATCACCCCACATTTCTCCAGGATCGCGAGCAGCGTCCCTGTGTAGGGGAAGGGAGATGGATCAGCTCTGGTCCTGCGTCCCCGGCTCAGGTGGGGCCACGGGGAGGAGAAGCGCCGAGCGCCCGGGGTGGGACCCACCTTGCCAGAAGGAGAGGAAGATGACTGCCTTGATGGTGATGAACTTGAGGACCGGCTCAAACGGGCGCAGCAGGTCCATGGTGGCAAAGTAGAATAGGAAGAGGGCATAAAGTGCCAGGCTGACGGAGAAGTTGTAGATGATGGTGATGTAGAGGTAGCCGCTTTGGACGCTGCGGGGGGAGAGAGAGACAGAGCTGCTGCCCCGGGCTGCGGGAAGCCAAGCGGATGCAACCGGAGGCAAAGAAGGAAGAAATGGGGGAAAAGTGGGTGGCTTTGCTGTGGGGCAGAGCACAGCCCAGGAGGGGAAGGAGAGGCAGGGAGAAACGGGGGAGCAGGGGGGCACACTCAGCTTTTTCTCTGTTGGTGGGACCTCTTTTATTATGGCTCATAGGAGTGTCATCCCTTTCTTATTTGGGGGCAGCGAGTCTCCGTTCCCCGGTGCTTTGGGGTCTCTGTGCTCTCACTACCCACGGGGGGGTGGCAGGACAACCCGACCCTTGTGATGGAGCAGGGACCCCTCTTGTCCCCTTCACCCTCCCCAGCCCGACCCAGCATCCTCACTTGAAGTCCCCGTCGTGGTACTTCCCGAACGCCTGCAGGATGATGGTGACGATGGCCATGAGGGGTTTCACGATGCAGAACTGCAGCGTGGCCTGCACAGGGGGGAGAGACATGGTGCACCCCGGGGCAGCAGGGACATCCCACCACCCTCCCTGCAGCTCCTGCCACCCCCAACCCCTCCACGCCAGCCAACCCCGCTGCTCCCGGGACAGACACGGAGGAGAGAGCAGTTCTCCATCACAGGAGCAACCCACGCTGCGGGGTGGAACATGAACCAGCTCAAGGTCTGCAGGAGGGGAGCAGGGCTCCCAAAAGCCAACTCCTGAAAGGCAGCGTAGCCACTGCGAGGGGAGAGAGCGGGTGGCTTGGGGAGAGACCGGCGGCAGGATTCAGCCCGCAGCGCAGCCCCGGAGAGGTGGAGAGCCGTCCAGGCCAACCTGGGACTGGACGGAGATGGCAATCTCAGCTCTGCAGTGGGAGGAGACCCTGACTCAGCAGTGAGTCAGAGGAAAGGACAGCGAGCTCGGCGCCCTGCTGCTGGCCAGGTGCCGGCGAGCTGGGGGAGCTGCCTCCCTCGGAGGGAAAAATAAAACCCCCCAAAAAAAGCATCTTGGGAGAGCGGGGAAGCAGAGCCCTCTCGGCAGGGCAGCGGGGAAGGGATCTGCCACCCGGAGAGCGCTCGTCGGAGGGGAGCGGAGCCGATGCGCCCCATCGGGTACCCACCTGCTTGCAGAAGCGCAGGAACCCGATGGAGTAGGACATGCCCTGAAGGCAGCAGGTCCCGTAAAAGCAGCTGGATCTGGAAGCAGAAGCCGAGGAGATGCCGTTGGGGCTGCTGGATGGGGAAAGCGGGTGGAGGGTCGAGGAACTCGTGGCACGGTGGGACTTACGCAATGGGCTTCCCTCGGATCTCGGACATGATGGTGCTCTCCCCTCCGAGGTACTCGAAGCACAGGCTGAGGAAGCTGTAAATCACGAAAGCTGGCGGGGCAAGGGCAGACGCGATCAGCAGGGCTGATGGAGATCCGCAGGGGGGTTGTTACATTTCCCATTCCTTCCTGTCCAGGTGTCTCATCCACCCCAACACCGCATCGGGATTTGGGACGCTGGTGGGTGGGAGCCCAGCGAGAGGAGCAGCAGGTCAAATCCATCTGACTTCCAAGCGGAGTCAGACGCACCGCACCGTGTGTGCAGGGTTCGTTGCAGACGCAGAGGCTCCCCCGGGCACACACAGCCCCTGCGAGCACGTGGCAGCAGTCGGAGGTCCCCGCAGTGCCCGTGGAGCCCACCTCCACGCACACCCAGCCCAGCCCCGGCAGGAGCGCAAGGGCCAGGGACCGGCTAAATTGCTGAGGGGCAGCACCCGCGGCTGGTGGCCGGCAAGGAGCAGGTCCTGGACAGTTTTCTTGGACATCCCCATCACTTATTTTCCGTATACTCCAAACCCAAAGTAATACACATGCCCGCAACCCCTCTGTTCCCCAGGGGGAGAGCAACAAGCTGGAAGAGCAACCTCAACCCTGACGAGCTTTCCCTGTACCTCAAAACATCCCAACTCCCCAATTTCTTTGCTACATCTACCTTCCGCTTTAGAGAACTGCATTTTTACCCCAAAAGCAGCCAGGAGCTCCCTTTCGCCAGGAGCATGCGGCGGAAAGGCACCAGCTCATGTCTGCCCGTGGGGCATCCCCTCCCTACCGCCGCCGGAGAGGGAAGGGGAAAACCTCCGCAGGGAGGAAGGGAGAGTGGGTAGTGAAAGAGATGGAGATTTCCCTCTTTGTGCAATCCGGGACGCTCCAGAAACACACAGGTCGGCGAGAGGGGAGCCCGGCTTTGCCGTCAGCCTCCCTGCCAAGGACAGGCCGCGCTCACCTTCGTAGCAGTCGCGCACCGAGTCGAAGTAGACGTAGTACTGGTGGCTTCCGAGGAGGAGGAGGCTGAGCCAGGAGTCGAAGGCGTAGACGGGCACGATGAAGAGGATGCGGATGATGTAGCGCTGTTCCTTGGGGACGGTGTAGTTCCTCAGGTGCGTGTAGATCTGCAACGTGCCCAGCGTGCAGGAGGTCAGGATTAACCAGAGGTGCCCCAGCCTGGGGGGCTGCGGGAGGCTCACCCCATGTTGACCCTCCTCCCTGGGGCGAGAGCACCACCGGCTTTCCACCACAGACCCATCGTGGTGAACAGACATGTGAGACAGGCTCCATCCCATTCCTCGGGGCAATCCCTTCCACGAAAACACGTGGAAGTCGGGTCCCTTCCCCGGCAGTATGCCCTCCTCCATGCCAACCCCCGTGCAGCCCCATCCCAGCGCTCGGAGGCACCAGCTTGCCCCAGGGCTGCCTTCAGCAGCATGGACCCACGCAGCACCCAAAATCGTGCCCACCGGTGGTCCTTTTCAACCCGGCGGGCACAGACCCTGGGGTGCCACACAAGAAACCCCATGGGGTGTTGCCTCCGGGCAGTGCCGGTGCCCTGCAGCCTCTCCCGGCTCTGGCAGCCACCCGGGGAGCGCGTGGGCAAAGTCCACCCTCCCCAGCTGCCAGCACCGATCTCCCGACGGTGGAGATATCCCCTCCAGGCAGTAACAGGAGGAAATATTTATCCGGAACCGAGTGATTTGCGATGAACTTGGGGGCAATCAATAGGTTTGCCCTCGCGTCAGTCCCAGCGCTGAGCCCCGTTGCTGCTCCCATCCTGTTACCTGGTGGAAGGTGACGATGAGCGCCGACCACACGAAGATGCCGGAGATGACCTGCGCCGCTGTGGTGGTCAGGAAAAGCTGCTGGCCATCTTCAGAGTCGTTGTGGGTGGCCGTGAGCAGGACGAGGGCCGGGGATGGGGGGGGTGAGGCCAGCCTGGCCACCGTGCCGGGCCCCGGGGTGCCGGGCGCCGCGGGAGAGGACAAGGCACGCGTGACATTACTCATCTGCAGGGAGGGAGAGGCAAGGGGAGTGGTGCGGGAAGGCAGGACCGAGGTAAGCAGGTGAAGGGGAAGGTCCCAGAAGATTTCCCAGCCCACACAGCGTGGACAAACCTCCCATGAGGTTTATCTCCTCCCCAGGGTTTCTCCAGGGTGTCCCTCACCCAAACCAGCCTGTTCACCGTGGTGGGGGCTGCTTCTCCCAGTGGGAAAATGCAAACGTCCTTCAAGAGCAGACCCTTTGTTCTCCGAGGAGGTGCATGTGGTCCTCGTGTCCCCCAAAACACAAGCTTCTCCTTCCCAGCCTTGCTCCCTCTTGTTTTCCCAGGGGTCACTGTCCTGCTGGGAAGGGAAAGACCTGCCTGCGCTCGTGCCCCTGTCAGTTCACGTGTGGCTCAGGACCCGTTTCCATCAGGAACCAGAGACTGAAGGGTTAAACTCATCCCTCACCCATGATAATAACGAGCCCCTTACCAACAGCCGTCAGGACACCAACCTCCCCCTTGGGAGCCCAGAAAATGCTGGGATCTCTATGGTCCACCCCCAAATTTGGCTGCTTTCCCCCTGCTGGGGGCAAACCCCAGGGCTGCCCAAGAAGCCGGAGGTTTGGCATCACCCAGGCTGTTTGGCCAACCTCGGCCGTTTCAGGATCACGAGGGTCTCGGTGTGCCGGCGACCCCGATCCCGAGCCCTGAAGGGCACCCAGCGGTCCCTCCCGCACCCGAACGAAGCCCAAGGGAGCAAGCGTGCCATGCTGCGGGCGGCGCGGGCAGAGCTGCTGCCCTTCAGGGATGCTGAAGCTCTACGGCATCTCCCCCACAGGTCCATCTTCCTCGCAGCCGGTCGCCCCAACGCCCTGAGCATTCCCAGCGCGGAGCGTGGCCGGGGCGTAGGGGCACCACGTACCCTGCGGCTCCAGACAGCAAGAACCAACCTAATAATACGCTCTTATTTATAGAGCGGCTTCATATCTCAAGGCCAACAGATGCACAAACTGCCATGTTCGGCCTCTCTTTCTGCTAATCTATGGAAAGCTGCTTTTTCCCCCCCCAAGTATAACAATAGCGGTTTAAAAAAAAAAACAAACCAAACCCAAACAACCACCTGCAAGCAGAGCTCTGACAATACAGACGCTTCTCGGCGCATTGTTAACAAACAAAGATTTTAGCCGCTGGGTAACTATCGCCCTGGGGGTAAAACTGTGAGCGTGAACGGGTGAGAGGCAAGAAAATACCTGCCACCGGTAAAAGCGGTAGGGAATGGGCTGTCTCCGATAAAACACAGAAAACAAACCAAAGCAGGAGCTCGCCCTGCGGCTCCCTCTCCTGCCCTCTCCCCGAACCCCAACCTCACAGGAGAGGAAACTCAGCCAGTGTGGATCAGCAGCCCTAAAAATACCTCCCCCCCCCCCCCCCCCCCCCTCCGCCCCCTTCTCTGCCTGGCAGGAGCCGCCTGTAAGCGGAGATGCTGGCGAGGCCCCAGGAGCTCACCCCGGCGTACCTGCGCCCAGCGAGCGGGGAAGCGGAGCCGGCGATGGCTGGCGGGACAGCGGGGCCGATAGTGTTACGGTGGCAGCGGGGAACTGGGAGAACTGGGCTTGTTTTTTTTCCCTCCCCGCCACCGTCCGGCCACCCCGTCCCGGCCAGCAGGAAGCAGGATCCCAGGGAGAGCCGGGAAGGGATCTGGTCTTTGGACAGACCTCGACGATGCCGGACCTGCCTTGTAAACATTAACAGGAGGCCGGAGATAGCTGATGGCGTGGGGAGGGAAGGGAGAGCCTGGCCGTGCCCCGGTCCCCGCAGCTCCTCGCTCTTTCTGGGGGTGCCCTGCTGCAGGTCGGGGTGGTACAGCCAGATTTGGCCACGCTTTCCCTCTGCCAGAGCATCACGATAGGGAAGGACGCGATCCAGCTCGCTTCCGTAGGACACGGCAGAGAGCTGTGCTCGTCGCCAGACCCGTTTATTCTTGTTTTCGACCCGGCGCCGTGCCACAGCTGCTTGGCCCAAGACATCCCGACTCCTGTTAGCTTTCCCAGCCCGGCTGCGGCCATCGCGGTGACGAGCACGGTGGCACCGGCAGCCGGTCCTGGCAGTCTCCCCGACATTGTCACACTCTGAAGGCGGCGGAGCAAGTCATTAAAAACAAAAGCCTCAGTGCCGCTCGGAGACCGGGCTCCCAGCTCCAGAGGTAATTAGATCCCGGCTGTGCAAGGTAGCCGGGCAATTCAATGCAGCTCGAGAGCCGTTTGCTTCCAAAACAAAGGCGGTGAGAAGCCACGGAGAATAATACGAGCTGTAAAACTCAGCTCCTCGACGGGACTGCGCCGGTGCCACATCCAGTCTGGCTGTTTTTGGACACCGTGTGGCACAGAGGTGCGGGTACCTGTTACGCTCGCTCCCTGGGATGTTAGAGGTGGGAAGTGAGGGCTGAGCAGAAAATAAACTGTGCGGTGACACCCGTGTTCACGCAGACCACCTGCAGACGGGGACTGCCCTCCCGCCGCAGGCTGCCGCAGCCCCCGCTCCTGGCTCACGTCCCTCCTGGTGCCCCCAAGCACCCGGGATGAACCCCCACCTTGGCGGCGGGGCTGGGGTGGTGAGAAAGGAAAGGCGACCCCCCCGCAGCCCCCTCACCAGTGCCTCTGCAGTGCTGGTTGTGCGCCCCGGTAAAGGGGGAGGAATCGATCCCTGACCTCCCCCACCGCAGGGAGGGCAGCGTCCAGGCGCAGCACCCCGCCAGCGCAGGGAACATGCCTTTCCTCCTGATCGCTGTCAGATAAAGCCGGGACACGGGGATAATTTACCCCATCAACCTTTCCGTGCCACCCCCACAGCACCCAGGAGGAAGGACCTATAGCACGCAGCTATAAATTAAGGCAGGGCAGCACCAAGCCCTCCTCAAAGCCCGTCCGGAGAAGCGGCCGATGCAGGCGCAGCAGCTCCCACGGTGCTCGGGACCGACGGCTGCGGCAACCTCTGCTCCGTGGAGGGGTGCCCCCGGCCACCGCACACCCCCCTCTCCCCTTCCCCAGGCCCCCACTTACCCTGCGGGGCTCCTCCGGGAGCGGATCTGGCTTCTCCGCATCCCCTGCGTCCTTCCTCCACCTGCACCCACGGGAGACTCCTCCTCCGGGTGCCCTCCCAGCCCTGCCCGCCCGCTGCCACCCTGGCTGCACCCCGGGCACGGCGGGAGCCGGAGCAGCAGGTCGGAGCTTTGCCTCCCGCAGAAAAGCCGCCCAACTTACCTTTCCAGTCCGCCGCGCTCGGCGCCCACGCCCGGAAAGCAAACACGGATGGAAAACCACAGCGCAGCCCGACGCCGCTGCCCCCAGCCCGGCGCAATTCCTGCGGGTGAGAGGGTGGCAAAGGCAGATTTTCTTGCAATTGGGAATTAATCCTTACCCGGAGGAGAGCGATGACTAAAAGCTGGTGGTGACAGCGAATGTTTTTTGGGGCAGGCCTTCCCCCTGGTTTACTGCAGAGCAGAGAGGAGAGCAAAGTCGAAGGACCAATTGCCCGCGGTCTAATTTATCGCCCGTGGAAAGGCAACAAGATAAGTGTGTCCTGGCTCCGAGCATCACATGGGAGAGATCTCCACATCCTCTACCCGCCACCCTGCGGGGACCTGGTGGCACACAGAGCCAGGAAATTAAGGTGGTTAAGTTGTGGGTGGCTTTTAGGTAGCAAAACTCAGGTCTTCAGGGCATAGCGGTGGTATGCCACCATATCACCATGGTGGAAGATGTGATTTGCATTCCACCTGCTAATTAATGTATGGTTTCCACAAGTTGTTGGCGCTACAGACACCATAAGAGCACCAAGATTTGGGAAATACGTTGAATTTTGTGTCGGGAAAGAATCCCTAACTGGCAAACCAGGATCGACATTAACAAATTCCACATGCCTCTCTCAGCCCTCCTAGACAAAAAAAAAAAAAAGTGTAAAAGAGGAAAAATTTGGAGTTCTGACAGATGCAAATCTTTGATTCTTGGAAGCACAGTTCGGAAATTATTTTTAGATGAAATTTCTTGTCAAGGGCAGCTGCAAGCCTGCAGCGTTTGAATGTACTTTTAAAAAAAGTTTCATTTCTCATAATCCCTTAAATACTGTAAATAACTCTTACTTCAGAGAAAAGAGGCCTTTCGAAATGCATTTTCTGCTTTCCTACTTTTAGGGGATTTTTTTTTTTTTTTTAGCAACAGAAGTGACCCAGCAACTGGATCTATGTGGGGCGGGCAGAGGCTCTGTGCTGATTCTGCTGATACCAACAGGTCTTACCACAGCACAGGTCTTCCCTGCCCAGAATCGAGACGCGAGACCTGGCCCCTCTCCGCTCTCTCAAGTTCATGAGTTACAAAAGTGTGTAACGGCTCACTTAAAAATTTACTACTTGGTGTTATTTGTTACAAGAAGAGGTAAAAACAAACGCGCGTTCCAAGCAAATGGCAAAAGTTTGGCTATTGAGCATTGCGCCGACTCATATGACTGCACCTAACACTTTTTTTTTCAACAGACTCAGGAGAAACCCCTGTGTAACCCCCCAAATCCTTCTGTCCCCGTGTCTCCTGCGACAGGTGCCTCAGGAGGACAGCTCGCTGCAGGTGGTCCGAGCCACGCGTGTGCTGCCCCTCCGATGTGCTGGGACCACGTAATCCATAAGCAGCTGCTATTTTGTCTTTTTCTCACCACTAATTTGGGTTCCTGTCTTCCACCCTGACGTCAGCTTTCATGAAACTTGCAGAGCATAATTATCTGCCTTTCTTTAAAATCGGAGTGAAAGTGGAAAATGGATCCAGACTACATCAGGAAAGGGACTGACATAAGGACAAAAGCAGTTATATAGGACTCATTTCCTTAAAAACAGGCAAGAAAATGTTTCCTGTTATGCAATTGCTTTTGATTTGTTACCGAGGCTTGTATTTCAATTGAAGTGATTTTCACAGAGCAAAAAAGAAAACAGGTAAAATTAGATCCGTCAATGTTTCTTTTATTCACTCTGCACTGGGTGTTCCCCCTTTGCGGTACAGCGTAGCTACAGAGCTTGGCATCTGTTGCTCCTGCGGACACAAGCGCAGAGCCGTGCCGTCTCCCAAACACACATCCCACCCAATGTGATAAAAATAATACTTCTCTTGTATGTTGAGACAATTGTTCTCGTCTCATCGCTGGCTACCCGGTCTGCAAACCTGTCACAGTAACAAAACCGAAAAGCGTTCTACACAGTAGAGAAAAAATTCATGAAATTCCCCAGTACGTCCAAAACCAGCACAAAGACATTCCATCATTTTCATTTCTTGTCCTTTTAAATAAGTGGTGATGAGTCATGGACTCAAGATCATTTCCTTGAATCCAGATGGCACAACTTCACCACACTTGGCAACTTCGGATCACTTCCCGTAGAGCTTGTATTCCTTCCACAGTCTTGTCCTTTAAAGCCATGGCGAGAAGAACAGGTTTGTTCCCAGCTTCCTGAGACACGAACGCTACCAGGTTTTTGGCACAAACGTGGACGAGAGGCTGAAAAGCAAAGATATACAGATGTACACTCTTACAGCGGGAAGAGCCCTCCCACAGCGGTTAGGAGAGGCAGAGTCCTGCAACGACACAGAGCGCGTCGAGAACCTGTCCATACTGGACTCGCGCTGAGCGTGCAGTTTGCCAAACGGTTTCAATACAACTGGGAACAGACACGCAGTTTGGCTGGTCAGCAACGCCGAGCCACCCTACGGGGAACTTTAGAAAGTACCTTCTCAACCAGCTCAAAAGGAGCCGTGAGTGACAGCCACCCAAACCACCCGGAAACAATTTCACTAGAGCTGCACTCGAATCGAGTTTTGCACCGGTCTGGAAAACTTGTGAAGTCAGTGCGGAGAATCTTTTCCTTCTGCTAAAACTCCCACCCAAACTACGTCACCAAATATCAAATTATATGAAAAGCCATGGATCAAAATGCCTCTATTTCCATCATAGCCAGATTTCTGAAGAAGTTTCCAAGTACACTTTTCTTTTAAAAACTTGTTGCTGAAGAGAGTATGTTCAGCTGACAAACTCTGGAAAAAAACCCACATTATTTTTGCAATTCCTAGAGACCCCAAAATGGCGTTATATACACCATCTTTGCATGCCATGTGTAAAGGACATGTTGTTTTTAACACAATAATGAAAAACAGAAATAAGTAGTGAGCCTGAAGGAGGGAAGAAAAGGGATATAATCTTCTTAATGAGGTTTCTTTAACAAGAACACCCTGCTTGTGTGGGTTTTATTTACACCCACAGTTATGTATTTATCAGAAGGACGAGTTTGCTTGATTTTAGCTACCAGTGTGGTTTGGAAGTGTGCACCATCCCAAACAGGGATCTTAATGGTGACAAGCAGGAAGGCAGCAAACTAGCGAAAGCTGTGTGACAAAGTAAACAAAGGCACTTTCCATTTCCAAATAAAACACAATACCAGCTTGGGGGTGGAGGCAGTCAGAATTAGCAGACATCACGCCAGGGAAAGCAAAGCATCTCCCATCCAGAGATGAAGCCTATTGCTGGAGAACGTGAACTCCGTAAGGGGAAGCCACGGACAGAATCAGGTACTTGTGTTGCTAGAGTTTTTCTAGTTAAGGTTAGCAAGTAATATTTGATAGCTCCAACCCTGATGGAAAGTCGTGTAATCTTGTAGCTCTGTAACTTTCTGTTTTAATGCCTGACTAGTTGACGCTTTGCGAAATACATTTTCTTCTGCTTTCTCTCCAGCTTTGTGAAATGGTCGATAAAAACTCATTTTGTTGAAGCAAAACAAATTAACTTTATCAAGGGTAGGTGCTGGCAGGCACACTTGGGAGAGGGCAACTAAAGTCCATTACAGGGATGGCATAGATTGGGGTGGGGTGGGGGAGAGAAAAGGGACTTGGAAAGGAAAACAAACTCACTGGAACAGAAACACAGAAAAGGTTATCAAAGGCCGCATGTTTGATCTCACAACCCTTAAATCAACGAGAGCTTTATCAAACCTTCCACACACACAGCGAAGCAATCCATATCCTGTAGGGGACACAATAACAGATCCCCAAACCGTTCACGGTTAGTTAAACTTTCGTGATGTCAAAGAGCAGATGAGCATGAATGCTTTTCTGATGAACCCCTCTCCCCTCAGAAGAGATTTTTTAATTCATCTTACTGCTGTGCAAACACTGCTTAACTGCTGTGATTCACCAACTCCCTGGCAACTTGCACAGCCTCACCTATTACATTTCTCCCTTCTCCCTGCCACCTCGGCACTGTGCATCCGCTCTCACCTCATCCTTGCCCAGCAGCACCTTTGTGGTGAGCGAGGGCCTGCCCACGTTGTCCCCGACCGTGTTGGGGTCCACGTAGACGATGGTCCCCATCTTGCCGTACTGCGTGACTACCACGAGGACAGAGTTGGAGAACGCCGTGCACACCACCTCCGTCGGGACCCCGTGTACCACCTCCTCCCGCTGCTTGGACGTCACGATGGGACTCGCTTCCATCGCTGCGGAAAAAGAACGATAGAACAACAATAACAATAAAATAACATTAGATTAAAAACACAGCCCACGGGCTAGATAAAGCCTGAATCCTTCCCTTCGTTTGAAATACCCAGGTTAAGTTGATTTCAGAGCACAAAAGCATCCAGAGGTGCAAGTCTGTGACAGGAACAATGGCCAACGTCCCACATCCCTGACCAGGAGGGGAAATTTAACTGCCCAGCACCAATGGCCTACACTCCCCCCGCACGGATGAACTGCCATCTTTAGGGTTTCATGCTAATCACGGTTCCACAGCCATGACACCTATGGAGGAGGCCGCCCCGGAGCCCGCCCCGCCGCACCGCCCCCTCCCTCGCAGCCTCCCGGTGGCCGACCCCGAGGGGGGGCGACCCCGAACCCCGCTTGTCCACCCCGGGCCCCGCAGGCCCCGGCCGCTTCCTGAGGGAGGCGGCCGCCCGCCCGCCCCTAGGCCGGGCCTACCCTGAGGAGAGGCCGCGGCCGCCCCTACCCGCTCCGGGCCCCGCCGCTCTCCGCCCGAGCCCGCCCCGCCGCGGCGGATCATCGGCGCCTTTCCCCTCCCTCCGCCGGCCGGCGGCGCGGGGAGATGGCGCAGGGCGGCCGCCGCCCTCTCTTCCCTTCCCCTCCCCTCCCCTCAGCGCCGCGCCGCCATTACCTGCGCCCGCCCGCGCCGCCGCCGCCATCTCCAGCGCCCCCCGCCCGCTCTCCTCAGGGACATCGCCCGCCCCGGGGCTGGGTTCCTTCCCCCGGCCCGGCCGCCTCGGCTGCTCTCTGCCCGTTTTATGCCCGTTTTATGCCCGTTTTACACCCGCTCCCGTCGTGTGTGTGTGATGCCACACGGCAGCAGCCCCACCCGTGGCCCTGAGGCAGTGGCGTGTGCCCTCAGGCCCGTGAGGGGACACGGGCAACCTGCGGGCTGGAGGGAGGCTGCGAATTTTGAAATTTTTTTTTAATTATTATTTATTTTTCACCCCATTTCCATGTGGGATGGGAGCGCTCCCACCCGCTGGGTGATGTCGGGCCACACTTTTGGCCCCCAAGCGCGCTTTCCCATCAAAATAAGGCCGGTTCAGGGCCATGGGAGCGGGCCCTGTCAGAGGGGCCTGGCTGCCGAGGGGCCAAGCGGCGGCACGTTGGCCACCAAAACGCTCCGTGCGTGGTCCAGCTGCGTCGGGAGCGAAGCATGGGGCTGGAGGGACCGATGGCGGCTGCCCGGCGGTGCTGCCGTGGGAGATACGGACATGGGTGTGAAGAGTGTGAGAAGAAACACGTGTGTCCCATCAGCGATGTGTGCAGACGTTCCTTTCCATTAATTGCCTACAGTTAACTCAGTGCGAGTTCTTTCTCCTGTTTGAAATACTGGTACTCACGCATAATAACTTTGTATAAAGCTCTGAAAGTTGGGATTTCTCAGAGGTTTGCAGCTCGCCCGAGTTCTGCAATTGCTGTGTCTAAAATACACTCCAAACCTTGGTTTCTAGGTGTTAGTTCTCCTTTACCATCATTCCCCCCCTCCCCCAAAAAAAGTTGCAGCTATGGCTGCAGCAATAGTAACTTGAGTTCTGGGTTATCCGTTCAGGTAACCTCTCTTAAGAACCACATGATTTTTTATTTCTTTTTTTTTTTTTTTAATTAAAAGCTTTAACAAAACTTGGCTACGGGAAGAGCACGTCAACTTTGTGCTAGAGAATCCTTTAAAGCACCGTTAGAGAGCAGCAGAGGTCCACGGAAAAGCTTGAAATTCAGCAGGTTATTCTTGTGGTTAATTCAAACAGAGAGGCCTGATACCTTCTCGGCACTCCTTGCAATCTGGCAAATAGTCTGTTTTCCAGCACTGCGAAAAACCAACATTCCTCTTTCTTGCTTACCACAACCACTCGAGGCTTTGCCTGTTTGACGGAGATAATAGCAGCTCTTGTCAGTAAAGCCTCCTGACTCATAAAGAAGTTTATTCCTGCTCTGCCTTCTCCGGAGAATAATTTTACTTCAGGAAACACAAAGGACCGGATTCTTCCTGCCGTCCTTGCGAGCCTCCATTTTATTTTTTACCTGACAGGAGGACAGAGAGAGTCCGCTCTAGTTCAGATTTACATGGAAGCACTGTACTTCACTGTTTTGCGTTAATTTGGGACAGAGGAGTTATCTTTAGCAGTTTCAATCAATCAATGGGATATCTCGTTTTGGCATGGAGCTGAGGTGGCGTATAGCAAACTCGAGAAGCAGACAGCAGGAGGTAACTGAGCACTGAATCTTCATCACTGAAAGTAAATACGTTTTAAAAAGTGAACTAAGGAGAAGGCTTCTATCATCCTTGTGAGTGAGGCAGGGGATGGAGATTTGAGAATACACACGGTGGCAGGTAACGGGACCTTTCCCGAGGGGTCTGTCTTGCCTGCCACCTGCTTCCCAGCATTATCTGGCTGAGAAGGACATGTATTCGTACTTACGCTCCCGCTATCTCTTTTCCTCCAAAGATCCCTAATCACATCGGAAACATTATTACATTTAGCTTCATAAACTCTCTTTTGACATAAGAGATTATTAGTATACCCCGTTTTACGCTCTGAGGGAAATAAAGAATCGAGACAGACAGCAGTTCAGAGCCAACAAACCCTCGTCTGGAGATTCTGCAGGATTTCAGGATCCCTTCTTCCACTCCCGTGCACTCGCTGCTGAAGAGACATAAGTCGTGCATGTCACTATCTCAATTACCAGAGAAAATCAATGACTGTGCAGCCCCATACTTTGACAAGAAAAACTACCCATAATATTGCAGCTTTATGCCTTTATTATTATTTATTTGAGCAGTTCCTTACTACTCTTCTTTTTAAACTGCTTAAGTGCCTCTATGTGTGTAGACTGGAAGGAGGCTGCTTTTTAAAATAATCTTTGCATTTATCTGAACTGATTTTGTAAAGCAAATGTGTAAGATCCACAGAGCGTCAGAAATGTTTCCCACTTCTCTCGAAAACTAGACACACAGCGTTTCAGGACATCCATTAATAATCCCTGCTCTTGGGAGCACCTAGCTATCAAAGTGCTGGGTTGGTTTATTAGTTTACAGGTTATTACTTCTCTAGTTTAGATTTCTCTCTTGTATCTTTTATGATGCAGAATATAGACTGTGAGCTGGAACCTCAGGTGCAGCTGAGCTCTGGGCTGCGCAGCCAAGGAGAGAGGAAGGGAATTAGTTTGCTCCCCGATGCGGGAGCTGCTCGGGAATTATTCTGACCCTTGTTATAAATCAGGTACGTGAAGCAGAGCTCCCTTTTAAGTATGTTCCCCTGGCCAGGCAATATCAGAGCGCTCCTCTTCCCCTTATTGCTGTCACAGCAAGGGCGGGAGGGTGTGGGTGGTGTGGGGTTGTGTGAGCGCTCTCTCCACGGGGCCGTTGTGTCAAAGGGGTAGGAGGGATGGCGGAAATCCACCTCCTGGTGCTTTCAAGCGGTTCCCACTGCATTTATAGGGAGTCTGGCAGAGGCGGTGTTCAGAAAAATACGACTGAGTTGAGGCCCTTGGGGAAGCGGGTGGAGGAGCACATCTGAGGCTGTTCTTGAAGACTGGCTTGAGCCCCAGAAGTCTGGTCTCTGTGGCTGGCGCTTTGTGAGGCTTTGTGACTGCTTGGTGCAAAGTGGAAACACAGCTTTGAATCCACCGTCGGGAGTTAAGCTTACTGTGGCTGACGTTGGCTTTTTTATCTCCTGGTTTCTAGATCTCAGCCTGACGTGGGTATGGGCCTTCCAAACATGACCAAAACCCAACTGCTCCTGCACATAGACAGAAACGGGACATCAGGTTTGCAGGGAAGCCTGAGGTTACAGCGTGAGCAGCTGAGGCATTCAGACGTGTCCAGGATTAGGTGATAGCTGAACAGCATTCTCAGAGTTAAAGCTCTGAGGCTCTCACTTTATGTGCTCATATTTTGAAGGAAGGTGGGGGGATTCTGGCTCTTCTGTGCATTGATCCCTTTTCTGTGCTCCCTAGGATAACGAGTAGTATCATTTCTTATTCTGAGGGACAAGTCTAAGAGGTTTTCTTTGTTCTTAAGTTGTCCACATGGCTCTTATTATATGGGACATCTCTTATTTCATTCATTGCAGGAGTAAGAGGAAAGCTAAGCCGATCAATCAGGCATTGCAGAATCACTCTAACCTATTTAGTTGTTGATTAAACCTTTTTTTTTCCCAGTGTAGAATTCAGTTGGAAAAAACAGAGTCTTTTAAGAAAAAATAAACATAAAGCTCAAACACAAATTGTTCTCTTTCTGTGTGAGCTGCACTCTTGCTGCCCATCTGAAATGGAAATGCTGGATGTCTTTGCGTGCTTGAGACTGTCAGGTGATGCTATTGTTTTGTTTTCTTTTGCATTTGCAACTGAGTAAGGAAACAATATGGGAATGTTCATTAATGTTTGTGTAAATAGTAACTGCCCACATATGAGCACTAGCATATTTTCCTGCGAAAGCTCAATGTGCAGGGTAGGATTTAAAAACATGGCAGTGAGCCAGAACGCTCTGGCTGGGCCTGGAAACATCTAGGTAGCAATTTGACTGGAGCTCTTTGGAAATTTTTTTTTCAGTCAGATTTAGCAACCTATAAATAGAGGAGTACTCCAGCCCTTGTAGGACTTTGTTATGCTGTGTCATTTGTGTTTTCTGAGCTGCTGTGCAAGGCTGGAGAAGGAGGAATTCAGATCCACGGGGCCGGGATGAGAAAGGAGCTCCCTCGGCGCTGGGGGAGAGGTTCAGAAGGGGGCTGTGCTGGGATTGCAGAGCCTGGCAAAAGTGAGGCACGCGGCACCTACAGAAGGACGTTGCTGCAAACAGTTTCGTGGGTGCTTCATCTCGAACAGCAGTAGTTTTCATATATTAGGTGCCTTTAAAACCAGCTGATCCTACATTTCTTTGCAAAAAATATTCAGAAATTATTTCGACAACCACTGAAATGAAAATGACATTCTTGAAATTTGTGAAATACATCTCCAGACTAGCTCCAGACTACCTAAGAGAGCTAAAAAAGCTCCAGCTACCTAGAGGAGTCAGGATTACATCATGCAGTCAACCTGGTGCTGTCTAATGATAATTTTATCCTTGATATCTATCATGAGATAACAGCTGGCTGTGCTGGACACTGTAGCCAGGGGGTATGGAGCAGACAGAGTTATCGTGAGGCAAGATTGAGTTTGAGTACTGTTTACATAATTTTCATTTGTCAAATAACAGCCCTACATAGATCATGACGATGACAGCGCCTGTGGATGGTATCATCCATCAACAGATCCACCCTGTGAACAGCAGAAGCTTTGCATTACTGGAATGGCTGAAGAAATTATTTCCCTGGATCAGTAAAGACGGCAGTAATTGCCATAAAGCTCACTATAGTTTATGCAGGAGTTTTTCAGCTGCTCGTGGTGGTCTGTCAGATGAAAGACAGCGTGCAAATGGAGTGGATCATAAAAATAATTGTAGCATAGCTTCTAAGAACAAAACTCATACCACTCTGTTCCTAAGAAGTGCGAAAGCACAGAAAGTAACAACATGGCTCTTGCAGAAGCAACGAGAGAATGTCGGAGTATTAGTATGGTACTAACAGTATAGTCAGTTGTATAAATCACTTAATTGTGACAGCAAATTAAATAGTGTTGTTGTCTAGAATTCACCCACAGTTAAAATGATGTATGTTGATGAGACAAATGCCTTGTGTGCTGCCAGTAATAAATTAGCTCCTCTTTCAAGTGAGAAAACAATTAAAAACTTGGTTGAAAAGGGCATATTTTCTCTGTGGCCACTGATCCCTCAAACTCTGGAAATAATAAAGTGTTTCTAATAGTTGTTCATTATTACACAGTTGAAAGAGGAAAAATCCATTGTCTCATTATGTTCAAGACAGTTATGAAATTGCATTGGGAATATTTGAAAATGTAAGAGGCATATAACCAAATGGTTTCAACTTTGACAATGTATCATCATTTGCAGTTCATAATGCTGCTGTTAACTTTGGGAGATATCAGTCAGCGCACACAGTGGAAAATGAGAATAAATATTTGCTTTTCGTTTATATACTGCATAAATAACAGCAAAGTACGCAGTAGATAGGTCGTGATCCAATTTTGAGGGTTGTGTAACCAAACTTTCAGAATTACAGGAGGTATTCATTTTGCAAAACTTAAATATGTGGAAACACTGAGGCATTTCCCGATGAAGTGGGCAACTCTGTGCCTTGCCAATGACACAATAACAAAATGATTTCTGCATATTACGAATAACTCATGAATATTAGGTTAAGATTGGCCCCATCTGATTTTTAAGTTCTTTATAGATGTTGAAGATGGAGATGGTGGAAATGCCTGGTGTCTGAGTGCTTCCTCTTTCGTAGTACGTTAATTTTTTTTGCCATCTAGTCAAAATTAAAATCCTTTCTGGTGCTGGTTTGGCACATAAAACATTAGTTATGCTGTAGGTGACAATAAAGAATCAAAGTCAGCTCTACGTAAAGACATACCATGACAAGGCGAAAGAATGTGGGCAAATGCCTTTCAGTGGGATGAAGAGGCTCTCAGATCTCAGTCTTCATCTGCCAGTACTAACCTGATTCACTGGCTGTCTCCGAAAAAGCGTGAGATTTTAGAAAACTGGAAACCATATTGAAGGACTTATTTATGACAGAAGATTGGAAATACATTTATGAGGAATATTGTGATTCGAAAGGTTTTGTGACGCACGTGAGTGTGCTGCAGGAATTGGTATTTAGAAGTGCTTCAGATCCTACATATCTCCATTTCAGAAAACTTGTAGAGTTTACAACATCCGTTCCTGTCTCTAGAGAGTCATAGAATAAATATTTTCTCTTGGAAGCAGATTTGACACTTCAGAAACCTGCAAAATGTTGTCTGTTAAAGCTGAAGTTTAAAGTTAATTTTAACTGACCACATAAAGAATTTTATGAAGTAACGTAAAAAGAAATAGGTATGGAAATTGTTTGTTAGTGCCACTCTAGGTAATGAACTGAAGTTTGTGATAATTGGATTGTGCATTTGATGGACGGTACAAATGCACTCTTAGGAAAAAGATACAATTATATACTAAGGAAAAAATGCATTAAAATAAAATATTGTCCCTTATTTCACAGGTGCCTATCTCCTATTTCTGTCCAAGAAACACGATAATCAAGAAAAGTGGATATGCTATCAACTTTTTGAGTTTCATCCTGGAAGTGAGGTTGGAATATTCCATAAGGAAATCAATGTCATTTTCCTACTCTCTGTGTCTCTGTAGGAAATGCTCTGCCTAAGTCTTTCTCTGCTCTGTGCTTACAATTCTTCTGTTTCTCTAGGCGACTCGGGCTGAGCTCATGTTTTCACTCTTAACTTCATGTGAGCCTCCTTTCCTATCTCTTCCAAGAGCATTTTGGAACCAGTTTGCCCTGAAACCCTGAGATCGGAGAACACTGGGGGATTAGTTTTAAACTTGTTAAACTGAATTAACACTCCTGCCACATGATTCTGGCCTGTGCCAGTCCTTCTAATCTTGTTCAGAGTTTAGGATAATTTGTTTAGTAGTGCTGATCAGCTGGAGGTTAATTCAATTGGACTTTGGTTATTTATTCATGCCCGGATTTGCTAAGTGTCACAGCAGATACATGAGGTCTCTGTTACAGTTATGAGACGGCTTCATTAGTGTGACGGAGAGTCCATCTGGATGACTTCCTTTCCTCACTGCAATAACTGGCTGTCAGGGCTCTCTCCAGTGCAAAAAAAAAAATCCTTATATAACATCTCCCTTTCATTTGTGTCATAAGTGTATTGATTACAACTTAAAATGCACTTCTCCGTTCCGATTGCTGGGATTGCCAATAATCTTTCTCAAGGATCTCAGCAGTAGTCCAGCTCTACATTTTAAATTAATACCAGAATTTAAAAGAAAAGTACCGATGTGTTTTAAAAGCCATTTGTTATTAATAATGTGTTTCCACGCAGTATTTTGGTCCTGCTCACTTCAAGGTCCACTTTCCCCATCGGTGAAATGCGGCCAGTGCTGGGATGGAACATGGTCCGTCTTTTACACTGTCCAGAATTAACTACCCAGAAATGGAAGACAAAAAGGAAGAAGAAAATTGCATCCTGCTGAAACCGCTGGAGGAATTTAGGTTGGCAGAACGTTGTTTCTTGAACTGGAATGTGGCCAGGACACCAGGATTAATGTTAGCACAAAATGCCACTTGATTGCAAGTGTTCGGATAACCTTGGATGAAAGTCTTATCTGAAAAGAGGCTCTTCTAACAGAATAGGGCTCCCTGATATTGGCTGGGACTTTGGTTCAGGGTTGACTCAGAGAATTTTTGCTATTTGCTTCAGCAGTTTTTGAATGGGGCAGCTCTTGAATGGTAACAGACCTCCCCTTCACAGCCTGCAGCACAGCAGATAATTTCCCAGAGAGGATTCCATGCCGTAGACTGATGTCTCTTTTTAGAGATGTTTCCTGATACGTCATGCAAACATTACAAATAGGAGCCTGAAGGGATGCTTGTTGGGGAAAGGTCCTAAAGATTAGAAGGCAGGAAAAATGGCCAGTGTTGAGAAGGCACTGGCCCGAGCTGAGCTTCTGTGGCCACATAAATGTGGAATAGCTACATATGTCATGGAGTTACTCCTGAGCAAGCAAGACCAGCATTTGCCTCATTTTTGTTTTATTCTCCTCTCTGAATGTTTCTACTGTCAGTCCTCTAATACACATTATGGGTTGTGCTGGTGGAACCAGGTGGTGCCTGGTGAAAGCTTTGATGATTAAGAGCGGAGTTAATCAAAATTTCTTCTCTTGCTCTCAATTTTTCAATTAAATTGTAGATCTATGCTGAGGAACGACCATTAACTTCCAGGGAGTGAGAAATGTTCCCACATGTTTGGCCTTCTTCAGAAAACCCTGTCACAGTTACGTACCGTGAAATATGGTTTCCAACAGAACAATGTTCCCCAAACCAGCTGGGACCCACATTACAGCTCAGCATTCTTTGCAGAAGTTTATTTGCTGTTGACTTGGAGGCCAAGTTGGAGCTTTTGAGAGGAGTTTCTACTTATCTATACAACAATGCAACATGAGTCCCGCAGCATCAGCTCCCACAGAGAAGCTGGAGAGAGCAGGGCTAAGAGAAAAATGTGTCCGTACCCATCTTCGCCACCAGACGAGTGACCTGCTGCAGGGTTTGATGTTTCTTGCACTGGTCCTGGGTCTCACGTGCCTGCGTGGGTAAAAGCAAAGCAGCCAGGGACCACGTCGAGGCAGCCTGCCATAAATTATGAAGGGGGCAATATCTGCAAACGCCAGCGTGTATTCTCAAAAGACAGGATGCCTGTCTGGAGGAGAAAGGGCAGTGTGCAATTCCATCTCTGTGGGCATTTTCCTGATACTACAGCCCCTTCTTTACAATCAGGCAGGAGGTCCGTGCAAAGGGAACAGCCCTTACGGGGCTGTATGTCAGCTGCATGTGTGGTTAAGCTGTATGTGAGTGTGGGTCTTGCTTTGCTATTTGTTTTTAAGGGCAAACCCCATCACTGCTGTTATGTGGGGTGAATCTGACGTAGACCGTTTTGCAAGTGGTGCTATTTTCCATCCTACCCGAGCCCCATTAAGTTTTCCCTTGTTTTCCGTGGGAGGACACTGATTGTCCCCTCTCTCCCCAGCCCAGCCTTCCCATTCCTTTCCTGCAGCAGCTCAGACTTGTATATGAGCCAAGATACGATTCCCCTAAGAATTCGCTTCATTTAATATTCCTCTTCCCTGCCTTCATTATTTTTCATTTATAGGTTAACCAGCACCTGAGATGCTCGGTGCTTTCCCTAACTTTACTTTGACTAGGTAAACTTTTAAATTAAACATTTTCATTCCCCCCTTCCTTCTGTTTGAGGGTTACTGTATAATTCTGTATTTTAAAAAAAACAGCAAACGGAGAAGTAATCACAGATGCATTTTGCTGAGAAGAGATAGATGGCCTGACATAAAGGATTGAACGTACTATTCCACAGATATCCCTGCATCTGACAAAATAGGCCAGACTCGTTCTTTATGTAGCTCCACCAGGGATGAACAAGACCCAGGGGCTGTAAGGAAGACCACGTGCTGACATTTTGTTTCATCGAGTCCCTGGAACATTGAATATGCTCTTGATATGCAAGAGTAGGCTGAAATCTGCAATCAGCTCCACGAGTGTAATTGAATCTGAGTCAGGAGAAGTGACACCTGCATGATGAAGAAGGGCATTCATTATGCTCTGTTCAGGTCTGTACCATCCTGCTTGTGTGGACGGAGTGCAGCATGTACTATCTCAAGCTGAGGGATCACACAATCATGCTCCAACTATCATTTCCTATATATATTTCTACTACGTGCCGGACATCTCAATGCTATGCTGACGAGTGCATAAGCACACACCATCCTATCTAAATATCTGCTCTATACGTGTGCATCAGCTACCAGATGCACATTGGACTTATGAATATGAATGGGGCAAAACGTGTAGTGCGACCTTCGCGTCAGGCACGCTTTCCTTCATCTGCCTGCACTTCTGATAAATCACTGCAGTCTCGGGGACGTCTGTGTCAGTTCAGACCAATCCCCTGTTATTGCAGGCAAACATGATACGGCTGTGAAGTCTGCGAGGGTCTGTAATGTGTGTCTTCACACGCATGCGCCCCATGGCCAACGATAATAACAAGACCTTTGTACAAAAGACTAAATATCTCAAAGACAGTACATGTAGGAAGAGAGAAGGAGAGGCCAATGGACGTTGCCGCTGCCTTAAAAGGAAGTATAAAAGGAGAAAATTCCTGGATGATCTCTTCGTGCTATCACCAGGAACGGTCCTTTTGGGAATGGTGCAATGAAGAGCTTTTGAGAAAAATGTTGTCAAAGCAATTTTTGTTGGAAATGTTATTTTGACACATCAGGCCATATTGTTTTGATCACTCCCTTTTCAAAAGGAACTTTTAGGTTACAGTGTTCCGCTTTGATGATTTTTCAAACAAAGTTGCAGTCATTTCACTTCATGTCAATTTTTCATCCACATTTTATCTTACATGGGAAAAGAGAACAAAAGAAAACATTTGATTGACCCAAACTACCTGTTGGGCATGCTGTTTTTGTGAAAACTTCCAAAATATTCCTTCTTTTTTCCCTGTGTGGGAGGAAATCCCAGGACCTCTCACCCTTTGGAGAAAGGAGAATGCACTCTGACGAGGGCATCTGGTGCAGAGGCCAAAATCAAGGTGCTAAACCAGGGCTGGTACTGAATCACCCTGTTGTACATCTGAACGCAGACGGGTCTCTTGTTTAGCAACATAGTGGTCCCCTGTTTCGGCTGTGTCACCATGTGAGTGCTGTCCCTGGGGGAAGCCGGGCTCAGCGCTTGGCAGGCAGGCCTTTGGGACCACGTGCTGAAGACTTCACACCCTCTAAAACGCAACACGGGGCTCCTTGGCAGGGATCACTGGTGGGAGGAGTACGTCTTGGCGTTTAGCCTTCAGGAAACCTGGAACTTCTCACAATCAGCCCTCACGGAGGACACTGGGGTGCCCTTGATGGGTGGCTTAAATGGAGAAAGCAGCACTTCTTGGCGTGGAGCCGGCAGAAGAAGCGGCTTTGGCAGGTAGCTTTGCGCTTTGTGGTTCTCCTTTAGAGGAGGGAAACACGATGCTGTAACAGGTAGAAGGGTCAGACCCACTCCAGCCCCTTTTGCCTTGCACTCAAAATCGGAGGTCCATGTTCCCTCCCTATGTCAAGTAGGAAACACCTACTGTTTCTCCATACTTTGAGGAATTCTTACCAAAATCCCCTCTGTGTACCAGATACCTATATAGGTATATACATACCTGTATAAAATCAGTTACTGAAAGCAAAAGAACAAAAATATTGTGGAAGTCAGCTGGATCCTCCAGAGAGAGGGATGCAAAATATGTATCCAATAAAGCTTTTCTGATGATACCCATAAATACAGAGCTGAAGTGCTGGCCCTGCTGTCCTCTCCAGTACCATTCCACCAGAAATGTGTAGCTCGCATCCTGACTCATCCCCAAGGAGAGCAATAGATGTTACACACTTGAAATAGTTTAATTTCTAACTGGCCCAAGCACAGTTCATCCCTCCTTCATCAGGCAAGAGGAAGATGGAGAATTTTAATATCTTCTGGTGAGATCATGGGACCTCTGAGTCCCTTAGCCTTATTCAACGCAGTCAGTGCATTTTGCCAGTTCCATGCAAGAAACTGCAGGTGCAAGAGAAGTTGGGCTCCCAGATTGCACTGCAAGGACAGGAGAGTGACGATGCTTGTGTGGAAAGTTGGACTTTTCTGGTTGCTCTGACTGAGCTGCAGGACCTTGAGATCTCCATTTTCAGCCGCAGGAGACCCTCTTTAGGCTCATAAGTTTATAGCAAGGTATGATAATGGCTTTATTTCCAGAGATAGAGGTATTGAATTCCTACTTGAAGAAACAGTTTTGTAGGCAGATGCATTTGGTGAGGATCTAACCCTTTATTTATCCTGCAAGACCTTAGCTTGCTATGTCCATTCCTTGCTTAGGGCCAGCCTATGTGTTTTGTGTCTCTGCTGTCCCCTCCGAAACAGTTGTCCCAGTATACAGAGAGGGGTTGGCTCCCAGGAACCTGCCCTCCCCACACGCCGATGCCGCCAGCACAAGTTTCCCTGCGAGTGAGATAAGTGACTGATGGCTGCTATTAGAGGAGGAGATCTTTGGAACAGATCTGGCCTCCTCTTTGGTGGCGTCGAAGGGCAAGAAAAATCTTTTGGACAGCCTACTGCTGCGAGGTGGCTTTGCTTTGAACATAAACAAGAAATACATTTTCAGAGTGTGTGGAATCCACAAGCAAAAAGGAAAAAAAAATGAGGAAATCAGATGGCTGAATTACTACCTCATCAGAGGCCAGTAGGGACTGCGGTAATACAAGCTATATTATAATGTCAATTTGTATTGTACATTTGGAACAACAACAATCACATTGTTTTGAAATTAAGAATAACCTGGAGGGGGCAAATAAACTAACAGTGTAACATATAGTTGAGAGAGAGAGAATTTGTACTCGGCAATAATCAATACTCGTGGATGTCTTCTAATTAAGTCAGTCCAGCTTTCCTGCGGGATGTGACAGTGACAACTGAACTCCTCTTCCCGTCTGATGGATTTCATTGTGCTGCAGCTGTAAATAGAGAATGCACCAGAAATGGCTATGGTTTGTCTTCAGCGCCTGAGCACCAACCCTGCTCGGTTCAGAGCATCGATCAGCCCGGCAGGATGTAGGCACCGATGCTGTCTTGTCTGGGACAGTTGGAGGGCACAGCCGAGGACAGGTCCTGAGGACCTTTCCTAGAGGAGGGTCTAATCTGCCCCGCTCTCCTGGGCATTCAGCTCCCTTGACAACATGTAGAACAAGCCTCTTCTAAAGAATCAAATGGCCAATTCTGGTGACTTTCTCAACAATTTGGTCCTTGTCCTGTCTCCTAAAACAGTCTTTTAAAAATACCTTGCTGCCAGAGGCACCAAGTGGGTTGGTTGATAAGCGTGACCCAGTGCTTGGGGTTCCACAGCTGAAGTGTGTGTTGTTCCTTTTCAGTCTGAGGTCCTTGCGCACATGCTCGAGTTTGCAACAGTCGTTGGATTCAGGATTAGAAAAAACTTGATTGTGGGGACCCGGGGCTTTCGTCTGGCACATGTCCAAGGCAGACCACAGGCACCCTTGGGTCGTGTTTCCACAGCTTGGCATTTCCTAACTTGTATTTCTTCCTCTGTCCCTCTGCTGTGGCTGGAGGCACATCCAGATCGAAATGAAAGGCTTTCCTTTTCCCTCTTTAAATCGCTACTTGTGTTGCCGACTCAAGCTCTTCACTTGGTTTGTGTTGGGGGATGAGTCAAAACCCCGTCCTATTCGTATTTCACATCATGTGCACGTTAATTGGTACTTTACATCCCAGGGACTTCCTAAGGAAGCACCAATTTGGTCTCTTAACAATTTTAGTACAAACACATTTTTCCTCCCCTTCCTTTTCCCTTTTTGTCATAGATAAGATACATTTTTTTTTCTGGACGTGAATCCATTGCCTGAGGTTTCTCAAATCTCTGCTCTGGGACACCGACATCTTATCTCTGAGGCAGAGCGGGAAAGGAAAAGTAGTACACGAGGGGAGCTGTGACTCATGCAGAAATTGAAATGATGAAGCAGACGCTGCTATTACGAAGACCCAGAGGTGTTCAGAGACCTACTGGTGGAAAGGCAAAAGCCTGGGCTTTTCAGCCTTGAAAGGCTTCTGCGTATTGAAGCTTTGAGTGCCGGACGAGGGTTGCAGCCTGGTGAGCTCTCCGCTTGCCTGCTCAGTCCCTTGCACGTCAGCAGCAGTGCAGCGGAGCCGGGAGCTCGACTGGAGGCAGCGCGCGGTGGATTTTAAGCCTGATCAATAGAAGATCTGTTAAAACTTGAAATGGTGCTGCCTTCTTCGCTGCAACAGAAACTTTATTAATTTTTTTTTTTTCCTGGAGGGGCTGAATCTGAATGAAAGAAAATGAGGAGAAAACATGCCTGATTTTTGTGTTTCAATGAATGAGCCGAAGGAGTGTCTGTCACCCTGAAAAGCTCCTTGTTTTGATGGAGCCTTAATGGATTTTTCAAAGGACTCTTTGAATGCCTCGCCCAGCTCTATTGGAAACAGTTATGTTTTGAAGCTGGCACCTTGCCATGTCTATTTATGTTCAATATTGCCTTCAAAAATAGCATCACTTCTGTCTTTTCCCAATATTCAGAGCAGTATTAATACATAGGAGGATGAGAGCTGGCCTTGCCTCCTCTGTGCTAGGGAAAATGCTTCAGAGGGACCCAGACCAGCTCCTTTCCTCGAGGGTGGGTAAAATTCCCGGATTCCTCTTGCCACGCGGATGGCATTTTAGACACCACAGAAGGGAGAAAAGACCTGTACACTAAGAGGAGAGAAACATTTACGGCTCTCATGCTATTAAGTCCCTTGACATGGAGACTCCCCAGCACCCCAAGGTTATCTGTGAGACAGTCGTCCGTGTCTAACCTGATTTGCTCTTGCTGCAGTTTAAACCCATGACATCTTGTCCTGTCTGCCGCAGCTACGGAGAACAAACCGTTCCCTTCCTCCTGAAGGTTATCTTTTAAAGGCCTTAAGGACTTAGCAGTTAAGCTGGGGGAGAGAAAAGGCTCACATCCCTCCTCTGCTTCTTAGGCTGCGTAAGGAGAGGGACCATTCCTCTTACAGTACAGAGCTGCAGGGCTCCGTGCCTTCCCATAACAGACCCTTGCCCCATGTCTGCCGTTATCCCAGCTCCTTTCTGGAAGAAAGGCCATGCCTCCATTCATCCCCACCCTGGATGGGAGCAGTCTGCGCCTCCTGCTGCAGTGCAGTGCCTTGCTGTTGTCCCCAGTTTGCGTTTCACCTCAGTATTTGGGGCCATTTCATCCAATTTGTCTAAATCATTTTGAATTCTAGCCTTGTCCCCAAAGCGTCCTTGCCATCCCTCCCTGATGGCTTTTGTCTGCATGCATAATAAACCTGCTCCTTCATCCCTCACCCATGTCTTCAACCCAAACACAAGATGGACTGGGAGTGAGAATGTGCAACTCAGCTGTCCGTACAGAGAGGGAACCGCTGGAAACAGCAGCTCCCCAGGGATCCACCATCCCGTTGTGTGTGTGCCTGGAGCTGCAGCCCTTTCGCCACATGCCCTTTAACCTTTAAACAGCCCTGAAACAAAGGGGCAGAGGCTTGGGACCCCAAAGTTAGGAAGCAGCAGCATTACAGCACGTGGTGAGGAGGTGGCAAGGCGAGTGGAGAGCCCTCTCCCAGGAAGACCTGCCCTCCCCTGGGAGCAGCTGGCTGCGGGATGAGTAAGGTGCCCAGTCAAGTCCCAACTCCTGAGAAATCCATTATCACAAGCCATTTTTCCCCCTGAAGTATCCTGAACTCCGTGAGCGCGCAGCCTTATCTCTCCCAGTGCCAAATTCTCCTTAATGAGGTTTATCCAGCTTTTCCAGCATGGCTTAACATTGTCCATCCGGTCCGGCCAGAAAGGATCCTTTATTTTGCTAACATAATTAATAGCAATAAGCTGTCCATGGTGTGTGGTGATAATGGCATTGATGCTGTAATGCCCCGCAGACAGAGCTTGGGATTTAGAGAAAGTTTCATTCCGTGTGCAGCGTTAGCAATTTCCCCAGCTCCCTTCCTGAACAATTTCTCTTTCTATTTCACATCCTATGCTGGAATTATGCCTCCCGCTGTTTACATTAAAAATGCATTATACATGTGTTGAAAACATTGAGTTCTATGTTGCTGGCAAGGAAGGAAGCTGTTATGTTTAAGAAGCACTCTCTTATATTATTATCACTTTTGTTTAATTTAGTAGGATTATTTTGTCTAATTCCAAAGCTGGGAAAAGACTCCTGTAAATATTCTTCCCACCAGCCAATTTCTTTATCATCCAAACCCATGTATAAGCTGCCTTGCTTATGAACTGCCACATCACCAAGTTAAAATGCTGATTTCCCTCTGTTAGCTTTCTCCCGTGCTTTGGATCAAAAATATACAAGGAAAAGGTAATGTCATTTAAAAGAGCTCTAAATGGCACGCTGCAGCAGCGGGGAGCTAGGATTTATACTGGCAACATAGTGGTGCCAGGCTGGGCAGGTATGGAGGTTTCTAAACTCCACAGAAGAGCCGCACGGACTAGGAAAATGTGGGACTGAGCAACCCTGCACCTGTAGGGACGAGATGTTCAAATGCACCGTACCATCATTCTCTAAATAATCCAAGGAGGGATTTTCTATGGGACTCACTGCTGTCATATCTAAGTCTCTTACCCTACAAAGAGAACGTGGCAGTGCTGGGAGTTAAACCTGCATCTCTCAGACCCAGAGCTTTAACTACATGGACATTTTTATTCTTGATAATATAACTTGATCTGGGTAAATTAGAGGCCTAAAATGAAGTGTAGTAAGAGGGGGGTAATAGGACAACAGAACAGAAATTCAAAGGAGATGAGGTATGAGAGAAAAAAGAAAGAGAAGAAGAAAGAGAAAGAGAAAGAGAAAGAGAAAGAGAAAGAGAAAGAGAAAGAGAAAGAGAAAGAGAAAGAGAAAGAGAAAGAGAAAGAG
>VUYV01000163.1:1786515-1803209 GCA_008711295.1 Anarhynchus alexandrinus | reverse complement strand
GAGAAAGAAAGAAGGAAAGAAAGAAAGAAGAAAGAGATAGAGAAAGAAAGAAACAGAGAAAGAAAGAAAAAGAAAGAAAGAGAAAGAAAGAAAAAGAAAGACAGAGAAAGAAAGAAAGGAGGGAAGAAAGAAAGGAAGAAAAGAAAGAAAGGAAGAAAAGAAAGGAAGGAAGAAAGAAAGAAAAAGAAAGAGTGAGAAAAGATCCTGTGGCAGGTGATGTTCTTCTTGGAGGTTCTGCACATAAGACCCAGGAGCTGTTATGCACTGGGGAGATCCCGGGGGAGATCCCAGGGGAATCCCTCTCAGTGGGGCACGGCAATAAGGCACCAGAGTGCAAAGTTGCAGTGAGGAGTTACAGGACAAAAGATTAAGGAAATTAAATCTGTGGAGGAAAGCAGAGGACATTCAGGCTAAGATATAAGGGTGTAAGAAGCCTTGCCTAAAGGAAGCAAAGAAATTATTTGCCTTAATTAGTGACTAACAAAACTGTACCTCGTGGGCATAAGCTGGAAGAGAAAAAAATTAATTTACATAACCGAAACCCACTTTTTAGCAGTAAGACTGGCTGGGGTTTGGGACCCGCAGTGGAAATGGGCAGCAGATCGCTCAGTGCACAGCGCTCGGTGCGCTCAGCGGGTCTCCAGCGCGGGCAGGAGGGGTTGCTGCAGGTCATCGGGGGATGCTCTCGGTACCATTTGTATTTGTTCTTGCAGCACTGCGCGAAGCGATGGAGGATTTGATGCCGGCGTAAGGAAACAGACCTCTCGGGGGGACGAAGTGGCAGATGTTCAGTGGCAGCTAGCAACAGCGCGTTGGGAAGCCCAGTGGAGCCGCGAGTCTGCGCAGGTGAGCTGGGAGAGGAATGCCAAATATCCCAGGCTGGCCAAGGGAATGGGGTCCCTTCCTCCCCGGGGCAAAGCCAGGGCTCGGGGTGACTTCCCTCAGCTGAGACCTCCGGTTTGTCTCATCCAAACCCAACATGCCCAGCAGCACAGAGGCAATTAGAGACCAGCATGGGTTGTTGGTGATCCCTCAGCCTTCAGAAATGCAATAACATGTCTGTTAGATCTCCTTAAGCATTTGCCAAGTCACCGCTCTATCCTAGAGGGAAATAACCTTGTGCTGAACAGTTTGATTGTCTAGTGCTAATATAATAGAAGAAAGCCTATTAAATGTTGTGCTGGAAGGGTCCTTTGGGTCTGCAATAGCTTTTCTCTTTTTTCTTTCCTTTTTCCCTTTCCTGTTTCTTTCCTTTTTTCTTTTTTTTCCCCTTTTCTCCCTTCCTTTCCTTTTCTTTCTCCTTCCTTCCCTTCCTCACAGACCAGAAATGAGCAACAGCAATGAACTGAAGGCAGGGAAAACAGCATCTGTATGAAATGATATTGCAAACCAGCTGGCAGCATCGCCTGCGGCCATGCACCCACTTACTACTGGGCTCCAACCTGCATCCTGCCTCCCTGCTCTCTCACCGTGCTGCACGCTCGCGAAGGCTGGCTGTCCCTCGTGTCTCCCCCAGAAAAAAGTCCCTACCAAACATTCAAGGAGTTTTTCCAGCACTTGTGCAACGATCTCTTTCTGCTGCTCCTCGCTGGAGGAACCTCTGCAGCAGGGCTGGTCCTGGATTGCCTCCTCCTCGCTGCGCACCAGCATCTGGCCAAGAAGAGCTGGCTGAGACCCACCTGGGCCCACACAGCATCTGGCCAAGGCTCTGTGAAGACAAAGGTGTCCCATCCAGTTGATGTGTTGGCCAAGGTGTCACCCGGGCCAGCTATGGTTGATCTCTCCCTCGCTTCAGCAGAGGTTTCTTTGTCACACCGGCACATGGCACTTCAAGGGGAGAGCCTCAGGGCTTCTCCTCTCCTGGCATTGCTGAAACAGCGGTGGCCTCTCAGAAACAGCAGGAGAGAGACACGTTGGACTCTACAGTGCATCTCCCATGCAGATGTCACTCTGAGCACTTGCTCTTAATTTTAAGAGCAGAAAATAGCAAGAAGCCTGTTCATTCATCACCTGGGTGAAACACCCAGTGGAGAAGCACCAAGTTGGCAGAGTTCCTTTTCCCTGTCAGCTGGAGAGAGGCAGTTTTGAGGCCGGTATAACTGTTAAACCATGGATTTGCCCTGCTAACAGCAATGCCAGGAGGCACTTTCCCCCTGCAGTCGTGCTTGGGTGCAGGGCACCCGCAGCGATCCTCTCCGAGGAGTGAGGAGTGTGAGCAAGGCCATCGCAGCAACCGGCTCCCTGGAATGAAGGTGTATGAGCGCTTTGTAGGCTGTGATAGAAACCGCTGCAGTCAGTGCTGGGGAAACATAAGCCACTGTGGAGAGCACAGATCATGCAATAAGGTGGTGACCTTACTGTTAAGGTGGCTTTTTAAAGAGGCGATTCCTTAAATCAACTAATCTTCTGGGTCCCTGACTGTTCACGGGTCTTTGCACATCTTGCAGGGCAGCGAGAGATGCCTGTTGACCCTCTGCAATTAGTACCCCGGGCTTAATCGACTTTAGCATTCTCCCAGGCTCCTTTGAGATGAATGGCTCCATCTGCTAATCCAGGGCAAAGGCGGCTCTTCCTGAGATGCAGTTACAGCTGAGATGAGAAGCAGACGTGGGGCAAACCTCACACCGTTATCACAGCACATGCGAGGGAGAGCTTCACAGCTGCTGCCACGGGGTGAGAGGCTCCTGAGACCATGCCATGGCCGTGGCCTGCACCCACATCGATCCCAATCATCCAGTTCACTCCGGCAGCGATACGGGGTGCCAGAGCCCTCATGGTGGCTGCAGCCCCCGAGGGATGCTCAGCCACAGACGGCAGCGCCGGCAGCCCGGTCTCTGCCAGCTCAGCCCATCTTGCGAGCTGCCGGGGCAGAGGCAGTAGCGCTCGCTGCTCCGCTTGCATAACTGTATTCTTCACGTCTCAGTGACTTGCTCGGGGTCTGGGCAGGCGCACGTGAGCTGAGCTGTGTTTGCTGTTGGAGCCTTGAGGGGAACCGGGGACATCCATGCATGTAAAGCCATCAGCTCCGGAGTGAAACCTCCGCCTGACCCAGTAATCATTGGCAGGGGTGAGCGGAGAAACCGCTCCTGACAGGCTTTGCCAACGTAGCTTTCTGTAAGGGATGCGTTCAGAGACCTTAAAGACCCAACAGCTGGGCTCTGGCTTCAAATAAATCATTCTCCTGCCTTTGCTGTCATCAGGGGATGTGACAAAGCCACTGTGATGGCTCAGCCCCAGACGCTGAGTCTCGTTTCATCCCATGTAAACCCTGCTGAAACGCTGTGCCTCAGATCCTAAAATGGTGGTGTCCCAGCCCCTGGTTTGGGCAAAAGGAACAAGAACTCCCTATGTCTTGCCAAAGGCCTGGAGATGTTGCTACGTTTTTTCTGGGTTGGCATTTTGCCTGCTTGGGAGCCTGACCTGGCAGGAGGAGGGCTGCCAAGAGGATCTCCAGCCGCTGCTTCTGCAAATGCCACACATGCAGCCTGGCCAGGACTGATGGAGGGGCAGCATGGCTGGGAGCAGATTCTGAATTCAGACTGTCCCCTGATACCAAGGAGGTGTTCTCCTGCTCACCATGCAAAGGTACTTCTCCTATGCTGAGGTTGCTGTAGTAGAGATGTGCCCCAGGCATTGTCCCCTTCCCCATGGTGTATGTACCCAGGGAACCCTTTCAGGACAATTGCCGAGAAAGCTGTGGGGCACAGTGGTTGGTGTCACCCATGGCATGGGCACAGCAACACCCCACCATGTTGGCCTGTGTTGGCATCCTGAGGCCCATGTACCCTGTCATGGTGTCCCAGTGTTTCAGGGTTCCCTGATTTCCCTGGGCACAGAAATAGCTCAGCCCGGCCTCAGATGTCTCAGCTCTTGTCACTCAATGCCACAAACTGTGTTGGCGTACAGTGCCCACGCTGCCTGACTTGCTTCTGTAGGTTGGTGTTCACCACGTGTGTTCCTCCAGCAAGCCCGGGGTGTGCCCGGGGCGGCCAGAAGAAGCAGAGCTCTCGGTTCTCATTCCGCTCCTCCCTGAAATCAAGAAACTTTTAACTTCAAAAGAAGCAGGCTTGGGGCTTGCTGGGGAGGATTCAGCGGGAGCACATCCTGGGAGCAGGTTCTCCAGCTGCTGGAGGAGCCGGAGGGCTCATCCTGGTGCCGTTCCTTCCCGATGCGAGAGAAGCCTGGAGTGACCTGCAAAAAACTCAGTCTGCTCCAGCCTGTCCCACTTTAACAGCCTTGAACAGGGACAGGACACAGGACGGGGGACGCTCATGCATGATTCCCCTTGAGGACTAAGCTAACCAGCCACTGGATGTCATTATTGCTCCAAACAAGTACATCCAAGAATCTATTCCAGACCTCCAAAAAATGTGACTTCTCAGTATGGAAAGCTTAAAATGTGCTTCCTGAGGACACAAAGCCGTTCACCTCTCCTCCCGCAGCTCTTGCCTTCCCCGGTGCACCTCTGCATGCCTGGGGACGGGGTGCCGGGGGCTCGGCACGGGGAGGACGCGATCCCGTGTGACCTGTCTGCCCTTCCCGGGAGCTCCTGCGCTACCTCCTCATCTGCGGGGATGACATCATGGCTGTTTCTGTAGCAACAGAAAGGGGCACCGCAATTACCGAGCGATGACACCGTAGCAGGACGGAGCAGGAGGGAGACGTGTCCCCAGCAGCATCCTGTGGGTGCCCCTGGCATGGCCCTGGGCTGGAGAGCAGAGCTGGCGAGTCAGAGGGCTTTTGGCTGCTAGCTGAGCCAATAAATCAGGGGAGGGAAATTTGGTTCAGGCTCCCCCCATCTCCTTCTCTCCCTTTGTCTTTCCGCTGGGGACCCCAGCTGTCTGACTGGACCTGAATGGAAATGTTTTGCTTTAGGTTATTCGACCTGTCAAAAACTTTTCTTGCCTTCTCCCTGCTTCGCTTTGAAAGTGAGCTCTGGCCTTAAAGAAAAACGCCCTTTGAAACCACAGCAGAAAGTTTCATTTACAAAAGGGCAACATCTTCCCTCTGCCTCCCTCCCCCAGGGATTTGCACTGCAATTTTCCCAAATTCAGCCTGATTTCACCAATGATTCCACTTCTTGGATTGTCCGTTTATTGGCTGGTTTGAGATTTACGGACAGCATTGTGCCCGGTTCGATGGGAGAGCTGATGGAAGTCGGGGCTCAGGCGTTGAGCCGGTGCCTGACCCTCCTCTCCCCGAGCCGCTCGCGGGTCCTCTCCAGCACTCCCGACGTGGCTGTGCCATCACGCCCTCCCATCAGCTCTGCCTGTATCAAACGGGGATGGACTTTTCCCAACCTCAATCTTGGGCATCCCATTTGCTGCGTGTTTGATTAAGACTTTACGGGGGAGCGGAGAGCAACTGCAGAGGAGGACCGGCATTAGCACCGCAGTGCAGCGTGGAGAGGAGTGGACAATCCCCGGGGAAATCCTGGCACGATGTTTGCTGGGGAGAGCTTCCTTATAGCCTCACTGATCTGTACTCTTTCATCTTTATGTGCCTGCTTCTAACTTGCCCTATTTCAGTTATATCCCTTTCATTGGCTTTTCTTCTTCCACCACAGCCATAAAACCAGCCGGGGAAACACCAGCCGCTGCGAGCCTGATGTAAAGAAATAATCCTGAAGCGGCGGAGCCGGATGCACGCGGGCTGTACCTCATCTCTAGCACTACCTCGGGTCCCACAAACAGCTCCGGCCAGTGTCAGCATCTCCTGCTGCAAACCATTGCAAGGAGCCACAGCCCAAGGAGCGGGGGAAAAAAATAAATAAATCATTCTGCTCAGTCTTGTTCTTAAGCTCTCGCAAAGAAGAGCTCGGGATAGGCCTTGTGTCGGCAGAAGGGAAGCCGTCGCGCAGCCCTGGTAATAGCTCTCAGCATATGCCTGCGCTCCCTGCTTGTTTTGACTTGCGTGGGAATCTTTGCAATCAAAACGATACGACAATTCCAATCACTGTCGATCGCTTTAGGCAGGTGTAATTCAAGCTCTGGCTGCAGACGGTTGTCATTTAATTAACACGGAAAGAGCCAAAATTCTGCGTAAGACTGGGGAAGGCAAAGAGAAGAGCCTAAGGGGGACTTGTGATAATCGAGCGCGGAGGATGCCAGCAGACTTACTCACTCGGAGTTTAGCTGTTCACACAACCGGGTAACGCCGACATTATTCCCTGCGTCACAGGCAGAGACATGTGCTCGGCAAGCTGTGGTAGGCAACACAATTATCCACTTATTTCAGTCCAAATCGTGGGGAATGACTTGAGGACAACACAGAGGGAAGCCCTGCGCAAATCTCTTCTTGGTATTGTTACCAGCTCTAGGAATTCACAGGCTCTTAACCCTCTTATCTCTTCTCTCACCATTTTACCGCTTTGATTTCATTCCTGGCCCAAACAGCACTTGCTCTCAGCGCTCCGGGGCCACGCTCAGCCCGGGTACAAACGGCTGCAGCTCTCTTTGGTTGGCGGAGCGGTGCTGGTCCTCCAACAGCGCAGAATTTGTCCCCGTCGCGCTCCCTTTGCAGCTGCTGACTTGCCAAGGGTGGTATTTCTTTGCAGTGGGCTGCGTACCGTGCGTGCCTCTGCTTTCCCCGCTTCCCACCCAGATTTCAATTTTCTACATCTGAAATGAAATTAATAGGTCCTGTTCCTGCAGCAGGGAAGTGGTGGGCAGTGAAGGAAGCGCTTCAGTCCTGCTTATCGTGGGTAAATTGAGCATGTTTTGAAAGCATTTTCATAGAATCATAGAATCATAGAATGGTTTAGGTTGGAAAGGACCTTGAAGATCATCACGTTCCAACCCCCCTGCTATAGGTAGGGAACCTACCATTTTCAGTAACTCATGGCTTGACGTTGCAATGCTTCACGTTCCGCGTCACCTGCAGCACCTCTCCTTGGTCACCAAGAGGCATCGGCACCTGGCTGGGGGATGTGTGTCCAGAGCTCGCCCTCATGGCAGGGAAACTGAGGCACGTGCCTGGCGAATACCACACGCAGGGTCACTGGGTGGAGATGAGCTCAGAGCTCAGTTCTGAGCTGTTTCGGCCCTTGGACCATCCCGTTATGGACTAACTGAGCCAAAGGGAAAAGTCAATCTGTAAATATATAGGTAAGGCAGGTCACCTGGAGAGAGATTGGAGGAGTTTTGTGTCCCCGCTCCAGCAACTGTGGCAACATCCCTTCGCTCGTACAGCCTCTCTACCTCCCGTGAGGTGTTGAGCTGATGGAGGGATTTCCAGTTGCAGACACGGCAAGAGACATCGCTCTGTCGTCCCTTGGCCCCTGGGAGTGCCTGTGTGCATTGGTACAACCTGGCACATGCGTGACCCAGAGCGTGCATCATGCAGGACATAATCCACCTCAACACCATCACCCTTGGTGTCCCACTTGGTGCGCTGGTTGCTGGTTTGACGTCCCTGAGCTACCGGGACAGCAGGGCCTTGCAGTCTTTTAATTTAGACCTGTCTCAGCAAATGGCTGAGATACTAAGAACCAAATTTTGGAGAGAAAGGAGATGAAAATCCAGAGGAGATTGCTGGTTTCCCGCAGTGCTGACTCTGAGCTGTTTGATATTCTCTCTTTTTTAAGGTTTGCTTGTTTTAAAGCAACATTAATTGGAAAGATGCTGGAGTGTCAAATAGAAACCACTCCCTGAATAACCTCGCTAATGAGCACGTTATTAAAGCAGGGTTAGGAGCTCCCTAGAGGGCTCTCGCTGGATAGGATTAAATTAAAAAAAAAAATCATCTAAACTGGAGAGAAAATCTCTGTTAGTCTGCAGTGATGAATATAGAAAAGTCCAATGAAAAATGGCTTTGAAAGGTTTAAGTGTATGTCTTCCTATCTGGGACTAGTCTTCTCCATCCCTCAGGGCTCGCTCAGACAGGGAAGAAGGTTTTAATGAAGCAGAGAGTGGAGAAGTCGCAGCTCAGAGCCTGGCAAGCCCACTCTCCTGGTGGCCACGTCTCCATGCCCCCAGCGCTTGCCCATGTAGGGCAGCGAGGGCGGTCCCTTCATGCCACCAGAATGGAGAATGTCTCTGCTCAAGCAACGTGGCTTGTAGCAGGCAAGAGCCGGTGGAGATGGGGCTGCCGAGACCTTGTGTCGGGAGATGAGAGGCTGCCTGTCCTCTCTGCAAAGCGTAGCTTTAATCAGAAAGGTTTGCACTGACTCCATGGCAGGGTTTTCCTGATGGAGCTCCGCGGTGCTCTGACCACCTTGATCCTTTGAGGTGGCGGCTCCCCGTTCACCTACCTCTCCTGTAGGTCTGGAAGAACCTGTGAGAGCAAGGAGACATCTTGGGGCAGATGGGGCCACGGGAGGGGGTCACACATCCACCCTCCCCTGCTGGCAGCGTGGGGTGCTGGTCCCCACCCCATCACCGCGTTCAGGCAGCCGCGAGCGCTGGTCACTGGGGCAGCTTTGGGGAGGGATAGAGAAGAAGAGGCTTCACGGTCCCCGCTCCCTTCCCTCCTGCTGGAAAGGATGTGGGAGGATTTAGGGCAGGAAAGCTGTTCTCATACCATCTGAAGACAGGCATGAAATGCTTTAGCAAAGCTTCCCTGCAGGCAACGATGACTTCTAGAGCAATTCTGGCTTTTTTTTTTTTTTTTGCGGCTTGCCCTTGCTTCCCACGGATGGTGGGCAGGTCAGCCCTGCCCCGGCCGCAGCGGGGGGCTGGCTGGGGGCCTGATTTACCGCACCTGCAGCCAAGGAGCTTAATAGCTTAAGGCCATTCTTTGCTTGCGTTATTATGGAGCGTATTTTCAGGGGAAGCTTGGCTGCCTCGACTGCTCCTGCCCAGATATTTGGGCTTTGCAGGCACGAGCGTCTCTTCGGAGAGGATTTTGTCCGTGAGCAGAAGGAGGTGTATTGCCTGCCTTTGCAAAGCATCGTCTGACAGGCTGATGCAAAACATGCCAGCACCAAGCTGTGACTCTAAACAAAGAGAGGGAAAACACTGTATTTTTATTTTCTCTGCTGCTGCAGTGAGTTGGGATTTTTTTTTTCTTTCTCCTTGTTATTTCGTTGCTTTTTCTTTGCCTGAGACAGGTATTTGGATTCTCTGTGCTCCCCAAACTCTTCCCCAGGCTGTCTCCAGCAATCAGACAGAGTGACAGCTCTGAAACTCTCCAAGTTAACAAGTTCAAGTGCTGATGATTAACTAGATTCACAAAGTTGATTGGAAAAAAATAGGGATATAAATAAATATTCCTGGAGATATTCCACCCCCTGTAGTCATGAACTTTGAATAATTGGAGGGAATTATGCTGAGTACTAATCAAAAGGGCTTTTTTTTTTTTTAATTTGCTAATTACTGCTGGGTTTCATCAGTGTCAGACTCTAATCATCTCAAGACATGTTAATTGACCCTTGGGAGTTGTTTATCTGATGCCGAAAGTTTTAGATGGGGTCATACAAAGAAACGCAATCACTGAGGTTACTTCTTGCCTGCCACTCAGCTGGAGGGAAGAGTTAAGGAGACTTTGGGCCATGAGGACGTATGCGCTGCCCTTCCCCTCGGCTGAGCTCCAGAACTGTTCCTCGTGGATACTGTGGCTTCCTCCATCCGCCGGGGACCTTCTCTTTCTTGTCCCTGGCACTTCATTGTCCTCTCTGCCGGCCTCCTTTTGCTTACACGCACAGGTATTAACTTTGGTGATCCGCATCCAGTGAGTGCTAATAGTGACATCCCTCCGGGATGTGGCAACGGTGTAATGTGGCTCCTTCCCATGGTAAACTCTGGTGGGACAGGTTTGCGGTGCTCCAGGAGCGGGCTGAGGGTCTGCTGTGGAGCGCAGGTGTCATCGTGGAAGGGTGTGTGCCAAGAGGAAGGTTTCAGGGTGTTTCCTAAGCAAATTCAGATTCAGACCTTTAAATCCCAACATCGCTTCCACCTCCTGAGAAGGCAGTGACCAGCAGGAGGTGGGAACGGAGAGCCACACTGTGCCAGGCCATCGCTGGGACCACAGGTGGCTTCGGTGTGTCCCTGAGAGGGACAGGTCCCCTCCTCCCCATGGAGACAAGGCTGCCAAGATGCACACAACTCTGGTTGGGTCACCTTTGCAAGATGTGTGTATGCAGACCAGCCTCTTCCATGTCATCTTTTTGCATTATTACCCCAAAATTCACTTCCCAGGCAGCTTCACAGCCTGAGTGCCTCACCTGTCTTGTGTCCTATTAATTAAACCAGAGGAGGTGGGAATTAGTGGGATAAAAGGTGGGGCAGTGTGGGGCAGGGAAGCACTGAGCAAAGGGCTGACAGTTCACCAAGTTTCTCAAGGACAGGTTTTCAGGGATGACAATGTTTTCATCATATAATGTTTTAATTAATGACCTTAGTATAAAAATTAGTCTTATGCTAATGAAATGCTCTGGAGACACAATGCTGGGAAGTATCCTCAATACAGAGGCACGTAAGGTCATAGCAGAAGACCTGGGTGATCTCGACATGAGTAGAAGAGAAGTGATTAAATCTAAGAGTGCCAGCAGTGCAAGGTTGCACACATCAGGGCAGATGATGAGAACTTCTCCTACCAGCAGCAGCTCAGGAAAAATGCCTGAGTCACCTGGTTAATGATGGGTGACTACCACTGCGGAGAGGCAACCCAGCCCCGGGAAGGGTCTGTCACATCCATCACGGCATCACAGCAAGAAGTGGATGTAAGTCAAAGTAGGAGCAAAGGAGTATTCCCAGGTGGAGTGTTACCCCCATAGCATGTAGGGGCACACCAGGACCTGTACCAGGCTGATGCCACCACATCGGTACCTCCAAGAGCATGGTGGAGTGGGGCAGTGGCCGGCTGCTGGAAATACTCAGAGAAATGCTCTGTTGGTACTCTGTTAGTGAAGTCCCAGCACGGCTGCGGTGGTGTTACCTTGAAGGGCTTTATAGTGGTCTTGCTCCTTGGCATTGCCCTGTGGAAGGAGCAGAGCGGGTGCAAAGCACCTCTGATGGCTCCGGCTGCATCTGTGCTGTGTGTATCTGTGGGAAGAGGAGCTCTTAGGCAGGATCATGCTTCTGGAAGAAAAGAAATGGTATTTCTGATTTACAAAGTCTTGCTGGTGATGGTGGGAGGTTGAGGAGCAGGGCCAAGGAGCCTCGTGAAAGCTGGTAGCTGGATTTCCCCCAACTCCCAAATGAGTCCTTAAAATGCATCACTGTGACGGACAGGGATTTGCCCCCATGCCGTGTGGGAGTGGAGGGCAGCCTGCCTCTGCCCCACGCTGCTGTGCCCAGCCACAGGCGGGTTTGGAGAGATGCGGAGGCTGAAGGGGAGACCACAGCATCTCCCGGGGCTCCTGGTACCAGCCCAAACCCTCGCGGTGGAGCAGCAGGCCCCGGAGCTGAGCTCTGCGCATCCGCTGGAGCCGCAGCTTCCCGGTGACAGTGATGGAAGGACCCACGTTCCCATTCCTGACTGATAATATTTCACCACCTCTTTTGTACCCATTTTCATTTTGATTCCAGGATAATTTGTATCAGTTTATGAAATGTGGCCTTTCCTTCATTGCAGAAAAGCACAAACCCAACTGTGACGTCTAGGTGTTATTGACTTAAGGCATAGATATGTGTGTGTTTTTATTTGATCATCTTCATTATTCTAATTTTCCCCTTCCCATCTTCTTTTTTCTCTTTATTACATTGCTGGCTGTTGGAGGCTCTTGGAATAGAAATAAACTTTCTAGGTAATATTTCTTAATAAAAAACATCATTTATTATTGTTTCTCTCTACCAGTAAATGCCAAGCTCCTTCTCTCATTTGTTATAGGCCCAGTTTAACATCTTTTCTGGCGAGGCTGAGATAGATACCTGAATAAGATGGCACGTGTGCCCCCATCCTGGCTGTACCCAGCTGTAGCTGTGCTAAAAGACATCGGGTCTCGGCCACCGGCAGCGTGTCACGTGGGAAGATGTGGCAAGTCCTCGCTGCCACAGCAGGACACTAAGTGTGGAAGAGATGTTTTCAGGCTCCCGCATTTACCCAAGTAGCGGTAGGAGGTGAGAGGGTCCCAAAAGCAGCGCCTGATCCTGCACCCCTTGGTATCAGCAAGTCAGGCTGCTGCATGTTTAATCTCAGCTCAGGTCCTTCCCCTCTTGTTTGCTTCAATGGTTCATCTGAAAGTAGAGGTAGAGATGAGAGATGTCTCCGGAAGACACCCGAGCTGTTGTTTACTGTATCGCTGTTTCAAGGAAAAGCCTTTTCTGTAAAATACACAAAAATAACTAATGACATTAATATAAACATACTCTTTAACTACTGTTTAAAGCTGTCACTGGGTTAAAAAAAAATACCAGTGCTGCATCCCAAATGCACGGTAATTATGTGGCGAATCTCTTTATTACAGGGTGTCAATCAGGCGACGATGTAGCTGCGAGTGAAATCGCTTTGTGTCTCCACTGATATTCCCAGCACGGAGCTGCCGGCTCTCGCCTCTCCACGATGCTTCTTGAGGTCTGCGAGCCTGTGCCCGGTACGTCTGGTTAAAAAGCGGCTGTGGGAAGGAGAATTGGGCACAGCGTCTGTGCTTGGCTTTTAGGGAAGGAAACAGTTCTGCAAAGTATCTGTCCATCTTTCTGTATCAAAGGAAAACGCACACAAATACTCGTCCTAATTATGTGCATCACCAGGTGATGCTCGCCGGCGGCTGCGCTGCCATCCTGGATGTCCGGGTGGTTCGGGCAGAAGCTGGTCCTGCCTTTGCCAGTTCTGGCCAGCGCAGAGCTGTACCCACAGCCACCCTCACCCACAGCCCTGAGCTTCAACCGGAGCGCAGCTGCGGCGGTGCTGCCGGGAAGGTGTACCTGCACCGCCGGCCACGGCACGCTGCCTCCCCCCGTGTATGCATGGGGGTTCCTGGGAACGGCTCTCCCCGTTCCTCGTGCTGTGACAAATGCGTGGTGGCAGATGCTGCCTGCCCTCGCAGGCACGCTGGGGACGGTGGCACGGCACTGGGGGACTGCCAGACCTTGAGCGGAGCCGGCCGGTGGCAGCGGTGGCACGGGAAGCTCCCTGAAGGCTGCCGGCATCCCCATGCGAGGGCCAGGGGGAAGGTCTGGGCAGCTGGGGTTAATTCTGCACAGTTGGGGTCTCTGGACCTGGGTTGGGTGGATTATTTGGGTTTTGGACTGGGGGATGCAGGGTTTGGGCTCCTCCCTCAGTCGCTTTGGGAGAAAACTGCTCAATTTTGTGTCTAAACGCAGCAGCGAGCTTCTGATTTCCGTCAGAGATCTGTACCCCCATCGATCTTCCCTGGTTTGGGTGGGGAACTGGAGAACAGATGCCAACACCTGAGCCTCCCCGAGTCAATGGGAGGGTGAGGAACACAGGCGTTTCCCCACCTGGCAAAGGGCTTTCGCTTCGTTTTCTCCTGCTGCCAACTGCCATCAGCTGCTGGGATCTCGTCTGCAGCTTTTGCAGGGGGAGAAATCCTTGGGGAGAGACGTCGCATGCATCCTCTGGGGCTGCACGGCAGCAGGGACTGCGCGGCTGCAACCAGTCTCCCTCTCCCGCCCTTCCTGGCTGTTCCTCACCGAGGGTAAATCTTCCCTTTGCTTTTCCTCTCTGTCTCTCTCCTCCTCTCCTCCCCCTCCATCTTTCATCTCCTTTTCCCTCTAACCCCCCTTCCCCACATCCATGCTCTAATTTTGGTGGGTCAGGCGGTTTTTCGAGCAGAGGTTACAGAAATACCCCCCGGGTTTTGCTGTTTGAGCGTCTTTCCACAAGGAGGGCTGGAGAAACGCGTTTCCACGTCTTCTTGCGGGAGGACCAGGGATGGTGGCTCAGGCCCGGTGGCCAGGGTGAACACAGGCTGTGTTTTCTGAGGGGAACGTGGGTCCGGTGTGGAGCAGCGAGGGATGGATCGGGCTCGAGGCTGGAGCTGCTGCTTTTCCTGGGAGCCTCCAGTCCAAACCTGGCCAAGGTCAGAGTTTCCTCTTTTGTCCCACCCAGCTAGATGGACAGTGGGCTTTCTTGTACACAGACCTCTTGGGTAAGAGCACAAATCCCACATCCTTGCTGGTTTGTGAGGGTCTGAGGAACCAAGGACGTGGTTCTCTTGGTCCAAATTCCCCTTTCCCCCGCCTGTAAGTGGGGTTGTGGCTGCTCTGCTGCTGCTTCCCAACAGGGCCTGTGTTTCAGCAGCTCTCGGAGGACACGATAGCAAATCACTTTGGGAACCGTTTGTGATAAAAAGTGCAATACAAACAGATAATATCATCATACTCCACTATTAACAGGCTTAAATCCCAAGGATGGGGAGAAGCTCCTGTGGAGAGCAGAGCTATCTCTCAAACACTTCTGCTGCAATTTAAAAGCACTCCCCAGCCTGGCAAGGCTAATTTCACATCTCGTTTTCTCCAGGGAATATATCTGGGTTTCTCCCTGCTTGAGGCCGGAGCCCTCTGTGCTGATTAGATTCAGCCGGGAGTTTTGGTTATCGCTTTTTGTGAGTCCCAATGGAGCGTGACGGAGGTGTCCGTCTGGGCTGCATCCCATGCACCGACCTGCCTGCACGTCCCCTTGGTGAGGACAGACCCTGGGGTGGTAACTTGTCTCTTTTCATCTCGGCTCCTGACGCGAGGTGCCTTCACAGGCACATCCCCCTCCCTNGACCCTGGGGTGGTAACTTGTCTCTTTTCATCGGACCTCACTCGGCTCCTGACACGAGGTGCCTTCACGGGCACGTCCCCCTCCCCGGGGAAAACAGCTCCGCGTTCCCACTCTCCCACTCAGGATTAATTCCGGGCCATGGCCAAGCGTCACTGTACAAGAACATCTACATGATCCCACCTGGAGTAGTGCGTCCAGCTCTGGAGCCCCCAACATAAGAAGGACATGGACCTGTTGGAGCAGGTCCAGAGGAGGCCACAAAGATGATCTGAGGGCTGGAGCACCTCTCCGATCAGGACAGGCTGAGAGAGTTGGGGCTGTTCAGCCTGGAGAAGAGAAGACTCCAGGGAGACCTTATAGCAGCCTTCCAGTATCTGAAGGGGGCCTACAAGAAGGTTGGAGAGGGACTTTTTACACCACCATGTAGTGATAGGATGAGGGGGAATGGCTTCAAACTGGAAGAGGGGAGATTTAGATTAGATATTAGGAAGAAATTCTTCCCTGTGAGGGTGGTGAGCCCCTGGCGCAGGTTGCCCAGAGAAGCTGTGGCTGCCCCATCCCTGGAGGTGTTCAAGGCCAGGTTGGACGGGGCTTGGAGCAACCTGGGCTGGTGGAAGGTGTTCCTGCTCACGGTAGGGGGGTTGGAACTGGATGATCTTCAAGGTCCCTTCCAATCTAAACCATTCTATGATTCTAAGAAGGATGTGTTGGGTGGTTGCAACAACCCCACTGCACCCAAATCAGCTGTGAGCTGTACAGGACATGCTTGCTGGGGTGGTGTCCCTGGGAATGTGCCACCCCCGGGGAGGCTGGCTGCCATCTGGCTCGTCCTTCCTCCTCCCCACCTCCATCTACCCTCCCTTCCCAGCGGGATGCTGTTCCAAGCCATTGGGATGCAAACTGGTATTTGGTCCATGCCTTGCTCGTCAACCTCCCCATCTCCTCTCCCATCCTTTTGTGGGTCTCTTCAACCACCTTCTGGTGGGGGGATTTTAAGATGCGTTTTTGCAATGGGTGAGGCCACCTCTCGCGCCCACAGTTACACAGGGGAGGGACAGCTCATGGGACAGCAGCAGGGCTGCTCCTCTCGGGGGCAGCCGAGGCCCTGGGCACTGAGGACAGCTGGGCCATCATTGCCCGTTTTTATTTATGGCTGCCTCTACAGTCCTTGGCTGGTCCATATGGGAGAGTCCTATGGGTGAGGCAGGAGGGTCAATTAAAATAAAATAGAAAAAGAGAGAAGTATAAAAGGCAAAAATACTTTTCCTAATTAAGCCACGTGTCCCACCCTTTCAGTTTGCGTTGAGGGATGGAAATCGCTTTCTCAAATTATTTTGTCTTGGCCGGACAGGAGGTGTTTATGTCCAGATGCCGCTGGTGTGGACGGTGCGTCAGCTGGGCTTTTAATTTCGGTGGCCCTTCTGAAAGAGCCATGTTTCCACGCATGAGGTTTTGGTTTCTGCTTTTGAACGGTGACTCACTGAGGCATGGCGCTGCTGCGAAGGCAGCAGGGATGCCGGGGATGGAGGGTGGGTGCAGGGACGTCCTCAGCAGGAGGAACAGGTAGAGGGAGTATTGAGGAGTTGTAGCTACAGCCCTGTAGTGCCTTCGGGAGAGCGTCTGCAGCCCCTGCCGCTCGCTCCCCCGCCACTGCCAGCTCAATGCACAACTGGGTCCCAGTTCAGACATCGCTTTGTTCTGACTGGTTTTAAGTCACTGCCTTTCCCTTCATCATTTCTTTTGCAGTGGGGGCTTTTCCCCCACTCAGCGTCATTTCCCTGCTCATCTCCGGCTCAGACAAGGCAGGAAACGTATTTTCAATGTATTAATTAAAATGTCTTTGCGGCAGAACATCTGCATGGAGAGCGATAGATCACCGAAGTGTGTGTGTGTGTGTGCGTGCGCGTTGCAGGCTTCCAGATAACGCATTGCTTTGCATAATTTATTCCAGCCAGCACGGCAATAATTTTCATAGCCTGTGATCTTCAAGTATGCGATTATCAATCTGCGACCCGGCTCCACGTGACCGAAACGTTAGATTATTGCCAGATAAACCTCTAGGAGATGCAGGACGTTTGGATCTC
>VUYV01000163.1:1765306-1775986 GCA_008711295.1 Anarhynchus alexandrinus | reverse complement strand
AGATATTAGGAAGAAATTCTTCCCTGTGAGGGTGGTGAGCCCCTGGCGCAGGTTGCCCAGAGAAGCTGTGGCTGCCCCATCCCTGGAGGTGTTCAAGGCCAGGTTGGACGGGGCTTGGAGCAACCTGGGCTGGTGGAAGGTGTTCCTGCTCACGGTAGGGGGGTTGGAACTGGATGATCTTCAAGGTCCCTTCCAATCTAAACCATTCTATGATTCTAAGAAGGATGTGTTGGGTGGTTGCAACAACCCCACTGCACCCAAATCAGCTGTGAGCTGTACAGGACATGCTTGCTGGGGTGGTGTCCCTGGGAATGTGCCACCCCCGGGGAGGCTGGCTGCCATCTGGCTCGTCCTTCCTCCTCCCCACCTCCATCTACCCTCCCTTCCCAGCGGGATGCTGTTCCAAGCCATTGGGATGCAAACTGGTATTTGGTCCATGCCTTGCTCGTCAACCTCCCCATCTCCTCTCCCATCCTTTTGTGGGTCTCTTCAACCACCTTCTGGTGGGGGGATTTTAAGATGCGTTTTTGCAATGGGTGAGGCCACCTCTCGCGCCCACAGTTACACAGGGGAGGGACAGCTCATGGGACAGCAGCAGGGCTGCTCCTCTCGGGGGCAGCCGAGGCCCTGGGCACTGAGGACAGCTGGGCCATCATTGCCCGTTTTTATTTATGGCTGCCTCTACAGTCCTTGGCTGGTCCATATGGGAGAGTCCTATGGGTGAGGCAGGAGGGTCAATTAAAATAAAATAGAAAAAGAGAGAAGTATAAAAGGCAAAAATACTTTTCCTAATTAAGCCACGTGTCCCACCCTTTCAGTTTGCGTTGAGGGATGGAAATCGCTTTCTCAAATTATTTTGTCTTGGCCGGACAGGAGGTGTTTATGTCCAGATGCCGCTGGTGTGGACGGTGCGTCAGCTGGGCTTTTAATTTCGGTGGCCCTTCTGAAAGAGCCATGTTTCCACGCATGAGGTTTTGGTTTCTGCTTTTGAACGGTGACTCACTGAGGCATGGCGCTGCTGCGAAGGCAGCAGGGATGCCGGGGATGGAGGGTGGGTGCAGGGACGTCCTCAGCAGGAGGAACAGGTAGAGGGAGTATTGAGGAGTTGTAGCTACAGCCCTGTAGTGCCTTCGGGAGAGCGTCTGCAGCCCCTGCCGCTCGCTCCCCCGCCACTGCCAGCTCAATGCACAACTGGGTCCCAGTTCAGACATCGCTTTGTTCTGACTGGTTTTAAGTCACTGCTTTTCCCTTCATCATTTCTTTTGCAGTGGGGGCTTTTCCCCCACTCAGCGTCATTTCCCTGCTCATCTCCGGCTCAGACAAGGCAGGAAACGTATTTTCAATGTATTAATTAAAATGTCTTTGCGGCAGAACATCTGCATGGAGAGCGATAGATCACCGAAGTGTGTGTGTGTGTGTGCGTGCGCGTTGCAGGCTTCCAGATAACGCATTGCTTTGCATAATTTATTCCAGCCAGCACGGCAATAATTTTCATAGCCTGTGATCTTCAAGTATGCGATTATCAATCTGCGACCCGGCTCCACGTGACCGAAACGTTAGATTATTGCCAGATAAACCTCTAGGAGATGCAGGACGTTTGGATCTCTGTCACCTCCATCCAAATGGGTTGTATGGGATGAGATCAAATGCTCTGTTTTGTTAGATCCCACCGTGACGAAGCGATGGGTCTTCTCAGGTATTTGTCACTATCAGCTATTTGGGACAAGGATGGTCTTTGCCAATGATGCTATTCAATTTCTTGATTGTTCAGCTCATATCAGTTTAGCTTGGAAGATAATAAGATAAGAAACAGAGACTTCCCGGTCAATAAAAGGAAACCTCAGAGGCTTTTTCCATCTTGCGTCTGTCATACTTTGTTGATATTTTAGCTGCAGAGCATTTGACAGCTGGTTGTAGGCTCTTATTTCCTCCTTTGAGAGAATTAAATGAAAAACATTTAATTTATCCCGCGGAGGTTTCCCCAAGTGACCCGTGGAACAGGCCCCTTTCTGGCAGCTGGACCAAAACTGGAGGAATTTGGAGCTTTCTCCACCTGGGGGAGAAAAAAAACCCACTTATTTCATTACCTCTTCCCTTTCTTTTCTCATCATCAAACCAATTCTGTGCTTTCCAGCATTGGTCCTACCTCCCCCAAGGACCACAAACCACCGTGGGCATCTGTGGGGCCAACCTGGCCCTGCCAGTGGCAACAAGCATCTCCGGAGTGGACATCTTGGTGCAGGATTGTGCTGGCATCCATCCATCTCCAGGCACTGATGCAACTGGGAACATCAACTGGGAGCATTTCTCCTGCACCAGGCCCGTGGCGCTCCCCCCTTTGGGGTGGGCAGACACAGAGGTGGGTGTCTGGCCACGTCCCTCGCTACATCCAAGGCCGTTTAGCGGGTCAGGACATTAACAGGCTAATGGTTAATGTCATTAAGCGATATTAGGCGAAGGCTCCCTTAACTGTGCCAAGGGCAAGCGGCTGCTCAAAGCAGCGCAATAATTATGTATAGCCCAAGTAATTATTTTTGTCACATCTTCCTGGCAGGAGAAGACCGTTTGTGGGATGGGTTTAGCTACCTTCCGCAACACGCCTATGTCTTATTTATCCAGAACAATACGCTCAGCGTGATTTTTCTGTCTCCTTTTTTTCCTTTTAACGTCGTTTCCAGCCCACACTGCTTTTAATTCGGCGAGGTAAATTGAGATTGGGAGGGGAAGCTGCAGAAATCCTCCGAACTCCCATTCTCCGAGCAAAATATTCCCCGGGGGATGCTGACGGCATCGCCGAATAACAGGTCCTTCCCTTCCCAAGGGGCTTGTGAGTCTCAGCAGAGACAAATGCTATTTCGGATGGCTGTTGTCACCGCACGGCCGGGTCTCGTCGTGGGATCTGCTCGCGGCTCTGCAGCCTCCCCGGCGGCTCCTTCCTTACCTGGGTACCTCTGAGTCAGCGTCCCCGCGCGCTGTGCTATTCTGAACGTCGTCTCAATAAAAGGGAAATTACCCCAGCGCTGCCTTCGGAGTCCTGGCGCTGCGGGTTGGTGGGGCTGGAGGAGAGTTGCTCCCCGCACTGGTATTTCGAGGCTGCGCTCAGCCTGCCTGGAGTTGCACAAGGAAGATGAAGGACGCGGAGGTCTCCGCTCCCGGGATCCTGGGGAAAAGGAGATGCTCCGTGTGACTCATTCTGAACCCCTTTCCAAATCTCTTCCCGAAGACGCCCGTGTTTGCCTGGATCTCCGGTCAGCCTTAAAATAAGAGAGGAAGCTGAGATGGTGTCATTAACCCCAGACTTGGTGTATTGGATTCCTCTCTGAATTTCTAGTTTGCCCACTGCTTTCACCCGGCTTAGGCTTTTTCTGCTTTTCAGAGCCAAAGAGTTGAAGTGGCCACAGCTGTGACCTAACCCTGTCTCATAGCTTCACCTACACATCTCAGCTGGTCTCTCCTTTCTCCTCATCTCCCTTTGACCCAAAACACAATTGACCCTTAAATAGCCAGGTGGCCACGCACAGGAACCAGTAGCCAGTCTCCTTGGTGGCAGCCAGACTATCGCACTGCCGTTTCCCCTTGTTTTGGACATCTTGAAAATGCAGCTTGAAGGTCCTGCTGAGGTTTCCCTGTCTGGATTTAGCATCCCTCCTGTGTTGTATCCGCTCTGGAGTTACACAGCCTTGAAAGACACACTCTGTTTTGCATGGGGACAGCCTCCGAGACTGTTTAATACACGAGCGCTCACTCAAAGGTGTCCTTTCATTTACTGCTTTCACCATCAGCAATCTATAAAAGTTTAGGGTGCCTTTGGGAATCGCTTGCTTTAACGTCTTTGCCTCGGTAACAGAGCGACTGCTCCTGGTGCGAACAGGCATCTCCCCGCCACGGCGGAGCATCGCCCGTCCTCTCCGTCTCGGCTTTCTCCCTCCTCCTTCCTCTTCCTCTGGGTCTACTTGCAAAGTGTTTGCTTTAACTATCGAAATGGATATAGTGGCAGTTTGGGGAGAAGATGCTGTTTAAAGCTCTTTAATTTAAAGGATGCTAATTCGCTCCGCTCCAGCCTCGGGTGAGTTATCCAGCTACGTGGAAGCCTCCTTTTCTCCAGGTGTCAAATGGGAGGATGCTTTTCCTCGGTCAATATTTAGAGACTTTGGTGAGCCCGTGGCCTGCAGGGCATCTCACTGAGTCTTGCAAGGGGAGCGAGGGGAGCGAGGAGCTCAGAGGAGGCAGAGATGCTCTAGGGGCACCATCCCCATGGAGCTGAGATGCTGCCATGGATGGTGCAGCCCTGGCCAGGCATTCCCTGGGTCCAGCCCCTTCTCCTGCAAACTCTCCCTTGTCTGTCCTGCTTGGGACCACGGCACAGCGGGAACCCGCAGCGGAGCTGCGTTCAGCAGCCAGAGATCGGTGTGAAGGCAGTTGCTGGGAATAATAATAAGACCCTTGGTTACAGATCTCCGTCCCACAGCCGCGGCGGGCCTCCAGCAGGTCGGGCGCTCCAAGGGCTGTAGTTAACCCATGTGAAAAATTGGCTGGAGACCTCCCTGCAAACCAGATGCTGCCTCCAAGACAAGCTGGATAAATAGCTCTTCAAGCCGAGGTGGGGAGGCAGCTCCAGTGAGAAGCTGCCGGGTAATTCCCTGTGTTTAAACCCCCCCTCCAGCCACCATCCCGAATTATTCCCGTCCTGTGCCTGAGTGTGCTCCGTTATCTCTCGGGCTGCTCCACGTGCCCCCGCACAATTGCTCTGCAATCTCCCCCCCCCAGTGCGATATTGCGGGATATTCCACCGCATTAGCAAGTCGAACTTGTTTTTACTGCCCAGTGTCTCTCGATGCCATATTTCACTGTCTCGCTGGCTATTATCCTGGCGGCACAAAGTCCCATTGAAATTCATGGTGCAAGTCGCCCATTTGTTTCCTTTGAGCTTTGCAGGGTTGTTCTATGCAGCTTTATGCATATCATTTTTTGCTATGCAAAGTGAGGGTAATGACTTTACCTGCTCTCTTTCAAAGCGCTGAACAAAGCCTGTCCCCATGCTGTAGACTGATTTTGGAGTATTTGTTCTAGGGTTTGGGAGGGATGAATCAGAGCTCTTAGGGAATGTGCAATCTGATGCTCTGTAAATAAAAAGAAAGCCATCCTGCATCTACACGTCTCCGAGGCAGGCGGGTGCTCCCTGGCACCCTTTCTTGCTGGGGATCAGCTTCAGGGATGGCTCTGGCAAAGCCGAGCAGCTTCTTCTCAATGACGGCCCTGGAATAGCATCGCTTGGTTTGGCCACTGCCACCAACAAGCCTTGAACCAGCTCTGCCTTTTGAGGGACAGGTGAGGTCCCTCATGCGTGACAAGGTGAGACTCCTTGAGCAAAGGGTCACTGGAGATGTCCTCAGATGGACACCAGGAGTGTAGAACTGAAGGCACAGCAACAAAGGAAAGGTTTTGCTGTGAAGACCTTCAGACCCAGGCTGACTTGCTTCCAGCACCACCCCAAAGGAGACTAAACCTTGGGTACCAGCGACGTGCCTTTATTGTCTTAAATGAAGCTCCCAAATCAGTGGCCACTTGTGAAAATGGGGGTCACAATGTCTGTGTTTGGGTCTCTGCAGTGCCAAGAAGGGCAGAGAGAAGTTTTTTCTCTCCATCCACCGGTGTTTGGAGGTGACTAAACAAGCAGGGTGGTTTTGGGACCTTGCTCTGGGACACATGGTTTGAAACGCATGTTTTGTTGGGCCATGACCCAAATTGGAACTTGCAGATTTGATGGCAGACTCCAGATTTGTGGTTTGAAAGCACCCACAAGCTGAGAGTTATTCAGCAAAGCGACTTGTGAATAGCATCGAACAAGTGCGCTGGAGAATTTCTCATTCTCTTCATGGACAATGTGTGTATGAGAGGGGGAAAAAAAAAAAGACAAAAATCTTTAAAGAAATTACTCATTATGAATTACTCCCTCTGCCTACTTGCTTGGAGGGCCTCAGGTGGAGGGCGCTATGTAATCTGCACCACCATAGCATGTCAGGGTATCCAAAAGAAACCATCAACAGAGGGATGAATCCCCTGGGACCTTTGTGAAGGACACCCACCCTTTGCTGCACTGAATCCAAAGTCATATCCGTCGGATCCCTTATGCTCAACAGGGATGCAAGCATGGCAGGGAGATAGCGATCAGCATCAGCGAGGAGGAAAAGGACCAAATCAAGCCCATTTTCACCTTTTGGGGGTCAATGCAAGCAGCACATGCTGTTGGGAAGGGTCTCTGCTTTGAGAGGTGGTTGAGTGTCTGCATGACAGCTCCACCATCCTCATGGACATCACCTTAGCTGCCAGGCCCAGCAAGTAGAGGTAGATCTAGAGGCCAAACCAGTCCTGGATGTCTCCACCAGCTCCAAGTAGGAGGTTCTAAACAGAGCGATTCGTGATGCACAACCACTGTGCACCTGGGCTGTGGGCTGGCAGAAGTCCCCTGTCCCCACCGCTGATACCTTTCCCTGGCACAAAATTGACTTCTTCAGAGTTTCAAAGGCAAAAATGAAAAAGAAAATCAGAACAAATGGGAATCTATAAAAACGTACCCAAGCTGCCAGGTCTACAGCAGATATGATTTGCAATGGATGAGGTATTAGCACCCTGAAAAATTGGGGTAATGATGTGCAGTAATATTTGTCATCACCAAGGCTGAGCATATTAAACAGAAATGTTCTGAAACGCGGCTTCTGCCTGAGCCCTAACTCGTTCCCAGATGTAAATATCGCCGTTGTTTTCCAAGCATTCTTTAAATACCATAAGGCCTTAGTCCACTTACAGCCCTAACAGCCCGTAAAATGTCATTTTTTGTTTTCTAATTAGTCTGATGATTTTTAGATAGGACTTGACAACAACAGCTAAGCAGCCTCTCGGGCTGCAAAAAAATTATCCCTTGGATGGCGAGTCGCCCGCAGAAGCGCGTGGCAGCATCCCCTCCCCGTATTGCTGGATGGTGACGCAGTGGTGGGGCAGATCCACTCACCCTCCCGGCTGGGGGACACCAGCCGGTCTCGTAGGGACGTGAAGGGGGGGGATGTCATGCCCTTCCCGCGAGGCTCGGTCTCCCTTTTTACTGGCAAGAGCTCCCTGTCACAAGGCGTTCGGCACGTACCTGCAGGCACGGCCCTCCCGGGAGCCCCGGGTGGAGCGAGGCTGGTTGGACTTTCGCCCTCTGTGCGTGGTGGGTCATCGCTGTTACGGGTCTCACTGGGGGGATTCGGGCACTTGGGATTTTTAAGACACTTAAAGCCATTGGTTTTGGGGTGGGGGGAATGGCGTAACTGAGCAAAGGACCCCAGAGCTCCATCCCGACCCCCCCATGGGGTCCTGTGAAGGTAGAGTGGGAACGTCTGACTCTGCCCCAGGCTCTGCAAAGAGGCAGCCACAAGGCTGTCACATTGTCACCTTTCCCTCTGGACTCCCGTATTTTGGGGAGCGCTTTCCTCTCTCAGAGGACACCGGGTTGTCACAATCGCTGCGACGCAAAGAGAACCCGGCGTCGAGCCCCGCTGCTGTGGGCACCACACGGGGGACAGCTCGGGTCCCGAGCGAGGCCAAGGAAGGACGTGGCTCACCCAAGGTCACGCCGCATTCCGCAGCCATTGATGTCCTCATCTAAGGTAACACCTCCCCGTTCTGCATGGACAAATGGAGCGCTGCCCGGCCAACGCTCTGTCCCTTGGCCAGCGTTCCCCTTCCAGGTGACGCTACAAAAGGCAGCAGAAGAGCTCGCGTTCCCGTACCACCTCCACATCGCTGGGAAGAAGCAGCCGATGTTTTATTAACCGCCTCTCCCTCCCGTACCGCCTGTTAAACTGGGTTAGGGCTGCTCGAACCTGCTGTGTCAGACGTCGTCTTCTGCTGGTGGAGAGGAAGGGCCCACAGAGGCTCTCCTGACCCCGGACACCTTTCTCACAGCGCTCCCCCCCGCCGCCTCGCGTAAATAGATCAGTCATCCCAGCAAGGCGACGTCTTCTTTTACTCCTTCCTGTCTTTAATAATATTATCAATGTCTGGTTTAGATTTTTACTAAATATAGGCCCAGAGGCTGGGCTGGCGTCACTTCCTCCCAGACGAACTGGAACAGCTCGCTCAGAAGTACTGACTTCTTTTATTAATTTATCTTGGTTTGCCAAGTTGTTTGATCGCACCAAGTCTTTCCACATCCCCTACCCCCCCGCCTCCGTTGGCCTGGCGGCTGGTAGGAACGATGCTGCTTTCGATGCTGCCCTCGATGCGGGGTGACTGGGGGGCCGGGGGGGTGCCTCTCCCGGCGCAGCCCCCCGGGGGAGTTGGGCGCCGCGCGCCCGCGGGCAGCAAATTTGCCAAAAAAAAAAAAGCCTTTTGCAAACCTTCCCCCTCCTCACTGCTGATCTCCACGGGCAAGGACCTGCCATGGAGCGCAGCGCCGGTGGCATCCCCGTCCCCTTCGGGTGAGTCTTCTTCCAGCTGCCAGGGGCCAGACTCATCTCCAGCGCTGGCACAAACCTGCGGCGTTCCTGGCTGCCCTGGGGGGCTATGTGGCACCGAGGGGGGGGACTGTGCCCTGCACCCCGGGACACCCTGCTCCTGGCACCAGGAGGGACACGGCAGTGCCTTTTCCCTCCCCAGGCAGACGTGACAGCTTGCTGAGAGGTCGAGAGGCTTCTCCAGCAAAGGCAGATGAGGGATGGGACCTCTTACCTCCAGCCTCCCCAGGAAGACATTGATCCCCAAAGCCACCCTCACGGTGGCCTCTGCCCATTTTGTGTCACTGTCTGCACGTTTATTAGCCCAAAGGAATTTCAACAGGAACTCCTGGACTTTGGGGCATCCCAGGGAGAAATGGGATATCCCTGCTCCAGGGATGGAGGGGTCTTCCATGCTTCAAGGGCATGAGCCTAGGTGGTGGGGGGGAAGGAGAAGGAGAAGGAGAAGGAGAAGGAGAAGGAGAAGGAGAAGGAGAAGGAGAAGGAGAAGGAGAAGGAGAAGGAGAAGGAGAAGGAGAAGGAGAAGGAGAGAACACCAGAGCAACCAGCTCACACAGAGACGGAGCCCCACAGCCTCCCCAGCGGGTCGGGGGCCAGTCCAGGGCTGCGGAGCATAGGATGCCGGAGTCCTCCTCCCTGCCCCGTCCTCCCCATCCCGCAGGGGTGTCTCCTGCGTTTCCCCGGGGCTGTGTGTCTAACGCAGCCGAGCGCCGCGCCAGGTCGCCAGCTGCCGTTTGGAGAGGGGCCATGGCTTGCCTGTTCCCAGGCTGTCTCCCAGCTCTGTTACTCCACGCTTCAGGTTTTTTGGCGACGGTGGTGGTGGTGTTGCTATTAGACTGACAGGAATGAAATTTCTCTCCTGCACCCCACCTTCTCCACCTCCCCCCCCACCTCCTTGCCGGGCTGCAAAAGGGACTCGCGGGCTCAGAGGTGGGTTTGGAGATAGCTTGAGGCACCTCGGGCCATCACAAGGAACGCACTGGCCAGTCCTTACCTATTCTGAGGGCCGGCTCAGTGCCAGCCACACTTTAATCCCCCTGAAGTTGTGTGTTGTGTTGCTAAAACTGCATAAAAAAAAAACCCCAAACCCAAAAGAGGGAGGTGGGATGGCAGTCTCTGGGTCAGGCGAGGGGCGGTCTGGGGCGGGAGGATGCCCAGGAAGGGCTGAGTGGAGGGATGGGGACGTGGGGGGGCTGCGGGCAGGGGTCCTGGCCTGGCCCCATTGCTGTCCCAGCTCATCCCAGCCCCCCCGTGTCCCAGTGTCACCTGGTGCTGCTCAGCTGGGCCCAGTTTGGCCCATGGAGGTTCAGGTTCAGGGGGTGTGGGGGCTGTCATGCACATGTGGGGACACGGAGATGTTCACGTGGGCTCACAGAGATACAGAGACACGTGCGTAACCCGGGGTCCTGCACCCCCCCGGCCTGTCACACACACGCACAGGTACCCCCAACACACACACACCCCCGGACACACTCACCCCTGCACCTCCCCACCCCACGGTGTCCCTCCACACACAGAAGCACAGTGTCACACACACACGGGCAGATACCCCCAACACACACACTGACACCGTCAGAAACCCCCACACACTCACCCCCCCCCGTGCTCACCAGGTGCCACACACACACAGTGCCATACATGTGGAAGTGTCACAGTGTCTCACATGCAGTGTCACACACACAGTGTCACACATGCAGTGTCACACAGTCGCACATGCACTGTCACACACACACTGTCACACGGTGTCACATGTGCAGTGCCACAGAGTCACAGTGTCACATATACACAGTGTCACACACGCAGTGTCACACACATGCAGTCACACACATGCTCACTGTCACACATACATGCAGTGTCCCCCACACACACAGTGTCCCACACACACATGTGCGCACAGTGTCACACACACACATGCAGTGTCACACACAGTATCACACACACACAGTGTCCCCCCCGCGCAGTGTCACACACACACATGCAGTGTTACACAGTGTCACAAACACATGCACACAGTGTCACACACAGAGACACAGTGTCACACACCCCCAAGTGTCACACATGCAGTGTCACACACGCACGGTGTCACACACACACGCAGTGTCACATATGCAATGTCACACACAGTGTCACACACACATGCAGTGTCACACACACAGTGTCCCCCCCACAGTGTCACACACACACA
>VUYV01000163.1:1741435-1759340 GCA_008711295.1 Anarhynchus alexandrinus | reverse complement strand
GGGGGTATGGGTGGGGGGCTCAGCCTTGAGCGGTGTTTTGCATGATCTGGGGTGGTTGCTAGATTTTTTTTTTTTTTTGGTGTTGTGAACCCAGGGTGTGGGGAGAGCCTGAGCGAGCCCAGTGGTGGGACAGCATTGGGGCTGAGTGTGGTGAGATGGAGGTGTGACGGCCAGCAGCAAAGTGGGCCCCGAGGGGGCTGGTGGGGAGGAGAGGACCCGAGTGGGGCTTGGGGGACAGCTATGGAGCTGTGCGTGGCCCCAAACTGCGGGTGAGGAAGGAGGCAGAGCTGTGAAAGCAGTAGGGCTGTGGGGTGAAAGGGCTGGAGGGGGGATGCTGAGCTTTGGTCCTGTGGCTGCTAAACCCTCGGGAGGGTGGTGGCAGGGGCTCGGGGAGGAGAAAGAGCACGAAATGATATGTGAGGTGTAGTTTGGCTGCTGGAGAGGTGAATATGTGTATAGTCCCTAGCACAAGGGTCGCCTGGGTCCCTGCGACATCCCTGNCACACACACACACACACACACAGGTACACACATACGTACACATGCACACCCCCTTCCCTGCCCTGCAGCCTGCGCTTCGGCTCTCGCGCAGAGCTGCCCTGCGCTAACGCTGCCGAAATGCGTGTAAGCCCTCGCTGTGCGCACACGCACGCACCGTTCCACGTAGCAGCCTTGCTCTGGCAGATGGGTCTGCTCCAAAGCGATGCACACTAGAAGTGTTTGCACACAAACACACCGCGGGAGGTAGCACACGGGTCACGCTCTCGCACACACATGGGCTACCGCATGCCGTGGGCTAGTGCACGCCGTGGGTGCGTGCCGGTGCAGGGGTAGTGTGTGCTGTCCCTGGCTGTGTGCACAGGCACCGGACGGGGCTGGCTACCCTCTCTCGCCGGCTCCCAGCCCGGGCGAGCGCTGGGAAAGCTGCAGGCCTGGCAGGGCAGCCCCGGCTGGCTGCGGTGGGCAGCTCTGCGGCTGCCGGCGGCTTTCCCCTCCCTGACCGAGGTGCTCCGAGCAGGGATCAATAATGCCTTTCTGATTGGCTTCAATTCCCCATTCAAAGTAGTCACTGCATTAGGACTTGATTTTTCTCCCCTTTGACTCCCGGCCAGATTAGATTGTGAATTTGGCTGATTTCAAGCAACTGGGGGAGGGCAGAGTCGTACAGCGAGCGAGAGAGAACTGAAATATCCTACAGGATCCCCTGGAGGGGAGAGAAATCAGGTCTAGATAAGAGCTTGTTCTCCCTGTCTGGCTAATGCTTTCCTGTTTGATGATCAGAAAACACAGGATCTAACCTCTCCCCAGGACGGCTTAACTATGAAAGGTCAGGCTTTTGGCTTGTTCGAGGTGCAAGGTTTATTATTATGAGCTATGGATTATTTATTTCGGTTCTCCCATCATATACTAAATATAGGATCGCACAACGCGTGCAAACAGAAGAACGTGGCCAGTGCTTCAGAGGTTTCCGAGTCAAGCTCTGGATGTAGTGCTGAGGTTGGAGAAGCCGGGACAGGGACAGGACACGCGGTGCGTGCCCTGGAGAGCCCAGTGCTCTCCTGACTCTTCCTAAAGTCTCAACCCCATCCTTGGGCAATTTTTTCTAATGTTTATTTTCCCCGTGCATGTGCTGGGGACGAGCGAGCGGGTTATGGCAGTGAAGTCCTGGGTCCCAGAGGGACACAGAAAGCAGCGGCCGGGCGCATCCCAGCCGTGCTGCTCGGGGTGGAGTTTCTCTGCCGGCTGCTCCGGGGCTGGGATGTCAGGCCAAGGAAAGCCACAGCGATGCCTGCAGCATCCCAGCTGCCGGCACTTGGCTGTGAATTGGTGTTAACTCCAGGTGTAGCAAAAGCCTGGGATTAGGTGGTTCCTCAGCAAAGGGCACTGAGGAGCCCAGTGGAGCAGTGGGGTTTAAGAAGGAGCTGCTGTGGGGCAGTGGGGAGCCTCAGGAGGAGGGGATGTGGGGTTTGATGAAGGTAGGCTGTGCCTTTCTGTGCTGTTGGTGATGGGGGTGTGGGGTGGCAGCTGGTGGGGCCATCAGCAAAGGCTTTGAGGTGGAGGGGGGAAGGTACTGCAGGGGTTGTGGGGGGGTATGAGTTGGGAGCTCAGCCTTGAGCGGTGTTTTGCATGATCTGGTGTGGTTGCTGGATTTTTTTTTTTGGTGTTGTGAACCCAGGGTGTGGGGAGAGCCTGAGCGAGCCCAGTGGTGGGACAGCGTTGGGGCTGAGTGTGGTGAGATGGAGGTGTGACGGCCAGCAGCAAAGTGGGCCCCGAGGGGGCTGGTGGGGAGGAGAGGACCTGAGTGGGGCTCGGGGGACAGCTATGGAGCTGTGCGTGGCCCCAAACTGCGGGTGAGGAAGGAGGCAGAGCTGTGAAAGCAGTAGGGCTGTGGGGTGAAAGGGCTGGAGGGGGGATGCTGAGCTTTGGTCCTGTGGCTGCTAAACCCTCGGGAGGGTGGTGGCAGGGGCTCGGGGAGGAGAAAGAGCACGAAATGATATGTGAGGTGTAGTTTGGCTGCTGGAGAGGTGAATATGTGTATAGTCCCTAGCACAAGGGTCGCCTGGGTCCCTGCGACATCCCTGTGGAATCACAGAATCATCTAGGTTGGAAGGGACCTTTTAAGATTGAGTCCAATCATCAACCTGACACTGCCATTGCCACCGGTAAACCATGTCCCTGGAATAGAAACAAATAATAATGAATGCCTAAGACAGGAGATGTGAAAGTTAGCCCCAGGTGAGGGGGATCTGAGCCTCCGTGCCCCCCGAGGAGGTGGGGCAGGAGGGTCTGGAGGAGGTGGCGCTGGGGGTGTAGGGAGGGTATCAGCCCCTGTAAGGGAGCTGGAGGGACACAGGAGGAGGCTGGAGAGGAGGAGGTGGGAGTTGGTGTGGTTACGACAGCAGCCTGAGAGAAAGCTGGGTGCTTGTTCGAAAAAACAAACTCAACAAACAAACGACCCCCCCCTATTGATCAGGGGAGGCTTCCAATGTGTCATTTGGGTCCAGCCTCTGTACTGCCTGGCATGGTCCCCCCGCTGTGATGTGGGGCTCGAGGTATAATTCAAGATGACCCAGTGGCCGGAGAACCACCGATGACGAGGAATGCCCTCTGCAAACAGAATTGTGGCCAGCTGCCGCGGGGAGCAGAGCATCCCGCATCCCTGCCCTGAGCACGTTCTCCCCCTCTGGGGACCAGTGGGGGAGAGGGGGGTGTCCCGGGACAGGGTCCAGAGCTGTGACCCCTGCTCCTGCTGGTGGGGTCCTGCCCAACTTGGGGGCCAAACTGGTGGCGAAGAGTTTTGCTCAAAAATGCACATCGTATGTGTTCAGGGCTCTCGGTGAAGAAAGCCGAATGAGCACAACCCCATCCCTCTCCCTTTGTGTTTAGGGGGAACCAGAGGGGAAAACTCCCAAGGTTTGGGTTTTTTTTTTTCTCCCCCATCTCAGCATTTCTTTAGGAGCTGGACAAGGGCAATTTCTGTAGCTCGCTCGTATTTTTAAATCAGCAGGAATAAGTGTATGGAAATGTATGTGTTTTACTGTATCAGCTGCGATCAGCTTTTAGCTTTATTACAGTAAGTGCAGAGTTTTTTTGTGGGCCAAACTCATTCATTGGATTTAATGGAGTTAAACTGCAGGCAGATTTGGCAACTTGTTTGTGTATATCTTTGTAAAATGGACAGGCAGAGATAATAAAATTTTACACTTTCTATGGCATCTTTTAGGGAAAAATCTTCTAATATGTTTTATAAACAGCACACGTATTTTGCTACAGCGTATGCTCGTACCTAAGTACCAGACTTCAATGCTGCTTGGTTTTTTTTCCCTTTCCTAGAGCTCTGTGTGTGCGTGAACTCGGATTCACCCGTGTTATTGTCTCACGCTGCTTTCCTTGCAAGTGTCTTTCGCCGTTTTAAATGATTTCATTGTATTCCTTCCTTTCCTTTTGGTGCCTTTGGAGCTCTTCCTCGAACCCCAGGTGTGGTGAGAACCATCAGCCTTGCTGCGAAGGGCTCAGAAGGAGGCAAGAATAATGTATGTAAAGCCTCTTGCTAAATACCCAAAGCACTAGTAAACTGTCCCAGCTGCAAGCGCAGTGTCTCGGGACCTTTCACAGGTAAAAACATCTGCTGTGAAACCTTGGAGGGACTGACTTTTCCCCCCCCTTCCTTCTTTCCCTGAGATACTGTTTTCCTCTATTTCCAGGGTGTGATGATACCGTTTCTCGACCTGTTCTGGGCCAGGCTTAAATCCTGCTTGTGCAGGGCCTTTCCTGGTGTAACATCAAATAAACCCACACTCCAGGCTGTAAGGGGGGTAAAAAAAAAAAAAAAAGTATTTCTAGAAGATGGATTTGTTTTTTAACAAGGCATTTGATGTTTTCCCAGGCTCTAAACAAATTAGCCCCAGACCTGTGGCTGCTGGGCATAGGGAGGGGAAGCAGCTGATAAGCTGAGCTCATTTATTACCGGGCTTTGACTATCAAATGGTCATCGCTGCCCCGTAAGGAGCCCTCGGGTGTGTGGAATTGAGGAGAGAGGATATAGAGATGCGGGATAAATGCAAAACAATGGTGAGTGACAAGGATGTAAATAAATCTGGAGATTCTGGTGACATGAAAATAAATTGTGGGTAGTGAGGCGTGAGATATATGTGATGTCAAAGGAGCGCTGTAATGTATTTATATCCCCACTCAGGATTTGCTGGGGTTTCTAAATAATGCATTAATTCAATTACACATTCTTAATTAGTGTTTGCTCAAATTGGAGCAACATCATCAATTTACTTTTATTGCCTCTTATTTTTATTTTTGCTGGTGTGGTGGGTTCCCTTTTTTGACTCTGTCCCCTCTGTGCTTTGTGGGACTCGCAACACCCAGCTGTGATGCTCGTGCCGCGAACTGCAGCTTCTTTGCTAATACCAGTTTTCCACATTATGACCATTTTTACGCTCGCAGGCTGCGCGGCGCTGACCTGACCCTGTAATTGGGGAAAGAGTGAGAGAAAAAGAGCCCAGATGTGAAGCGGTTCCTCTCAAATGCTGAGCAGCATCCTCTCGTGGGAGAGCGGGGCGATCGGCAGCGCGCTGGAGCAGGATTAGGCCCTTTGGGCTCCCCCAAGGAGGGGGATTTTGAGGGGCATTTAACTGTTGTGGGTTTTTTCCCTCCCTGGACGCTCACGGTGGTTGCGGAGACGGGTGCTGCCGTCCCTCTGTGGTCTCTGGGATGGATGTGAGCACACGGGGCTGCTCCTCTCTGCTGCCGGTACCCAAAGCTGCTCAGGGATGGGGAGGCAGAGGGATGCTGTGTGTCGCCCGGTGGGGCTCCCGTCTGTCTGCTTCTGCGCGGGAAGAGTTGAGGGGGGAAACGCCTTCAGCGCTGTGCCCTTTATGGCTTTGTCCCGAGGGAAGATACGCTCTTGAGAACTGCTCTCCTGTCTTTGCTCGTCAGCTCCTCCCGGCAAGGAACGTGCGGTCGGGGGCACGCGTGCAGGGTGGAGGCTGCCGGCCGGGGCTCCGGACCAAAGCCAGGTTTGGGGTTAGCGCTTCTCTCGAATAAGCTGGTTCTCCATTTATTACAAATATAGGATGATAAATAACAGCTCAGGGAGACTATCGCCAGCCAAGGCTGCTCCCTCCAAGCCGTGCCTCCCGGGAGGAGGTTGGGGTCGCCGCGAGCAGGTTGGGCTTTCCTACCCCCTGCCCCGTTTCTTCCTTTCAGTTCTCGTTCCTGGCTTTGCTTCTCTTTCCCCACCCTCGGCCCACGCTCTCCTCTCGCTCGGAGGCGAGCGGTGCCGCCTCGAAAGCCCCATTCATCACCGCCCGCTAGCGAGGCGCTAGCAGCCGCCGCCGCTCCGTTGATTGACTGCAGCGGTGAGTGAATTTAAAATCATTACGCTCCTGAGACAGCTTTTTTTTTTTTTTTTAAATATGACGAGACAGAAATCAGATCCGCACGAAGCCTCGCCAAAGGGGTGTCTCCAGCCAGGGAATCCCAGGTGCCGTTGGGGGGGGGTCTAGGGGAGACCCCACTGCTCGGGAACCCCCCCCCGTGGGTGTCCCTGCGTGAGCCGGGACCCCTCCGCGCTGGGGAGAGGGGAGCGGGCAGGCAGCTGCCGGCGGAGAATTAAGTAGAAATATTTCACTGTAGGAAAGACTATTGTGTAAAGCCATCCATCTGCTCTCTGTCTAATGCTTTGCATGAATTAATGAGCTGATTGATTAGGAAAACCGTGCAGCAGCTGGGTGAGGTAGAGGATTCGTGGCCTCGTGTTACAGGTGGGGGGAACTTGGAGGCACAGAGGTTGAGATCAAGGTTTCCAAGTTTGGTGTGTGCTTTATTATTTCCCCCCCCCTCCCCCTCCACTAGCGAATGCTATGGTTAAGGCATTTATCTGTGTCTCGTTTTACTGATTGATCAATCTGATTTTTGGATGCTTTTTGGCTTCAAGAGCAGCCGCGAGACCTCAGTGCGGCTGCAACTTGGCCCTGGAGAGCCTCAGCTCAGGGTCTGATCTTCCAGCGCGTTTGTGGCAAAACAGCAGAGTCTGCTACGGCCCTTGGCTGGGATGTACGTAACCAACAGCCTCTTTATCTTTCCGCTGGGTGAGACAAACTCTCCCCATTTCTTACAACGCTGGCTGTTTAACGTGCCTTCCCCTCGCCCCGCAGCCTTTACCGGGCAAGGCTTTCCGTAAGCATCCCCGTGTTCCTCAAAGTAACTCTCCCGGCCACCTGCAGCTGGCAGAGTCTGGTCGCCGACGGTTGGATGCACGGAGCATCTCCTCTCCTCTACGCTACGACGAGCGCAGCTTTTTTTCCAAGAGCGGTGCGTTGAGCAAATGTCACTCCGCAGCCCCCAAAATCTATCAAAGGAAATGACAGCGGCTGTACGCATTAATCATCCCGTTTCATCAAAAAATAAAGTTGTTGCAATAGAGCATTGTCAAAGGAGAAATGTCTCGACTGCAGCTCGGGGCTGGTTCCGTTGATGCTGGCGGTTCACCAAGGTACGCGAGCAGGAGATGGGGACTGCACGGCCCGAGTGCTCATCTTGTGACATTATATTAATTAACTCTTCCCGCTCTAGGCTGGGCAGCTGGTCTGTCTGATCACCAGGAAAAAGCCTGGGACCGTTGAGGAGTTGAAGTAGTTTCTTTTCATGGCTGCGCTGAGAAGTTTGTGCCTGGTCCTGCTTGAGGAAAAGTCGGGGTGGGGGGTGTGTGTGGAGCAGCACTGAAGGGGCGCTTCCCACCCGCCCTTCTGAGCTCTCATGGCAAAAAAGAGCAAAGTTGTTACAGCAATGCAAAAAAAGGCAATGATTAAAAAAAAAAGAAGTATTGAACATCTGATTTGGGGTACAAAAATACCCGTTTCTGCTTTACTCCCGCCCCAGGATGTGGCTTGGAGACAAACCCCATAACTTTAGTGCTGGTCCTGCCCCTGCCCGGGGCGCAGCCGGCACCAACGCTGTGGGCAGATGGAGGGAGGGTGACGGACGGGGCATCCATCGGGGCTGGCGGGACGAGGGACGTGACCGCTGGTGTCACCGAGCTGATTAACTCCCGGGGACGGAGGGGAGGCACTGCAGCAGTGTCACTTCCAGCCGCCTTCTCCTGGGAAGGCGCTGAGCAGCGAATTGCAAGGTCTGGCACGTGGCCCGAGGGGATGGCGAACCTCTGGAGGTGGCTTTCCGTTTAAAATCCAGGAGTTCAAACCTGTCTCTTGTGTTTTATGGCACCGTTGAACTTTTATGCTGTCTGGGTTTGAGCCTCGGTCCCCGGAGGCTGCGGGGACCTGGTGCGTGGTAGGAGAAGGCTGTGCTCTGTGAACTGTGCAGCAGAGCAGGACGCTGAGGTGGGAATGGGATTGAGCTGTGCATCTGCTCAGCTCCGCTGTGCGGGCAGGTAGGGCTGAAACTGTGGGGTGCGAACAGGCTGGGGGGTCGCAGTGGGGGGTGGACACCCAACTGAGCCCATCCTGTGTTGCTCACTCAGCCTGGCGCCTCTTTGCCTTCTCCAGGGAAGGGCTGAAGCACGGGGATAATGTAACTGCTGCTGGAGGACATCTACCAGAGAGGAGTAAAAGGAAAACTTCAGTAAATCAACATGTTTCAACAGGTGTCCCGATTCACAAAGGAGCAGAAATTGGGCTGTGGAGTTTGTGTAACTGCTTCACCTTCCAAGAAAGATGGGGGGATAAATCTGGGGGACGCGATTCTTAAAGCTCCCCAAGAAATCATAGAATCATTTAGGTTGGAAAAGACCCTTAAGATCGCGGAGTCCAACCGTAATGCTTACAAGGAGAGCGACCGTTATCGCCCCATCAAAGTTCAGAGAAGTCTGTCACCTTGTTTACTCTGTGGGTCAGTTTGTAGTCTTGAGCTTCACTAATGGTTTTGCAGAAAAGTCCTTTTCTGTATTAAAATCCTTTCCAGTTGTGAACTCAGTTGTAGGTTCTCTAATTCCACATTGGCTTTAAGAAAATGCCCCAAACCTTCTGCATGGCTTTCCCTCTCTCTCTCAGTGAAGAACTACTAGTTCCTGTTCTGATTTTTCTTTTTTTCTTTTTTTTTTCTTTTTTGTCCTTTCCAGTCCCTATCTTACCAACAAAACTGCCATGAAATGGCACCATGTTGTATAGCCCTTAGGACAACGCACTCTCTTTTGCGCTGGAACTCTACTCAGTTCACCATCACAAGTAAATACACTTCATTTTAATTAGGCTGGAAATTAGTGTTTCACTTATTGATCTTGCTTTTCTCCCCATTTGTTTTGAGATGATGTTGTCTTCATTTTCAACAGGCAAAATCTGAAGTATTGTTGCAAATCCTGACTTTCTCCTGTGGTTTAGGTGATGAGCAGCTCTTCGGAGCTGGAGCTTGTGGGGTTCCTTGGAGCTGCTGAGTTACAGGTCACCTGCTCTTCTGGAGACAGCGCGTAAAGAGCTGGCCATGGCGACCAGATGGGAAATAGTCTTCAAAGCTGGTCAGGTTTTCTGTGGCCATCTGAGAGCCCCTTGCAGCAGTAAGGGGAATCACGCCTGGAGAACCGGTCGCTGCATTCAGTGGGTGAACCCGGAGGTGAAGCGACGTGCCCGGGGTTACCTGGGGCGTTGGTGCTGGAGGCTGTGCTGGGACCGAGTCCTTTGACACCTGCTTCTGCTCTAACCACGAGGTTTATTTCCTTTCTTTGTCCTGAGTTTTGCAGCGCCAGGAAATTTTTGCTTAATTTTAAATGTTCTCCTAAATCTTGGTGACGGCAGATTGACGTAAGCGTGTGCTGGATCAGGGCCTGTTCTCTTATGCATATGGATGCGTACACAGCTGTAAGCGTTTTCCATCTTTAGGCTTCTGCAGTCCAAGGGAGAGATCTTCCCTCCCTGCCCGCGGATGTGTCCTCTCTCCCCTCGCACCATGGGCAGCAGCGTTGGGTCCCCTGGCCTCCAGGGTGAGAACACGGGGGTGAATATGGGTAGAATTGCTGGTTGCTTTGATCATTTGTTGTCCATCGAGTTTGCTAATGAAGCTGGTGCATGTGTGCAGCCTCCTGGGATGCTCAGGAGCTGGACATGGCAGTGGGGTGAAAGCCTGAGTGTTGTGGTAGGATGTCCCCTGCACCTCATGAGCTGGGAAATTCCTCCCAGCCTGATGCTCTTGGAAGTTTTGGGTTGTGTCTGAGCACATCAGTAGAGAATAATGTGTTGGTCATGTCTTATCTTCCAGAGCTTGCTGTGGGTATTGCTGTTACTGGTGTTAACCAGCAGCTAAAATGCAGCTGCCGCCTTGGGGGCGAGAGCAGCAGCTCCCAAAAAGGGTGATGCAAACAGGGTTGGGTGACAAGGCAGGTGGTGCTCATCCCAGCTGGGTAAACGCAGATAGGAAAGTCCAGGCTCTGCATCCCTTCTGATATGTGATAGCCCGTGGCCAAGAAGGCCAACGGCATCCTGGCCTGCATCAGGAATAGTGTGGCCAGCAGGACCAGAGAAGTGATTGTCCCACTGTACTCAGCACAGGTGAGGCCCCACCTTGAGTGCTGTGTTCAGTTTTGGGTGCCGCAGTATAAGAAGGACATTGAGGTGCTGAAGAGGGTCCAGAGAAGGGCAACAGAGCTGGTGAAGGGTCTTGAGAATAAGTCTTCTGAGGAGCGGCTGAGGGACCTGGGGGTGTTCAGCCTGGAGGAAAGGGCTGAGGGGAGACCTTCTCGCTCTCTACAGCTCCCTGAAAGGAGGGGGTAGCGAGGTTGGTGTTGGTCTCTTCTCCCAAGTTACAACCAACAGGACGAGGAAATGGCCTCAGGTTGCACCAGAGGAGGTTTAGGTGAGACATCAGGAAAAACTTCTACACCGAAAGGGTTATCAAAGCCTGGCAGAGGCTGCCCAGGGCAGTGGTTGAATCACCATCCTGGGGTGTATTTAAAATCTGTCTAGATATGGTGCTCAGGGACGTGGTTCAGAAGTGGGCCCAGTAGAGTTAGATAACAGTTGGACTTGATGATCTCAAAGGTCTTTTCCAGCCATAGTGATTCTATGGTTCTGTTCTATGATTCAGCCACGCCACAGCCCAGACGCTGGCTCAGGAGAGAGCGAAAGGTGCTTCCTCGTCACTGTGCAGCATCTATCTGAGCTTTCCTAGAGGTCTCCATCCATTTACCAGCATGGACTGGGCTTCTGAAGCTCTGAGGCTGTGCTGGGTGACAGCCTGACGAAACTGCCGGTGGAAGATTAAAAGGAAAAAAAAAAAAAGTGGTGGGGAGAGCAAGTCAGCCCAAGCTGGTCTTGGGCAATTCCATATTTACTTAAATTAAAAGGGTTAGTAATATATAAACCATTTAAATACTTCTTCTGTGGAGGAGCCGTGACCAAGTTTGTACTATGTATGTGTGTAATGCCCGAGCAGGGATGGCAGTGGGGACACCAGTCCTGCTCCGGTCCGGGCTCAGATGGGGGGAAGTGGCTGTGCCCCCCTCCAGCCCCAGACTGGCTGGAGGGTCTTAATTAAAGTGTCTTATTTAAACAGGGGATTCGTTTTACCCTCTAGTCAGTGAAAATTGTCCGTGTCTTAACAGGTTGGGTCTGACGATCTGGAGGTGAGGGCCTCATCCTGCTCCTCTGCGCTGTAGGCCTGGTGACTCCGGAGGATGCTCAAAATAGCCCCAAATCAGAGCTGCGCCCGCCCAACCTTGTACGGAGAGTCGGGAGGTCACTGGTGAAACTGGGAGGAGGAATTTGTCCTTCTAGCTTTAAAAATAGCCGTGTTTTTCTGTAATGGTATTTTCCTTGGGGCAGCCCAGGAGCTCGCAGGAGCCCAGTCGAGGCGCTGCTGAGCGGGAAGGGGTGTCAGGATGCCGCAGTTAATACCATTTCTAAACCATGTTTGTCTCTAAAAATGAACCAAAACCAAGCAAAACTCTGCGAGTTTCTTCTTCCTCCCAAAATATTTAATTTTCCTGGCTTCCTCTAGCCAGGCTGAAGATGTTTCCTCTGCGGAAAATGCTCTCTGATATTGCTAAATAGGATTCTGTAATCTCCAGCTGCTAAAATGTTTAGTTAGGGTCCAAGAGTGTGTTTGGGTTGGTTTTTTTTTTTTTTTCTGGTTTTTATCCCGACTCTGTCCGTCCTTACCACCGTGCGGGGTTTCTCGTGATGAGCGATTTGGGGCTTATCGCTGGGAAGCGCCGCGAATGCCAGCCCCGTGCTTACACGGGGAGAGAAATGCATGAATTTTTCCACATCAGTCGGAGCCTGAAGATTTCGCTAAAGGTGTCTCCAGCTGCGAGCAGCGAGATACGGCTCTGCCGGAGAGAGCTCCGAAGAGGCAGAAACCCGCGTAGGAAATGTAAATGTGGATTTCACGCCGCGGAAAGCCGTCTGTAAGGAAAGCCGGAGGTGCTGGCCGGCTCTCGGCCACGCAACAGGTAACGCGGGCTCCCCGATGGCGAGGCCGCTACCTTTAACCTGACTTTGGAGATGTTCCTTAGGGAGCTCTGGGCTGGATTCCGGCTGGGTTGTCTCGAGGGCTGCAGCACAGCCAGGTACTCATAGGGTTGGTGTTGTCCCCGTGAGTGCCTCTCCGTGCACCGGTCGCACGGGGGTCCTGCCGGGTCAGCTGCTTCTGTCTCCAATTTTTTTTTTTTAAATGTAAAAGCTCCATTAAAGGTTGTCGGGGCCTGGGATGCGGACGGACTTGAGACAGACTGACCGCAGCCAGGGCAGGGGCGGTCGGGACAGCGTTACCTTCCCAATTACAGCCTCTGGCGGTACATGCTGAGGGAAAAGAAAAAGCAATAAGTGAATCGAACCTCTTTTTGTTGTCCTTAAGGTCTGTCTGTTAGCTAATGAGGCAGATGGCTGAACCTCTTATTAAATAATACCACCTAGCGCTTCTGTAGGGTTACAGGTAGTAACTTGGTTAAACTCAAGCTCTGTATTGACAAGGGGCTGAAGACAGCACCTCCTTCTGCTGGTGATTCGATTTCGGCGTGAAGTCTCCGGTAACGAGGGCAGGTCCATGCCTCGGTGGGCTCTGCGGAGCAAACCCACCCCGGGAGGGAGCATCGCCTCTGCTGGGCTCAGCCCTCGGGGGCTCGGGCCGTGGACAGGGCTGAGCACCCCCTGTGCTCACCCCACCGTGGGCAACGGTCAGGGTAAAGGTCTGCTGAGACCCCTCAGCGCGGCGGCGCCCTGTTCGTGGGGTCCCCGGCTGCCCTCTGTGCCCCAACTTCGCCTGCAGCCGTGCGGTCCCCATGCAGCGTGGCGGTGGCTCCCCCGCCACCGCTCTGCCGTGTCCCCCTCCCTCCTCACGCCCCCAGGAGCTGCCATGTGGTTTTGGTGCCCGGCACGTAGCTAATATCTATTTGTAAGACAATACTTCAGCATTACTTAGTGAGGACGCAGGCAGCATTGTACAGCCGGTAGCAACATTGATTGAAGTGATATTTAATCCGAGGAAAATACATGATACATAGTCTAGGATTCCTTGCTTATCCATCATATAATGCGGTTCATGGGGATTAAATATCCCTCCTGTAAAGTTGTTTGAGATCAGTGTTGTTATTTGTTTTGCAAATGATCCTGACAGGGATGCTGAGTGCTATTGATTACCAATGGTTCTTTAAAAATTACTATTATACCGCAAATTATAAACCTTGGGGGTATCCAGTTATATGATAATGGAAAGGCATTGGTGTGTAATGACACATGCGTCATAATAAATTTGCTCTTCCTATATAATGGAGATTGAAAGGGACATGATTTATGACCGATAGCATTAGCTGCCTGCCATGGTATGTCCAAGGTAACATGATGGAATTGCTTGGTGGTTCATCGTGGCAAGAAGTACTAATGATTAGAAAAGCAATTTAGAAAAAAATGAAGAAAAAAAGCACCCTTATTCTGAGCAAAATCTCCTCTATCTTCCTGTTAAAATATGTAAACCACTCTTCTAATTCATAAATAGCTAAAATCCCTCCATTGCTCTCCCATGCTCCGCTCCAGGAGCATCCACAAAGCACCGCGCAGATGAAAAAGCAACGCTGCCGGTCGTGGAGGAACTCCTGGGTTTGCTAGGAAAGCCTTCGCGGAGCTCCTGGCCGTGGCTGTGATGAAAGTGCAAATGAGCGCCGTGAATCAGCTGGGAATTTCGATGTGTCGGTGCCCTTGAAGCCAATGGAGGACACTCGTGTTGAGTTGTGCGCTCTCGTTCCTGATGATGAACGCGTGGTAATGCAACCGCTTGTCTTCCAGGCTCTCCTGGTGTTTCCCAGCTCCATAGCCGAGGGCTGAACACTTGATGCGTTTGAGAGGAGCCAAAGGGCTGCTCCGGGCTATGGCGACGCAGGAACCTTCCCCACCTCGGGGACAGCGCTGGGTGCTGTGACCTTGCCCTGGCCACACGCTCTGAGCAGTTGGGAGGTGCTTTCGATTGCCTTTCCATCGTGGGGTGGCACGGCGGGCCGGTAGACCTGGCGTCGAATCCTCCCTGCGATGGGCGATGCGTTCAGGAAGGTGTGTGGTGGGAAGGTTAAATCGGATGCTTTTTACCGTGGCCGTTCTGTGCTCTTGGCGTCCTGCTGCAAAAGCCAAATGACAGCAATGCAAATAAGCCTTTCCCTCATCACGCTGCTGATCTACAGTGGAGCCCACAGACAGCGAATGCCCGGGTCTGTGCTGCTATATTATCATGCTCGGCGGTAGCTGAGCACGGAGAAATACATGTCCAGGAGCCAGTGCCAGCAGAAGCGTGTGTAAATCAAAAGGAAGGGAAAAACAGTTTCCCTTCTTCCTCTGGCACTTTCTCAGCGTCTTTTGTCATGAAGTCATGTATTGCACCGAGAGTCACTGGGCTGCCAGCGTAGAGAAATACCCGCGCTCTCCCTGCAGTGCCCATGGGCAGGACCTCCTCCATAGGTACTGATTTATTTTTCACCCTCTGTTGGTTTGTTTTGCTGTGCTGCAGGAGGGACACTTGAACAGTAATTTCATTAAAGAGACTCAGCGCTCGATAACGTGGCCCGTCGGATGAGGGAAGGAGGAGGTGTGTGCTTGTTTAGGTATTGTTCTGTGAGCTGTACGGCATCTCCTAAAGATCCAGCACCAGCCTGCCGCAAATCCCACTAGCTCGCTTGGAAATGGGATGGAGGAAGGTTGAAATAGCAAAAGGGAGCCCGGAGCTCGCACGCAGCAGTGGTTGGTGGAGGCTGAGCGCATCTCTGACCATGAGCAGGACTGTGCTCTTACCCACCTTGTGCAGAAGAATCATTCCCCCTGCCTGAAGCACAAGCAGTGCCCCGGGAGGAGGCTGCCAGGCTGTGTCCTGCCAGCCTGGCTGCTCACGGGAGGTTGGGGATGCTGGAACACCTTCCTCCCGGAGCGATGGGGAGCAAGAGCTCCTCGAGCCAGCACCGTGGAAGCAATTTGCAATAGAAACACCCGCACAGAGTAAATAACCACCCCCCTCCCTTCCCCCTTGCGAGAACCTTAGCGGTGGAAATGCTGCCCTTTGACTTGCAATAAAGTAATTATTTATCGTGCTGTTTTCTCAGCCCGAGTCCGCTGCGGATCGCCGTGCGCTCTCCCCCATCTCCCGACCTGTTCGTAACCACGCTGGGATTCGGGAGTAATCCACAGTTACGGAGCTGCTGTATGTCATTAGGGAAGGGCCGTGCGCAGAGGGTTTGCAATAAAAATTAAATCCCGGGGTTTTGTCGATGCTTCAGGTATGAGATTCGCCACTTAGAGCGTTGGAGAGCTTTTCAGAGGAATTGCAATTGCAGTTGTGGAGGAGGGTGAATTCGGGAGGGGAGACCGCAAGGTGGGACTTGGAAATGCTGGCACAAGGGACCTCTGGGGCTCCGCGGTCCAGTTTCCCCCTTGAAGCAGGACCTTTGCCAGTGGCGTATCAGGCTGGTGTTGATTCTGTCTGGGCAAGTCTTCAAACTCCTCCCAGGTTGGATGCAGATGATGGGTTGGCTGCTTGGGTCCCTGCCTCCCTTGGGGAGCAGAAGTATTTGGGGATACAGGTCATGAGTTTTGCCCCATGACTATGTGGACCCAACGCAAGATCCTCTGGGGGCTTCAGAAAGGCAGGGGAGGACCCCAGGCTGCAGAAGTTTTAGGAGATGGAGGAAAAGGCTGTCCCTGGCTGTTTTTTCATCTCCTTTATCATGCCCTGCTGAAGCCGGGTCAATGTACAGGACTGGACAGGAGATGCCCTTATCAGGAACGTGCTTGACCTGTGCAGAGATGTGAATATGGTGGGGAAAAAGGTTTTTCCCCCCGTTACCTTTGTAGGTGACCTCACCTGATGTCTCTGATCTGAACCCTCCCAGGAGAGAGAGCTCTCTTCCAAGAACTCTTTGAATAGCAAACACTTCACAACGACCCAGGGGAGGCTGGAGTGGGAGGAAAAGAGCCCTTGTCTGTCTCAGCTGCGCCGGGTTGGGTGGATCTAAAAGTAGCAGGTATGAATGCTGTTCGCACTGTCATTACCTTAATGCTTTGTGTCACAGCTGTAGTGGGGTATTGTCACATGTATGGATTCTGGGAGGTCTTTTGATCCGGCATTGCATTGCATTTTATGATAAAAATCAGTGTCGAATGGTTGTGACTGGGGCTGTGTCCTTCAGCCCAGTAACTGGCTGCGTAAGTCGGTCACCAAGTCAGTTTGCACAGCAGCAAAGCAATGCATAATTCAGGAGGGATTTCTGAGTGACACAGGGGACGTAAGGGCTGCACTGCTGTCACTGAGTTGTGCAAAGCAGGTTGGTTGGGGTGAAGGTGGGGAGTCCTCTCTGAACGCCCTAGGCAGAACCTGACTCTCCTTAGAGGGACCGGCACCGCTGGGGCTGTGTTGCGTGAAGGTGAGCCACAGACCAGGGCAGGATTTGCTTCTCTTTGGAAGGATTTATCTGGAAAATGTGGATACAGGAGCATTTCTAGGGTACCTGCCGTGACTACTCCCCACCCTGGACCGTTTCCAGTCCTTGCATGAGTGCTTGTGTGTGTGTCAAACACCACCTTCCTGCCCCAATAACATCCCCCTTGTTGGAGAGTGAGATGGGCAAAAGGGGATGTTGCCTCAAGGGCGATGTGGCTGTGGTTTGGAGAGGCTTGGAAGAGGTTTGGTCCTAGCTTAGGAAAACTTTCTCCCTCTCCTGTGTGCTAGCGTTGGCTTTCAATTTGTTATTTTCCCTGCTGTCATAACGAAAGTCCAGGTGCTACACAACTGCAGAGATCCTGACATTGGAAAGCAGCAGCCAGCATGCACCGTTTCGCTGGAAAAAGGGATCCATCCAAATGGTTCCTTTATGTCACGCTCTAATTTTGCCACTGTTGGTTTATTTTTGTTTTTGGCTTCTTCTTTTTTTTTTTTCCCCCCCCCCGCTGTATTCTTAAAACTTCCCTTTCAGGGCTTAACAGCTTAACCATTTCAAAATCATGCCAAGCGGAAATGTAGCATCCGATTTTCTCGCTAAACATTGTGCTGATCGCTCAAATGTATTCTGGATTTGTAGAAAAGCTGCGAAAAAACTGGGCTGAAAGAGGGTGAGAATTAGCACTCGGATGAGGAGCCAGGCCTTTGCGTGCTTAGGAAGGATCTGGGTAAGCAAACAAAGCGCTTCTTGCCACCTTCTTGCTCTGCAGCATCTCTTATTGGCGTGGCTCACAGCGGTGCTGGTGCGCAGACGTACGCTGGAGCACGTATCCCGGTCCTGAGGCTGGTACGGTCTTTAAACGTGGGTCTTGGTCCTGGCTGTTGGTCCCTGATAGCCGAATTATGCTCCAGGCTCTGCTGCTGGATTCCTCTCTGGGTTTCAGCAGCTCCCTCAATCTCTTGGGCTTCCCTCCCTTTTCCACAAAAAAGGAATTATAGTACCAAAAATAGGCTGTTTTTCCAAGGAGGGGCTCTTTGTGACTCCTCTGTGAAACACCGCTTTCTCCCCGTTCCTCCCAGTGAAATACAGAGGAGATGTGATTCACCATCGATGCCGATGTGCCGGAGCCAGCAGGGACACGTTACCGCTGGCACGCAGAGGATGCCATGCGCTTGGGTGTGTGCCCATCCGACACCCTGAATGTCTGCTGGGGTTGGTGGCTCTCCGCTCTGCGTGTCCTGCTGAGGTGCTGGAGGATGCAGGGCAGAAATGGCCCTGCTCCTGGTCCCCCCGGTGCTGATGGAGCACGCCTGATGGGAGCTGATGGTGCTTTTGGGAGGTGAGATGTGTTTTGCGGTTGCGGGGACAGTCCTGTCCCATGAGAACCTCTTTGTGAGGGGTCTGTTGTGAATTTTGTTTGGCTGTAAGACTGCAGAGAGCTGCGTTTTCCCAGGGAGGAAGAGGGGAGAGAACATTTTTGGAAATGCAGACTTTCCCTTGGTGCTCAAGTGGGTTATCACCATCTATGCTGTGACA
>VUYV01000163.1:1711798-1741326 GCA_008711295.1 Anarhynchus alexandrinus | reverse complement strand
AGAGTTATTTTTCTGCCGTCCCCAGCTTTTTATGGTCGTTCGCATTAGAAGACCTTTGAGGTTCCTCACCAGTTGCAGCAAAACACCCGTGGCCGTGAGCTGCAGAGCTGGGCTCTGCATCATGGCAGCCTCTGTTAAAGATGCTCTTCGCTGGGATTCGCTCTTTCGTTATAGCTCTCGGGCTTGCAGGGTGAAGCGAGGGACAGCTGATAATTATTACTAGCTTTAAAATTAATAATGCTCTTTATAAGGTTTAATCTTTCATTAATAATAAATATAATACACGCTGTGTTGTATCCAGAGCAAGAAACGCTCGTGTTCCCGCGGTGCTACAGCTTGGGCAGCTGGGAGCTCCATGCTGGTGCGAGCAAGGGCTTCCCCACACCAGGTCCGTCCGGCAGAGGATGTGGGGAAGGGCTCGGTTTGATTTCCACCAGTCTCACCTGGGTAAATCCCGGTGCAGGGGAGAGGTCGGATCCCGTGCCCCACCACTGCCATGCGCCTTTGAAGCAGCTCCGAGTCCATCACCGAGACCAAGAGATGAATGCGGCCCTGTGATTTATTTCTAATATTCCTGGGGGGGAAGGGGAGGGCACGTGAAGGTCTCTGGGCTGCAGGTGGAGGTGGGGAGTGTGGCGTAGGCAGAAACCACAGAGCGATGGTGCAAATTGTGGCTGTGCAGTGAGTAGGGCGGGTGGGCACCTTCGCTGCTTGAAAAACCCCTGGGGTGCAGGAGAAGGGAGGAGAGGGATTCCTCGATGCGGCTCCTCACCTCTCCCAAGGAAATCCCCGCGGGCCGATGTGGTTGGCACACGCGGAACAGCTTGGCTTGATGCTCCAGGGGGATGGTCTCCAGCCAGCGTGGTAGTCTGCTCGGAGGTGGGGGCATTAAGGAAGCTGGGGGGCAAAATGTCTTGCCATGATCTTCAAGGGACGGTAATGAAGAGCACTTGCTGGCATCGTTTGTATTGTAGGAAATTTCCCTTTTCTTTTCTGATTAATAACCATCGGGGGTGAAAAGACTTTCCAAAACTGAAGAAACTGATTGCAGTCATGTTGTTGGAGAGTGTCCGGCTCCACTCGAGTTGTTTTTCTACTGTGTGGGTAAATAAGTTAAGACAGTAAGAAGGGCTGCTGAGATAGTTGGCAGCGAAACGAATCCCCCGGGAGATGGGGGCAGCGTCGTTTAGTGGTGGGGAGCTGCCTGTGCATGAGGGGTCAGGCTTGCAGTTATGTAGAGAGAAGGGAAACAAACGGTCTCTGTTTTAGCACCAGATTCATTGTGCGGAGATATGCCAAGGATCATTAGTGCCACAGCCATCATTATCTTTTGCTCGGATTAGTTTTTTCCATTTTTCTTTTTTTTTTTCTTTTTTTTTTCTTTTTTTTTAAAGGCAAAAAATAATGGCTGGTTCTCATTAGATCAGATACGGTCAAAATAATAGCAGCATAACAAAGATTGAGGTCTGCAAGATTAAATTTGAAAGGGAGGAGAAATGATAGCTTTGGCCCTGCTCGCTGTTACACCAGCCGTACGGATAAATGACTCCCTATGCAGATAAGCAGGGCAAAAATAAAAGGGATGCTCAGGAAGAGATGGCAAGAAAAATAGGAACTAATCAGTGGATTCAACCACTGTAATAATGCAGTAAACACGGAAAATTGCATTATATTAGCTCCTCCGCTTCTCATTGTATACATTAGCCACCAAGTCATCGATAGGCAATTCGCTGTAAAGATGCAGCGCTGCAGATATCGGCGCTCCCCCCTCCCGCGGGAAGGCATTTGCGATGCTAAAGGGGAAAGTTGTCTTTCCAACTGCGTAAGGAGAAAAAGAAAAAAAAAAAAAAGTGGCTCAAGTGGAGCTGGAGAAACGCTTGCGGCTTTCCAAGTTAAAACCTGCTGTGGGGAAAAGGACAGCCGGGCTGTTTGTCCCCGGTGCCCCGGCAGCGGTACGTGCTGAGGCAGGGTTTCGTTGCAGTCCGGGGATGTTCCCCTGGTGCGAGAGAAAATTGGTCTGCTGCAGAATTATTATTTTTTTTAAACATATATATATATATATTTTTTTTTTTACTAGTGAACTCATTTTCCGTTTCGTTCGATTTCGCACAAAGAATGACAAGTAGCCACTGCAGCCTTTTCCCTCGAGTTCAAGTAAAACCAGCATGTAACATTATTTGCAAATTAGCTTCATCCCTCCGGCTCCCAGTTAAAGTAGGAACGGCTCGGTCCGGGTTCCCTCCCAAAATATTCATTTAAGCCACGTAACGATTCCGAGTCTCTCATGCATAGCAGATGAAAGAAGATCTGTGATTTATTTTTTTTTTAAAGCTTTGAACCCCAAACGTGGTCAATCATGGGGGGGGAAAAAAAAAAGATAAAAAAAAGCGAAAGTCACGATAATGCAAAGCTGGAAGAAAAGCAGCTCCGCACTTCACAGTAAAATCCATTTTCTTTGCACTTTTGTATTAACAGCTCCAACTATGATCAGTGCATAAATCTACCTGCAACACGGGATGTTGGAAAATTACCGAGAGACAGCAACATCCTCCCCGCTGCTCGGCGAGAAGGGAACGGCGCACCCGCAGGTATGGGCTGCTGTATTGTTTTATTCTCTGTTCCCCGTTTGCGTTGCACTAAACCTGCTTGTTGCGTTGACCAGAAGGGGGGAAAATAAGGTGTTTGCAAGAGGGGAAACTTCAGAAGTGATGCTCTAAACTTAGTCTGGAGCCGTGGATGAGCTGCCTGCCTGGGACCCGCTCCGCACCCGGGCAGCGCCGGGCTCTGTCTGCTCTGCCTGACTGCCCAGAGGTGCTTAACGGCGGCGTTTTCGTCCTGCATTTGCTGTTGGTGTTAATTTGCCCCTGTGGAAGTGTATGGTCCAGCTCCTCTCGATGGTAACGGGGCGCCCTGGCAGGCGGGAGGGGGGCAGCTCTGCTCTCCTGCCCGCGGCGGCGTTGGGAAGCGGAGCACGCGCTCTGCAATTACCCCCTCCCCGGGTCAAAACCAACACGGCATATGAAATCGTCGCTTCCCCGGTGCTGTCGCAGCTTCTGAGGGATTGCACGAAGGGCTGGGCGGGATGAAGCTGCCTTGGCTGCTGCTGCTGAGACGTGGAGCAGAGCTAAACACTCCTCCCGGGCTTGCCTAATCCAGCCTCAGCCCCTGCACTTCCAATAGGAGCCTTGGTCAGGGCTGTGCCGAGCACTCGAGTCTCCCAACGCGCTGCGCTCACGCCCGTAAGGGCCAGCAGCCAGCCAAAAAGCATCTTACTCCTCTCTGAAGAGGATGAGATTGCTCCCCCGGAGTAGGGGGGGACGGAGGGGAGCGGTGGTTCCCAGGACAGGGGAAGGGGAGGACTGGTGACTTTCTGAACGTGGGTTTTTTGACGGTTTTCTGACGCTTTGGGCTTAACCCTGACAAGCCACTGTCCCTGAAACACTGGCCCAGCGTGGCAACTGGGTTATAGCCATCACAACCATCTCCCTAGGGAGAAAAAAGGGGTTTCCAGCCCTAGAGGTCAATTTAAAACAAGCCAGTCTTCTCCTGCATGTAAGGTGATGTGCTTTCCAAAATGTGTGGTCCTGGAGCAAGCAAGGACCTAAGAACGACTTAATTTGTGGCGACTGCTCAGCACTGCCATGTTGCAGGTTGGGGTTTCTCCTTTATCTGGGTGGGTTGGTGGCTTGCCTTGTCTCCTGAGCCGAGTGGTTTGAGGCAATAACATGAATTATTAGCCTGTCTGGGGTCTCGGGGGGAGTAAACGCACGTCCAATGGGACTCGCTGCTTTCCGTAGAGCCCTTTCTTTTCATGGTGTCCATCACTCCAGTTTGCGTTTCCCCATCACCACGCTTGCTCCCTGCAGCGGCCATTGGGGACTCGCAGTGGCCAGATTGCTCTCGCTGGGGCCGGCTTTCACCTGGGGCCTCTCAGGAGATGCCGTGTGCGAGCGTTGGGATCCCCAGCGCGTAACGTGGGCTGCAGAGCCCGTGGTGGTTCCTGGTGTCCCGACATCTGTGTTGGAGCGTGGCCGTGCCAGTGGGTAGATGGGATGGAGAGAGATGTGCTGGGGATTGGAAAGGAGTTGCGGGCTTCGTTGCTTGAGTAGGTCTTTGTTCCGTGGATGTGTTGGGCAGCACCAAGGTTTCCTCGTCTGTGGGAAGGGCTGGATATCTTAGAGAAGTGCCTTAGAGATTCTTAGAATCTTAGAGATTGAGTTGCGACCGTTGAGGGCTCTTGGAGTGGTGTTGGGTCCTGCCGGATCTGGATCAGTTATAGATTGAGTTAGAGATTGAGTTAGAGATTAGTTAGAGATTGAGTTGCGACCGTTGAGGGCTCTTGGAGTGGTGTTGGGTCCTGCCGGATCTGGATCAGTTATACGGGTACTTGTGGATATGTTTTCCAAAGAAAATGATGAGGATGCGAAATGGGGGGTGGGTGACGGAGATGCTCTCCTGGCGCAGGGTAACCTTTCAGCTGGTTCTCCGCTTTCTGCCACTTCGGCCTCGGCCGTGGTGCTTCATCAGCACCGCATTTCACCACAGCAAGCTCTCCCCAGAGCTCCTCTGCACCCAGGGCTGGTTTACGTTTTCCCCTTTAGCCTCCCCCGCACGGACACGCACCACGCACGAGCACCGGAGCCTGACACCACGTGCCCAGAGATGCTGCGAAGGGGGAGTTTGCTCCCCGCATCCTGCCGTGCCCACCCCGTGTTTCTTGGGAGAGCTCTGGCATCTCTCCAGGGCCACGGCAGAGTTACTTTTTCCCCCCTTCCCATCCTATCCGTGACCCCTTGCGCTGCGGCACATCCGCGCGTGCCTCCCTCGCCCCCGGGACCCCCGCGGGAGCACAGGGAAACGTCAGGGGATGCCGCGCGTTCAACAGCTCTCTCTTCTAGAGCAAGAGGAGGGCTGAGCGTAACGCCTTTTAATGTTCCTTCTCCTGATTATCCTCTTAATTACTCAATGAAATGCCCAATAAAACAAATCACTATAATTTCTATTTTATTCTCTGCCTTTCGCGGTTTACTCAAGAGCGCAGGATCCATTAAGGAGGCGCTTTCTCATGGGGGAATACTTTCCAATAGATCATACTTGCAAAATGGTTTTATGTCCCTATCCTGTGTTTCATCCTCGTTTCCCGTGCCAGTTTGCTAATTACCGGAGACGCTGGTGGTTGGGAAGCGCTGCCTCCCTTGCTGCCCATCCCCGCCGCCGCCGCGGTGAAGTCACAGCGCTGAGTTTGTGACATCCCCATGGCAATGAGTTTGTGACATCCCCATGGCAACGGCCCGTGATGTCACTAGCGGGGATTACAACTTTGCGAAGCATCCAGGCGCGGGGGGCTCTCGCATTTCTTTAAATAGAGAGGAATTAAAAGGCGGGGAAGCCTTCAAGAGTGCTTTAGTTTTCCCCTTTTTTCCCCGAAGGAGGGGAGGGTGGGGACGGTGGCACTGCCACCAGTGGTCCCATCCCCTGGCCCGCAGCGAGCCCGGCTCCCTCTGCACCCTTGGGGTTTGCCCTGGGGGGAGCTGAGCTCTGTGGTGTCCCTGCTGCTGGATGTAGTGGCCAAGGGCTGGTGTGCTGGGTGGCCCTGCAGCATCTCTGGGGGCGGCGGGTGTCCCCCACCCCACACAGCTCCCTCTGGCTCTGCGCTGCTCGGGGAGACGGCGACCCCAAAGCAAACCCGAGGACCACAGACCCCTGCTGCCCCCCCAGCCCCCGCTCCGCCCCCGCCGCAAACTGCTGTCTCCTTTGGCTTTCTTCAGCGCTTTTTGTCTAATACTCATAATATTAGCATAATAAGATGCTGTTCGTGCACAGACAGCGAGGGAGGAAGGTTCCTGCGCGCACCTCTCTAGCAACAGGGAAATCACGTAATAACACCACTTTATTTTTCACCGGCGAAGGAAACCCCATCTCCCGCAGCCGGTACCACGAACCGCGCAAGGCGTTTAAGCCGACGGCCCCAAAACTTCCACGGGGCGGCCACCGAACTGGTATTTATGTACCTTATTTAGCCAGCAGAAGCAAATCAAGCAGGCGGATGAATCAATCTCTTTATTTTAGTTTTTTTTTTTCTAAGGTAGGAATAAAAATGATGTTTCAAAGGCCGACGTGTCTCAGCTGAGCGGCGGTGGGGGAAAGGAGGCGCCGCGGAACACACTGTCCTGTCTCCCGCTTTCTCAGATCATAACTTCTAAGCCGGATTCAATAGAAATAAATGTTCCGTCGTTCCAGCGGTGGCCTTTGGAAACGGAGCTAATGGAACAAGACAAAAAAAAAAAAAACCCAAAAAAAATCGTTACAACATTTTGACAAGCGCTTAAATATTTAATGCCACGCACGGCGCAGCCCCATGTGCGGGGGGCTGGCAGCGCACCTGCAGGGGGCCGTGCCCTTCGTTAGCGAGAGACCGAGTCCTCCTGCGGACCGGGGGGGGGCAGAAATTAAGCAAAAGCTCTTCGAGCTGTGCATTAGTAAACAAGCCGGGGGCCGCTACGGCTTCGGCAGCCCCGCACCCTGCGGCAGGCGGAGGGCTCGGTGGCATTTCCCCGGCTGGGGACCCGTGGAGGAAGAGGAGGGTGGGCAGCTCACGGAGAGAGCCGGCGGAGGAGAACCCATAAAGTTACCCCCCAGGCCGAGAGCGGGGAGGTGAAGAGGCTGCGGTGATTAAACAGGATCTGCTGAAATCCTTCCAAAGCAGGCTTAAGAATTAAGAGCCATCAATGTCACATTGAGGGCCACTCGCTGTGGGACACCTCCGGCCGGCGCCCGGCCTCCCCCCGCGCCTCTGTTTAGCTCCATCCGAGCATAAGGAAACACATCCTTCGTTTCGAAGCCCACTCGGCCATTCCCCTCTGCCGCAGAACAGTGAATCTCAACAAGGAGAGCGTCTAAAAAAGCAAACTTGTCCGGAGGGGAAGGATTGGACTGCGCGTGCCGAGATTTGCTTTGAGTTCGGGTGTCGTTAGGAAGTCAACAAGGGAAGAAGGCGGTGGGGAAAGAAGGCAGCGGGCGTACTGGCTGGGTTCCCATCGCCTTCGTGCAGAGGGCTGACGGCTGGTCCCCTGTCAGCACAGCGATGGAGAGAAGAGGTGTCAGCCAGCGTTGAGGACAGTGTGGTTTGGTTGCTCAGACCCTTCTTCCTGTGCCCACGGGACTCGCGGTGAAGCCACCATGCTGTGTATCCAGGCTGTGGGTGCTGGCCATGCTCTGCCTCCCCTGGATCCCCTTTCCAGCTTGCTGTAGGGTCTCATTTGGAGGAGTCATGGCCTTGAGCGATGCTCCAGCAGCACGGCCATGCCGTGGCAGCCTGCGCATACCTGCAACGCCCTGGGCTCAGATAACACCCACCCAACGTCAGCATGGCAATATTGGTGGGACCAGCCAGAGCTAGGATGGAGCCCACCATGAAACCTGCAGGCGTTCCCCGCCTGGGAGTGTTTCCAACGTGGCTCGGCAGCTTTGGTCACGCCAACCTGTGGCGAAGCAGGGCCCCGATTCATCTGCCACCACGGAGCAGAAAGCCATCAGTGCCACATACATGCGCTTCCCCATTAGTTCTGCGAAGCAGGGCTGCCTCTCCCAGCTCCGCAGCGAGCGAAACCCCACGGGGACCATCCTGAGCGACAAACCTCTGTCTCATCTGGGACTCCCACTGGAGGAATTTTTTTGTTTTGGTTTGTCTTGGTTTTTTATTATTTTTATTTTTCCCCTCCGCCTTTCTCCTTATTTTCCACAGCCCGGAACGACGGGTCACAGCAGGGAGATTTTCACACATCATTAGAGCCGAGTGTCCAACTCCACACAGCCATCAACCCCAATCAGAGCGATTTAAAAGGCAGCGCTTCCTTTAATCATCCGGGGATGCTCAGATTTGTTCGTGTGAACCGAGTGCTCCCATACGCACGGGAAAAGCGGGGGGATGGAGCGATGGGAAGTGATGCTGAGATGAGACCCGTGGTATTAAAAAGCAACGGATCCTCACCTGCGCATCAGCGCCAGGGTGGACCTGGAGGATTAGGTCCTTCGCTTACTGTCTCGTCTTGTTTTCCTCCGTGGGTGACTGGAGGTGGCCGCGGGTCCGTGTCCCCGTGAGCAGGGCCTGCGGAAGGGCTGCTCTCTGCAGCTCAGACCTCGAGCAAGAGGCGATGTATAAAAACATCCATAAGCAGGAGAAAGCCTCGGCACCGGCATTTCTGGCTCACCAGGTGGAAGCATCCTTCTGCGCAAGGACCTGACCATTGGAGGTGTCCGAGAGAATCGCGGGCGCCGCGTCAACCCGTGGCTCCATGCATCCCCCCAGAAAGAACGAGTTACCTGAAATCTGGGAGCTGAGCTTCACCAGGCAGCAACCCTCACCCCAGACGCCTGTAAAAATGTGTCCTGGGCCTCATGAAGTGATGCAACGCTGTAGTTTTGTCCCAACCGTGTGCAACCACGCGACCTTCTCTCGGCCTTCGTCCCATCCTGCCACAGCCCCGCACGCTACGTACATCGCAGGTGGATACGGGAAGGACAAACGCATGAGAAACATCGCAGAATTACCAACGCACCTGGCTGCGGGAAGACGAATGTCCTTCCCAAACGCTCCGGCTTCCACAGTGTCCGCATCTCGGAGCTTTCAATGCTTATGGCTTGTCCAAGGGCAACTTTGCAAAATGTCAATGTTTTTATTGAAATTCCCCGTGACAGGCTTCAAGTTCTAATTAAAGGGAACTTGGGTATGGTTTTGGTTTTTTGGTTGTTTGGTTTTTTTTTTATAATGGATGCTAGATAGTTTTTTCTAAGCAAGCAAATTTTTTTCAAGGAAAAAAAAATGCCTGTCCCTGTTTTTTGCTACCCTGCCATGTCCTTTTTTAGCTATTTTGCTTTCTAAGACAACCCCGTGAGCTGCTCCACGAGGGAGCTCGGCAGCCCCGTGGCCGTGTCTCGCAGGTTTCTCTGAGCGAGCGGCGCTACCAGGACGGGCCGAGGCAGCGTGCGCACCACACACGGTCAGGGTCCACGCGGTCAAAGGCACCTACAACCCCGCGCAGACAACCAAGTGGCGCCGCAGGTAAAGTCAGTGACTCGCAGACGCAGTCCTGCCTACAAACCCCCTGAGACCAGCGGCAACGCAGGCAAAGGCTGGGAGAAATTTTGCCCACTAACCTCTGGAAACCTCTGGAGCAGTCATGTTGGCATTCAGCCCTTACTGCTGCTAATTAAGGACTGATAGGACTGAAGGTGACGGTGTAAGGGACAGCCACGCCATCCTTCTGGACGCTGCTTTGACCTCGGCTTTTCATGGTCTTCCCTTTTGTTCTTGCTCATTGGTTTTAAAAGTGAGTTTTTGATGGGAGGTGGCAAAATTTCACCCAAGCAAAGGGGTTTTTTTGGCAACAAACTTTGCCTTTTGGAGCTGCCCTCTTCTGTTGGGTAAATGTGAAATTATCGTCTTTGACTGGAACTGATCCTCTGGAGCAATGTTATTCCACTGGGGAGAGGTATTTTCACCGATTTCAGTGTGGATTATTTTTGTGACTGACTGTAATAGTTTCTTTGGCGGTATTAGGGCTTATTATGTCAGGATTTATTTCGGCATGAAGTGATTCGACATGCTGTAGTCCTGTGACTTTCCTTTGTGTGCTGAAATCCAAGAGGCCATCTCCCGCTTCCTCCGTGGGCACGATGGAAACAACCTCTCTGCTGCCGGACCCCTCTCCCGAGGTCAGCTTTGCCCAATTGCTTCATGACTGCTAAAGGAGCAAACTTAAAGGAGTAAATTTCCTGCAAAAGATATGTAAAAACTCATCTCGGTGACAGATCTATACAGAAAAGCCTCCCAGAAAGAGGAGGAGAGGACTACAGAGGAGAGATTGCAGCTTCAGAGGAGCAGTGGAAGCACTGGGAACTCCCCGGCATTAGCAGCAGAAAATGCAAGTGAGGATTAAATGTGGATTATACTGCAGGGATGCTGAAACATCGTCAGTGCTGAGACATCTAACAAAGAGCTTTGTTTCCTTAGGAGAAGAACTACCCAAAGTAGTCCTGGGCATCACTCTTCAGGTGTTACTCGTGATGAGGTGGTGAGGCAATGAGTATGTTGGCTAAGGCAGCGCGTTGTGGCATCTGGTACCTCTGGGAGACCTTGGTGGTGCAAACTGGTGGACCTGCTCCTCAAAGTCCCGTGTAATATGGGATTTTGGCAACCACTCCTCCATCAAAATGCTCTTTGTGCTCTACCAGATATCAGAAGAACAGGTGCACTTAAAACCCTTCAGTGCTGTTCAGTGCCAAGTAGAAACGAATTGGTAACACTGGCATTAAACTGGTTGCCCTTCCCCTAGCTCCATTAACATCATTAAAATCACCCAGGACCTTTGGTTTATGGTGGTCCTGTCTTGCTGGGATTTGGAAAGGATTCAGTGCGTGATTTTTGGTCTGTTCTCAGCCAAAATGAAGGCTTGTGTGTAGGAGCTCCTCGGGGCTACGCAGTCAGCCAGGCTCTAGGCTTTCTTGGTTTTGTGATCTCAGCTAAATGCTTCCACGGGGCAAACACCAACTCAAGATCAGACTTTGGCATGTAGAGGTGGATGACAGGGATGGATTGACTAGCTCACATTGACTGAGGTGGTGGAGGCATGGAAATTAGGACTTAGCCCAGAGAGGCTAAGTTGTTGAGGCCCCATCCCTGGAGGTGTTCAAGGCCAGGCTGGACGTGGCCTTGGGCAACCTGGTCTGGTGGGAGGTGTCCCTGCCTATGGCAGGGGGGTTGGAACTTGATGATCTTCAAGGTCCTTTCCAACCTAAACCATTCTAGGATTCTATGATTTACTTGACCCTAAATCTCACCGTGCTCAATGTAGGGCGATGGGCGACTCTGACCTCGACCTGAAGTCTGGATCATGCTTTCCTTAGGCAAAGGGAGGCTGAGCAGACTTGTCCAGTTCCCTTCACGAGCTGAGACCCTGCAGGGGTGTGCGGGAAGGGGACGAGCCCCCAGCTCCGTAACGCAGTGCACCAGGCAGCCCTTGCACCCCGTGTGCGGCAACAGGGCTCCCGTAGATCCCCCAGGCAGAGCCCCGGGGCTGGGAGGAGCAGGAGGCTGGCTGTCCATCTGTCCATCCTCTCCCACCACACGAGCCCGAGGTAGCCTCAGCTACTTTTGGCAGCCCCATTCCCCGCTCCAGCAAGCGCTGGGCTGCTCGGGAGGCGGCAGGGAGAGGAACACTCTGTTCGGCAGCTGCACATTCCATTAATTTAATGAGGATTTTTTTCTTTTTTTTTTTTTTTTTTTCCAAGGCAGATGGTAAAATAGCTATTTTCTGTTGTCTAATAAATACCATCAGCAAGGCAGAAAATGTACAATCTCGCCAAGTCTTTTCTGATTCCTCGCTCTCCTGTACCGCTGCCTTTCCCCGTGCTCTGCTGGCAGCCGCTGGAGCTGGGTTGGTGGGATGGGAGGGAAAGATGGGACACCAAAGGCAAGTCCGAAATCGCTGGCGGGACCCGCGCGATAAAGCGGCAGCTTCCCCTGATTGGGCAGAGCCTCTCTGTCCTGCTGGGAGAGCTGTGCCCTGGCAGCCTTTGCCGATCCAATTCTCACTTCATCTGATTGCAGTAATAACAACTCGCGCAAATTTCCTGCCTCAACCTGAAATCTTCCAGCTCTGCAATGCAAATAATATAATGTGTGATGAGGAGCCCGATGACGGGGATAATAATAATAATAGTGATGATGCCTTTATTCAATGAATGAGTGAATCAAGCAAGCAAAAATAAATGGTATTCAGAGCCTGAAAATCAATAGGAAGAGAAATCAGGAGGAAACGCAGGGGGAATTGCATCTCTGGGGGAGCGCCGTCCTTAGGAATAGCGTGAAGGAGAGATGAGCAAAGCCCTTTTGGGCCGGGCACTCTTCGTCAGCCCGTGTCGCTCCCGGGCTCGCTCCTCTCCTGTGATTATATTGCCTTTGCTGAGCTCACCGCTGCTCTGTGCCCGGTCCCAGCCTCTCCGTGATCTCTTTGGCCCCCTTGATTTACGGCTCTCGTGGGCCCTCTGAATGTGTCTGAGCGGTTGGCAGGCTACAGACCTGACCTGGGGTTGGGTAATAACTTGTCTTTTGTCCCATGCCCAGGAGGTTGGCCATAAAAAAGCTCCAGACATCAATTTTCCTCTCCACCGGGGTGGAATTGCGAAATGATGAGTTGGTCTTTGCCCTCATTTATCTCTTCTTTCCCTTTCTCCTCCTCTTTTTATCTTTCTTTTCTTCTTACCCTACTGCTCATCGCTCTCTTCTTCACCCCCCTTCCACTTCCTCCTCCATCATTTATGAGCCTCCCGCCCCTCTGCCCATCGCTGCTTCTCCCCTCTCCCCCCTCTCCCTCCTCTGCCTTGCTTTTTTCCATACATTTCTTTCCCATCTCCAAACTTCCGTGCTTTTTCTTGCTGTGCGGAGCAGTTTGATATCCTCACCCGTAGCAGCCTGCTAATGCGGTAATTCTACAAGAGACCCTTTAAAAGCCTAAAGCCTTGGCAGGCAGTAAAACTCACCTTTTAACTTGGCGTCCTCTTTATCAGGGATTCATTTCAGACAGGATTTCCGTGTGCACAGCTCTGCCACTCTCTGTTAGTAAAAAAAAAAAAGGATTAATTCCCACAACAGGTGAATACGTTTCACAGCTGTGATGAGCAGGATATATTCCCCACTTCCCGCAGGTACGTGGGGGATTTAATCATCTAACACTGTGCTTCTCTTTGCCGAGCGGGTGTTTAAAGGGTGGCGTTGCGTACCTGTGTCTGCACAGAGACCTCCTGGGGAATGCCCTCTTTCACCAGCGGGGTACTCCCACGAAACCTTTGCATTATCCAGGGGATTTTTCCTCTCTCTGGAGGGATGCCGTGTAGCAAGCTCGGAGCTGACATCCCGCTCCCTCAGGTGGTGCTGGCACGGGTTGAGGTTATGAAATGCTCTACCCCAGGGTAGCACTGGGAAATTGAATCTGACTTGCAACTGTGCTGGGAAGAGGCACTTTGTAAACTGGATCAGACTGTTCCTCCCTTTGTCCCAACACCTCCGGCGGGACCCGCTGTAGGGCAATAAGGAAAAATCAGTGTCCTGAAGTCCTCTCCATCTCCACTGCAATATGGGCTTGGGGATGGGAGGGATGGAGAAACCAGGATATTCTTCTCCTGTATTGCAAAGATTGCAGAAGGACTGACATCCCTCGGGCCCTACCAGTGTCACCCAGTCTCCCTGCTGGTCCCTTGGTGTGGGTGGAATTGGCAGCGTTGGATGCGGCATTGCGGTTTCTCTGCAGTAGTGGCTGAGGTGGCGGTGACTTGGGGGGATCATCGAGTGTGATGGCAATAGGCAGTGCGCAGCCCTCGGAGCTGGTCCCAGAACAGCAGGCAGCGAGTTACCGGCTGCCAGTTCCTGGTTTGGGGTTGCCAGCTAATCCCAGGATGGAGAGCACAAGTTCCGTCATCTCTAGTGGGTTACTGAGCGATGGGGCAGGAGATGGCACTGAGCGGGGAGACGTGACTTGCAAATCTTCCTGCCAGACTGTTTTCTGGACAGAAGAAATCCGGAATAGTTCCCCTTGCCAGGCTGCCAGCTTTAGACCCAGGAGATGAGGTAGGAGATAATATGGCAGGTCTAGTGCCAGGTATTCCAGAATTTCTAAGTACGTTCCAAACAGAGAGCTACAGGGCAGCATTGCTCTTTCCCTTTCACGCACAGGAAAGCCCATGAAAAGTGGTGAAGTCTCCTGTCAAATCAACCCAGGGACCATAATCTCCATTTTATATTTACAAAGCTTCGGGACAATGGTTCCCTGAGCTCCACTGGCAAAACAGTAGAAATTATTAGTCTTTTCCAAGGGAAGAGCCTGATTTAACAGCGATTTCACTCCGGAGTAGGTAAACCTCAACAAAATGCCATTTTTCAACAGCAAAAGCTGGCCAGCTCCACATGAGACGGGGTCTTCAGCAAACAAGATGGCCAGAGTGTGAGGAGAGAGTCTGCAGATAGAAAGAAAAGATATCAAAAGATAGTCTTCCTAGCTGAGTTGTGAGGTGTCCTTCATGCATTGCTGAGTACAGCAGTGGTTGCCATCTGGTCCACCTTCATCATCGTACTGATCCATACCAAAACAGTTGTGAAGGGTGAAGGAGCCCTGTAGGAGGGACAAGTGCCTGGGCAGAAACTGGCCCAAGGAAGTCTGTGGCTTATTTTGTAGTTTAACACGGTGCCAATATTCCCTTCGCCAGCAGTGTCAGACCAAAGTTTCAGGGCATCCAAAGACTCTGCATCCCGACGGCCAGCAGAATCCAGGTTTGAAGGGCAGCATCAAGTAACTACAGCTGCTTGGACACAGCTTGCAAAGATGAGAGAGCCAAACTCTTCCCAATAGCAGCAGGCAGCCTAACGAGGGGCAACGGGCATGAAAGCAGCTTGGGAGGTTCAGGTTCAGGATATTCGGAAAGAGATGTGTGCTAAGAGTGTGGTTGTGAGATCTCCATCCTTGGAGGTCTCCAGGACTCAGCCACACTAAGCCATGGCTGGTCTAACGTTGCAGGTAATCTTGGAGATAACTCCGAAAGGGGCTCACTCCTTCATCTGAAGGACAGGGGGACTTTCACCTGCCTTTCTCCTCAATGGCATGCCTGGAAGAGACTTGCCACCCTAAACCTTTGTGTAGTTGTGTGTTGAGAAAAGAGCCAGGCTTGAAATGTCGCCTCATTACAGCTGCTAAGTGAGGTTTATTACAGAAAAGGAGGTCTATCTATCTCCTTGGTCCTGAGGGGACCAGCTCTTCAGCAGGAATGGCCGGGGGATTTTAATGGAGTTAACTGAAATCTCCACCAGGGAGCTAAGATGTTGACATTTAGCTGAAGAGGAGAAAACATCTCGTTTTCTTTTGGGAGAAAATCCCTCAAAACCCAAGAAAAAAGGCATTTTCTCAGAGCGGAAGAGGGGAGCTCCTGCCACCTTGGATTGCTGCCTGAACGGAGGCTGCGTGCCTGGGACGGTGCGCGTGGTCTGTTGGGGTTACAGCAGATGGACTAACGCTTTCCTGTTGTGGAGGGTGGTCTGGATAATTTGGGAAGGAGATATTTGCGTGTGTGTGTGTGTGATGGAGGGGTGACTTTGTGTGTTTAGGCCATGTAACATCACTTCCCTGCTTGCAGAGGGTACATCTCATTCCAGAGATTTTTGGGGCTGATGTGCAAAGCAGCGGTGACTGGTCTGTGGTGGCCCATGTCCCCAGAGAAAGAGCAATGGCTGCATCTCAATTAAATACATCCAGAGAGTCCTGCTAGCCGCTCTATCGGGAACGGCACTGCTTTTAACTCCCCGCTGGGAGAGGGACACACATGTCGTGGTTAGTTGGCCGCAGCCCATTTCGTGAGTGTGGGGACACCAGGGCGTCACTAGCCCAGCAAACCCCAATTAGTTCTGGAAGCAGCACAGGCAGGATTGCACTTGCTCCCCGAGGCGGCAGCGGGGAAACCGGCCTTGGAAAGCGGCTGTTTCCCGGGGCAGGAGCAGAGCCCGCAGCCCTGCGCCCCGTGCCGGCGCTTGCAGAGCCCCACGGCTTCGCTGAGAGGAGCGGCGGCTCCAGCCTGCCCCAGGAGGGGGTTTCTTTGCTCATAGTTGGTTCAAGAGACCGGAGCTGGCAGCGCTGGGGTGCGAGGACTCCGTGGTGATGCCAGCAAGCTCTGTAGATTAAAATCCCAGCCAGGTCCCAAACCAGCTGGTAAAGCCATCTCCAGCAAGCTCCATCCTCCTTCAGGTGCAGACACCAAAGTCCCCACTTGGAGCCACGTCCTCACCTTTACCAGCTTGCCCCTAGGTGGGTCGACAGTAGCTTGCTAGCACATCCCTGGTGGCCAAAAAGCCATTTTCAAGCAGGTTTTGCTGCTGATACTGAGCTGTGCACTATCCTTGCTGCCTGCCTGGTTGTCCAAGGTTGCTCTGGGTCTGCCTGTGAGGGCTGCGGTCACTGCCAGGACGGGCACGTTGACCCACCCTTGGCCATCAGTCTTCTCCTCTTCTCGCCTGGGTGCGAAACCCTCCCTCCAAATTGGCTTCTGTCACCCCGGCCGTGATGGGAAACCGGTGGAGCAGAGGGGATGCTTAGTTATAGAACAAATCCTTTACTGGGAGGCAGATTCAGGTGCAGGTGAGATTTCGGTAAATAGCACTGAACCTCTGTGTTAAACAGCATCACCCAGCGGGGGTTGTTTTGCGGCGGATGCTCCTTCCCCGCAGCGACGGTACCCACCTGAGCCCCAACCCCGGTCCTGGCCCGGCAGCTGCTCTGCCCCCCGGCTCCCCGCTCCGGGGGCTTTGCTTCGTTAACTTTCTGAGAAGTTGAGAGTTCGTTGCTGAGTCTTGAGAAATTGGCAATAGTGCCAAGCCTTCATACGAGGGTAAAAATAGCCCTAATAATGTAGGCAATTAGTTAATTAGCCTCGTTTAGTTGAAAGCACAGAGTGGCGTGGGAAGACTTTTCCACTGTTTTTGTTATGCGTTCCCCATTCACTTTGTTTGCTTTTCCCGTGCCATTTTCTCTGCTCCCTGACATAGATCCAGGGACCCACGGCACTGTACAGGGGGGGACGCAGGGAGGGGAACACGAGCCAGGGGAGGATGCTGCAGGGAGGCAGGACCAGTGCTGGTACCCGGGCTTAATGGCATCGTGTCATATCGGGGAAGCAGGTAGCTTCTTTCCATGCTGTCCCCGTCCTTTCCCATCCCTGACCTCTGAGCCTTCATCACAGGTAAACGCTGTGGCACATTCAGGGTGACTCTCAGCAATTTGACAGATGTCTAAGGGGCCATAATTGGCACCTCGCTCTTGGTAGCATCGCCCAGTTGTTCCCAGCTAGGGCAGTTTGTATTAGTCCTTATGTAGTCATAGAATCATAGAATGGTTTAGGTTGGACGGGACCTTAAAGATCATCCAGTTCCAAGCCCCCTGCCATGGTTAGGGACACCTCCAGGTTGCTCCAAGCCCCATCCAACCTGGCCTTGAACACCTCCAGGGATGGGGCAGCCACAGCTTCTCTGGGCAACCTGCGCCAGGGGCTCACCACCCTCACAGGGAAAATTTTTTTCCTGATATCTAATCTAAATCTCCCCTCTTCCAGTTTGAAGCCATTCCCCCTCGTCCTATCACTACATGGTGGTGTAAAAAGTCCCTCTCCAGCCTTCTTGTAGACCCCCTTCAGATACTGGAAGGGGCTCTAAGGTCTTCCTGGAGTCTTCTCTTCTCCAGGCTGAACAACCCCAACTGTCTCAGTCTGTCCTCATAGGAGAGGTGCTCCAACCCTCTGATCATCTTTGTGGCCTCCTCTGGACCCGCTTCACCAGGTCCATGTCCTCCTTCTGTTGAGGTCTCCAGAGCTGGACGCAATGTTGCAGGTGGGGTCTCACAAGAGCGGAGTAGAGGGGCAGAATCCCCTCCCTCGCCCTGCTGGCCACACTTCTGATACAGCCCAGGATGTGGTTGGCCTTCTGGGCTGTGAGCCCACATCGCCGGCTCATGTTGAGTTTCTCATCAACCAACACCCCTAAGTCCTTCTTCTCAGGGCTGCTCTCGATCCGTTCTCCGCCCAGGCTTTATTTATGCATGGGATTGCCCCAGCCCACGTGCAGGACCTTGCGTTAGTCCTTAGACTAGAACTGACTGACAGGCAAAAGGAGACAAGATAAAATAGACATTTATTGGGGGTACCTGGGTGCCAGAGTAGCACAAGGCCCAAGGCAAGGGGACTGGGTTGGTCCTTAATACACTGGCAGAGGAGCATCCCGCTGTCGGCCAGCCCCTGCCAGCCCCACGGTGACTGCATCCCTTGGTCCTCGCTGCTCCCACCCAGCCCCTATGGACCACGTGTGGTCTCTTCTAAAAACCTTCATCTTTGCCCCTTGTGTGGCTGCAGAAGCTCTGCTGGTTTGGGGAGAGCTGGTGGTCGGCTTCCCTCTGTCCTCTTCTGACTCATGCGAGTCCCATTCATTATTCACCTGGGGAGCTGAATGAATTCTGTCTTCCTGAATTATTTCTGAAGATATTAGATCTTCTCAAATTGTTCATCTTCCCCAGAAATGACAGCTCGCAGGCACCTGGGAATAAATGGTGCCTTGGAACAATTTCATTGTTTCTATTCCAGGCAACAGGAATTCCTCAGATCTCGACATCAGTCCCCAAACCCTGGCGTGTTAGCATAACCTCCAGACAGCTATGAGTTTCTTGACCCAGAAAAAGGATGGGATTTATTGTGAACCCTGGGAGACCGGTGTCCTTTGCAGCTCGTGTACCCTAATGGTGTGCAGCGTATCGTGCGCTCCTCTGGCTGGAATTTTCGTGTCGAAACGGCTCTCTGTCAGCAAATGCCACTTCCACGAAATGGGCTTTTGTGTGTGAAATCAAATCAATGTTGATTAATTTTCATTTTGGAAAAGAGGAAGAAAAAAAATCCTGTTAAAAATGTCAAGATGCCTTCTCTTTTCATTCTCACAAGAAGGGCTCCAATTCTTTATCTCTTAATGACCTTTTGTTTAAAGCCTTTGTGTTTTATAAGAAGTATTCAAAAGGGATGAAGCAAAACGAAGTGTTAAATACCTTTTGAAGCAAAATTTGTCCATTTCCATGAACTTTTTATTTATTTATTTATTTATTTATTTATTTATTTATTTATTTATTTATTTAAAGGCATGGAGGGATCGCACTTCTTTTCTCTCTGATTTTTTGCCTTTTTGTCCTAAACCGAGCTTCCTTTCCAAGGCTCCCAGCTCTGCCCTGGCTGACATGTGCCAGCCTCTCGCCCTACGCTGTGCGCAGCGGGGACAGCTCTGACTCGATCCGTTATATCTCCCTCGAGGTGATGATGCTGGAGCCAAGCCTGGGGCTCAACCCTTCTAGCCCCGCTCCAGGCTGGCACCGCTCTCTGCAGCATCGCAGGCGCTGCCGTGACCTGCAGACTCATCCCCTCTTGGTTCCTGGAGCTGCTACGTCATGGAATCACGGAATTTTCAGAGTTGAAGGGACCTCTAGAGATCATCCAGTCCCACTCCCCTGCCAAAGCAGGACTGCCCAGAGCACAGCACTCAGCACTGCATCCAGGCGGGTCTTGAAAGCCTCCAGAGAAGGGGACTCCCCCACCCCCCTGGGCAGCTGTGCCACTGCTCTGCCACCCCAACCGGAAAGGAGTTCTTCCGTGTATTTGAACGGAATCTCCTATGTTCCAACTTGTGCCCATTGCCCCTCGTCCTGTCACTGGGAACCACTGGAAAGAGTCTGGCTCCATCCTCCTTCCACCCACCCTTTAGATACTTGTACGCAGTAATAATGTCTCCCCTCAGCCTTCTCTTCTCTTCTCTTTTCTCTTCTCTTCTCTTCTCTTCTCTTCTCTTCTCTTCTCTTCTCTTCTCTTCTCTTCTCTTCTCTTCTCTTCTCTTCTCTTCTCTTCTCTTCTCTNTCTCCTTCTCCCTCTCCCTCTCCCTCTCCCTCTCCCTCTCCCTCTCCCTCTCCCTCTCCTCTTCTTTCTCACACAAAAATGTGTGCTTCGTCAGCTCCCGGAGCTGCTACGTGTGTTTTTGTGGGCTCCCTTCCTGCACCAAACCGGGATGACGGCATCCCAGCGCTCCGACTGGAGGCAGTGTGCGGGCACAGCCGCGGCTCTGCTCTCAAACCCTGCCCGCATCCCGCTCCCCTTCCGTCAGCAAAGCGCTCGGCCATCCCGAAGGAGCTCTCCTTCGCTCAGCCCATCTCCTCCCTGACCGCTGCTACCTTCACGGGGACGTTATCTCCTGCTGAGAGCAGCATTCCCCAGCAGGTCTACCTAATCAAAAAGCTTAAAAAAAAAAAAAAAAATTGCCTTAGTTGCTCATTACCTTTTTTAATGAGCGTCTCTCATCTGGCTGGCTAAATTGGACCAGCATCCAGCACAAAGGATCCTTCTTTTTCTGCAAGCCAGGGGTGATGTATCAGCACGGGGGTGAGATGCTGAGCTTGCTCACCCAGCCCTGCCGTCCCGCCTTCGTTAAGGGATGCAGGGCACCAGCGTGGCGTGGTGGAGGATGCGTTCCCGGAGGGAAGGCGTTTAAACTCGTGCAAAGTGAGTGTCGGTGGTGGTGGAGCATCACGCAGCCCTGGTTGTGCGGGACCCGCAGTGGGCGCTCCGGCTGCGGGCGGGAGAGGGCCGCGGGGCGCTCGATGCGCAGTCAGTTGGGGCACAGCTTTCATCGCTGCGGTAGCTTATTTTTAGAGCTGGTCCGCGTTGTTTCACACACGTTAAGGATTTTTGTTTGGTTTTGTTGGTGTTTTGGTTTTTGTTTTTTTTTATCCTGGGAAAAAGGTTTTTTGACCTACATAAGAAGGTTTGCAAAAAGCTTTTGCATCCTTCAAAATCACTCCTAAAAATTAATAAAAAAAAAAAAAAAAAGAAAAAGAAAAAAAGTTGTTTCAAGTTATGTGAAACTAATGGAAAAAAGTTCTCTCTGATTTTGTTAGTTTTCCTCCCCTCGTTTCCTTTTTTTTTTTTAAACTCTTAAGTAAAAAGCAGAGTAGTGGGAGAGAAAGGAGAAAGGAGTCATTAAAGAAAACCGAACATTTCTACTTTCTACTTGAAAGAGCTGGAGTTGAACTGGAAAATGTTCTTTCAACTTAAAGGAAAAAAAAAGATCAGGAAAAAGTTTTGGCTGAAGGGTAAATATAAACGTTTGCAGTGAAAATGTTCTGAGGGGAGAGCGGTTATTTTGGAGCATTTCTCTTCCCCAGCCCCATGGGATGCCCTTAGTTGTACACTTAAAAAACCGTGAGCTGCGCGGATCCCGGCCAGGGAACGTTCGGGTTCCTCCTCGGGGCTGGGACTTTCCCCGCTATTGCTTGGGGAAACAAACTCCGGATGAGGGACGCGGAGTTAGCACGGATTTGCTCCGGGGCTGATGCACCCACATGGACAGTTTTAACCTCCGGAGCTGGCATTTCGCCCGTTGGCAGGGCACGAGCACTCGCTCTCACGGTTAATGAAATCTCCTGTCTTAATTGAGGCTGTGAGGGACAGTTTGAAAGTCATCGAGTCTTTATTAAATCTGCATCTCTTTCTGCCGCACGGAGCAGAGCTCTCCGTGCACGCGTCGCTTTTCCTTTTCCTGGCACCGCGTCCCGTTCCCTCTCTGCCTTCCGACGCGTATGTCTCTCGCTGGGATTCCTTCTCCCGGCCTCCAGCGCTCGGAACAGCCGAGCAGCGCTCGTGTGTCTCCGACGAGTAGCCGCTGAGCCCGAGAAACGCATTAGCTGCCTGACCTGGTTCCAGCCAGGTGTGAAAAGATGCGGAGGCTCTGGCTCCGCTCCACCTTTTCCGACCATGTGAGGAGAGGCAGAAGGCTTCTCCTCTCTCCACCAGTTCGCATCATTCAAGTCTACTTAAAAAAAAAAAAAAAATTTAAAAAAGAAAACAATAAAAAACCTCAAAACAGGATAGGAGTGGCGAGAGGATAGACAGAGCCAATCACGGGGAAAGCTGAGCAGATTAAAAGGCATTTACTGGGCTTTCTGTACTAGAAATGAAAGAAAAACCCTTCAATTAGCCATCTGCCCGAGGAGCTGAGCAGGAAGGGATAAAAGCTGAGATGCTTTTGCAGGAGCAAAGGGAAACGGTTGGCCACGAGGCGGTTTGTGGGCTCTGAGTCGGGCGGCAGTGGGGCATTGAGCCTGCGGTGCTGCAAAGGGGGGACCTTCCCCTGGAGGGCGGCCAAAAGGCACCGTCCTGCTTCTCTGCCTTGCCCTGCTTTCTTCTGCAGCTCTCCTGCTTCTTGGGGACAACCTGCTTCTGCAGTCTGGGTTTTGGGGAGCGTCACCTTGGCAAGGGCTGGTGCTGAAGTCTGGAGCAATAAGGTTGCTGGTGTGCTCGGGGAGGTGGCGCAGCTGCTGGGCAGCGTGCTTACATCTCATGGTCCTCATCCTCCAGAGCCCCCAGACACCAAGGGCCTCCCGCTCCCATACCTGCAGGTCCCATGTACCAGCACACCCAACCTCCTGACCAGTGCCAGGAGTGGTCACTTGTCATAGAATCATAGAATGGTTTAGGTTGGACGGGACCTTGAAGATCATCGAGTTCCAACCCCCTGCCCTGGGCAGGGACACCTCCCACCAGCCCAGGTTGCTCCAAGCCCCGTCCAACCTGGCCTTGAACACCTCCAGGGATGGGGCAGCCACAGCTTCTCTGGGCAACCTGCGCCAGGGGCTCACCACCTTCAGAGTGAAAAATTTCTTCCTAATATGTAATCTAAATCTCCCCTCTTCCAGTTTGAAGCCATTCCCCCTCATCCTATCACTCCATGCCCTTGTAAAAAGTCCCTCTCCAGCTCTCCTGTAGGCCCCCTTTAGGCACTGGAAGGGGCTCTAAGGTCTCCCTGGAGCCTTCTCTTCTCCAGGCTGAACCCCCCCAGCTCTCCCAGCCTGTCCTCCCAGCAGAGGGGCTCCAGCCCTCGCAGCATCTTCGTGGCCCTCGTTTTGTGGCACCATTTTGTGAAGCAAACCGGGCACCCGGGAAGGGAAGAAGCAGCGGTTCTGCCTCCCCAGGCTTCGAGCATCCACTCCTTGCACATACACACACACAGGCTCCCTTTACCTAACAAACAATTATTTAACAAAGTATGCAAATAGTATAATTACTGTTATTTGTTTAGCTGTTATAAGTGTTTGAAATGTAAATGTCAACTTTGGGATTTTTGCAGGGTACGTGTGTGTTGTTGTTGGCTTTCTCTCGCTTGCATGTGTTCTCCCCGGGTTGCAATTTGATGAATTTCTCCTTGTCCTAGAAAAAAAAAAAAGCTAATGTGATTTCTCTGCGATTACGGCAGAAGATGCCGAAGTGGGGATTACTCACAGTAACTCCTCTTACTTAGCAGATCTGAGTGGGAGGCAGGATTCATTACACCGAGCAGAGAAACAGAGAGGAAATGTCTTTCAGCCGACTGCTGGTGTCTGCCGCGGCGGCAGCCTCGCCGCAGCCAGGGCTTCCCTCCCTGGAAGGCAGGGGGTCAGGCAGGGCAGCGACAGCGGCGTCGGGACCTTGGCAGCGGGGTGGCGGGGACCTGGTCCCGGTCTGCCACGGCTCCTCCGTGCACAGGAGGAGCGGCGAGTCTGATCTCTGGTTTTCTAGGAGGTATTTTTTTTTTCCCTCTCTGCAGGAGGCTGGAGAAACAGAAATCACATTACAGCCACCCTGGTATGGATCTGCTCAAAGCAGAGCCCTGGTGCTCAGTACAGGGATGTTTTCCAAGGGTCTGTCCCACCGTCGCCTGTCCTGGCTGGCATTCGGTATAAATTGAGCTCTGAGGAGGTGGTCACCGGTAGATCACAGCCTGTAGTTCAGGCAATCAATCCAAGGCTTGTTACCATCACCCATGTAGGACTTAGGGAGGCAGTCCATACTCTAGGTGCTGTTGAGTGGCTCTTGTGGACTGGTCTTGGCGGCTGGTCTGTACTGGGAAGGCTGTTAGAGACTGGGCATGGCCTCTGTCACTGCAGCATCTCTGCTGAGGTTTCACAGCATCCCGTACCCGCTGGGGACCACTCGACCGTGCTCGGGCTTAAGAGCTTTCTCAGATGCACAGCTCCAAGATGAATCCAGTTGGATTCACCAGCTGGCAGCAAGCCTGGCTCCGGCTTTCCGTTCAGTTGGCTCGAAAGCCAGCCCAGGAGTTGGCGTGAAAATGGAAAGGCTGCAGCTCTCCCGTATCCCACCCTCCGTCCCCTGCGTGGCCCCTGTCCACGTGGCATGCCGGGACGTGGAGCTCGTGGTTTTCATGTGGATCCCAGGGTGGGAGAAGGATAAGAGGTTTGCACCTCCAGCGTGAACCAGGGGAACTGGAAGGAGCCAGGCGGTAAACCCAACTAACAGCTCGGCTCCCCGGAGCGGGGAGAGCTTCACGCCCAACTGAGCACCGCGAGGTGAGCCCAGAGCGCGGTGCACAGCCGGGGCACTCGCCACTGGTGGCAGGAGGGGCTCCAGGACCTGTCCACATGCAGATGCTGCCGCTGAACCGGATGAGTCCATGCCCAGCATGGATCCAAGTCTATTGGCATTCCGGCTGAGGATGGGTTGGGGAGAAAGCCCTTGCAGGGTGGTGGTGAAGCACAAGCTGGACCCTGCGGCGTGGCTGTGGTAGGGCAAGAAGATGCTGAAGCAGGCTTTCCTGCTGCTTGAGGTTTCCCCTCAGCTCTCTGGCAGGGCACAAGCTCCGGGCAGAGGAGCGCTTTGGCATGCTGGCTCAATGCCGGGAGTCGGTGCACGGCTCAGGCGTGTTCGTCTCCTACACGGGGCTGTCCATGCTCTCTGGGTTAGCTTGTTAGCGCCCCGCTCTCGGCGCAGGTACCTGCAGCCACGAGTGATGCCACTCGTCCCCGGACGCTTGCACCAGACAGTCGGGACATGGGGTGGAACCAGCGAAGCTGCTTGTTTCTTAATTGCAAAGACAGGAATCCGATGACCTTTGGCCGATTTCATAGCCCAGCAGGCTCGTGTAATTGAAGCTGCTGCTGATTTGTCATGGCTTTAGGCTCTCCCTATCTGTTTCATTCCCGCTCGCTCCCTCAGTCTCTCTTATTCCCTCTTTCTCTTTCCTTCTTCGAGATCTCATTATCTCTGTGCCTCTCTCTTTTGCTCTCCTCAACCATAGCGCTTCCCGGCGTGAGGAGGCACCTCAGGATGTATTTGTCTTCAAGGGATTTAGGTTTCATCTCTCACACTATTTTCTCCACTTCATAGCTATTATCCAAGAAAAACTCTTTCTTCCCATGACCAGGAGACCTGCACCCACCAGCAAGTTCCAGCCCATTCCAAGAGTAGTCATAAATAATGCATTGCTGTGGTCAATACCTCCAAAGCATCCATGAGCTCCAAATCCCAACTTCCCACTCCCATCAGGTGAAGGCTGAAGCAACATTACCATTTTATTTAAATTCCCTCATAGGTGGCAGGTTCAATGCTATTAACATATTTCAATTCAAGCCATTCTTATTTTAATTAGCCTTAAGTAATTAGTTCTAATTCATCGCCATTTTTTGCTCTGCATATTTTGGGTTATTTACTTCCCTTGCTAAGTAACAATTTGATGTAATTATGTGCTACTCATTCTTTCTATTTACATATGCTCAGTCACTCAGATTTCCTCGTTGAAATTTCAACAGATCCTTTGAATTCCCTCTTGAATTGTTTTCCGAGTTGTCAGCGGTGTGGAAATTGTGGGGTGGAAAGAGAATTGATCCTCTTTCTTCTCTGGACATCCCTGATGCCAGCGGCAGTGACAGTGCATGTGAGCACCTGGGCTGGCAGTGGGCTGCTCTTGGCAGGGAAGGTCCATTGCCAGGCTTTGTTCCTGGGAGTCTGGATTCCCATATGAAAGGAGTTTGGGGACCACGTCCAACTCTCTCTGTCTTCCTCTCGGGCTGCTTTAGCCCCGCTGCCAAAGGGACCGGTCGCTGGTGCCGCTTCCCTTCGTTTTCTTTGTGCAGCCAAAGATGCTTTGGCTTTCCAGAATGGAAATGGCCTGGCTTTCCAGAAAGGCAGCACCTCCAGTCCTCAAAAACTCTTCACCCTTCAAAATGCTGTGGTTTTTTTACACATTTTGAGTACTTTTTTTTTGCCACATTTATATATGGCAGTTTCTTATCTGGAAAGTACTTTTATCTCAGCAGCCATTTTCCTAAATCCTCTTGAGGACCATCTTCGTGTCTTCATCTTCTTTCCTCAACGATTGCCCTTCTCTTAGCACCTTCTCCGTAGCTGAGATTCTCAGAGCACCGTGCTTTATCCATCTTGAGGCTATTTGCTGATCGGCTGCTCTGTATCCATCTTTTTCACTCCCTCAGAACTTGATTCTGAGAGGCCTTAACGTGACTTCCTGCAAAACCGGGGATTTTATGCTCACATGGAGCGTGTGCGTACCTGTGTGTATACGCCTAGCAACTTTTAAGTGCATTATCCAACTCCAGCTGAATTTAATAGAGGGTAGCAGTCTCAAAAATAGCAAGTTCCCTCAAGGTTTGAGCAGGCAGGCGGAGGTAGAAGAGAGATGCCCTACTTCGACTGAGGAAAAAGCTGCCATGTTGTGCGGAGCCTTTATTTGGTGCCGGCGAATCCATCTGGGAGAGAGCGCGCGTCTCGGCATCCCACCCACAGGAAGGACTTCAATCAGCAAGCACACCTTCTCGCCGGCCCAAGCCAATCAAGCTCAAGGAAAGTAGGATTTCATAGTTCTGCTGCTCACGGAACTTCTTGGTTTGGGTTGTTTTCTTTTTTTTCAAGTAGCTTTTTCGCTAAAATCTTATCAGCCCTTTGGATCCATGTACCATTAGCAAATGGTGCTTGCTTCATGAATATGCACGTTCACAATGTGTAGCATTGGCTTAACCGCTCCCATTGAAGTGGATAATAAAACTCCTGCTGACTTCAAAGAGAACAGAGTCAGGCAATGCTGAGCGCTTTGGAAAATCCCACCCCTAGTTGTTATTTTATTTTTAACACATCTACTCAGGAGCTGTGGGATGGGACTAAATACTCAAGAATGAGTAGAGGGGGGGAAAAAAGAAAAGATCAAACAGCTGAAGATGAAAATCCGGATTCTGAAGTAAATATTTAACGACCTGTCCTTGGATCTAAGACTCACAGTGGGATCAGTTCTCCTTTTGCGTGAGGAAGGGTCACAAACTGCTGCCTCGAGGCATGAGAGAGTCGCTACGCACCTCACGCTGGCCTCCATCCATGATCTTCTCATGGAGGCTGTTGATGGAAGTTTAGATCTGAACAACACAAAGCTTGGGACCTTCAAACCGTATCGAGGCTACGCATGCTCATGGGTTGGAGTGGAACAGATTCCTTAAATTCTGACCCGACACTTGGTGTTCCATATCTAGGAGGAGCCAGAGAGGGACTGGTCCCCTCTGCGGGCACCAGGACAAGGCAAAGACCCAAAGCATCCCAGGAGTTATCAACTCTGCAAACTAGCAGTCTACAAGGCTCTTCATTCCCCTTTTAAGTGCTCAGTTCCTCCATTCCTCTCTTGCTGTGTGTTGTGCAGGAGAAAGGCACTGCGGAGTTTTACTGCTCTTCAGCTTGGTTTCGGATGCATTATGTTCTCAGGTCTCTCTTTGCCCCGTACTTGGTGCCATAGCTTCCAAACTGCCATGGGAAGGGGAAGGATCCCTACTACCACCCAATTTAGCAGAGCACTACGCATCCGACTGACTTCAGGGGGGCATAAACTGCTTAAAATTGTAACGCACGAGTGATTTCAACTGGGCAGAATTCCCTTAACGTACGCACGTATGTACCTGTTTTGCTGAATCAGACCACGTTCTCCTTACAGGGACTTCGTGTTTTAGCGTCAGCTATTTCGGTATCTTCTTCTCCTAAGATTATTTCCAGTGGAAAGAACACAGTATTTTTCATTCCAGCAGTATTTTTGGTAACAGTTACTATTTCCTGACAATATGTCTGTATTTTAGGACAAAACCAAATTACATGTTGGAAGCTCCTTTCCCCACTGCAGTTTCTCCAGCGCTGCTCACGAGCCAGTAACATCAGCACCATGATCTGGAAGAGGCACAATAGACGCTATATTAAGTTTTATACAGACTTGCCATCAAATTACATGCAATAACTACTTGATCATGTTTTATCAAGCCATTTGCGCCTGTCCATTTGAAAAGCAATTGCTTTTATCTTGATGGCTGATTTTTTAATTCCGACTTTGCAAGGATTTTACCTGTGGTTTTTGTCTGATGACAGCAGAATTCTCCTGTTCCTCTGTTTTAGTACAACATGGTTTGGTTGTTGCGTGATAAGGGGTATAGGCAAAAAGGACCCTCTCACTGTAACTCATTTTATTTTTTTTTTTCTGATTTTTGTCTTTTATTATCTGTTCCTTAAATTGAAGGCTATAAAAATCTTGACGGCAGGTAGAACTCGATGCTGTAAAACCGTCATGCTAAAATCAGGGACAAATATGTTTTTCTTTGGCTCTCCTGCCTGCCACTGTCCTCCAGAACACTATAAATTTACCATCAAACTTCTGCAGAGTTAGAACCTGTCTTTTCAGCTCAGTAGATCACAGGTAAAATCCTATTCCCTGACTACACCATATAATCGTGATTACAATACAAATCCTGAGTACTTTGGGTAATCTTCTTGGCCGTTTTCCTAATAACCAAGTGCTTTAGGAGAAAACAGGAGGACCGTAATTGTGGAAAATTGTATTATGTTGCATCGTTTGCCCATTCCCTGAGATCAAAAGGGTTAATTTTCCCTTGCTCTATACCTTGTACAAACTTTGCATCAGAACAATTAACTCAGTTTGGTTATATGTATATAATTATATATATAATATGTGTGTATATGTATATGTATTATATATATTATATATCCAGAATAAGGCGTTATCTTACGGTGTTATCTTACAGTACAGATTTTTCTTGATGGTCGATACCTTAAATTTGGTCATGAAAAGACCTACAGAGGTTGAAAGAGTCTCCAGCTTGGATTCAATACAAATTATTCCTCACTTCCATCCCAGGTACCTGTTGTTCCTCTGGTCAGTACTTTTACTTGAAGTTTAATACTAGTTTGCTCTAAAAACAGTTGTGAAGAACTATACTTGACTCAATAGGTTTTATTATTTAAAAAAAAAAAGCCTGTGGAGATATGGTTGTACTTTTTTCTAAGTGCCAAAGAGATCTTGGATAGTTGCAGAAGTAGTCCACAGAATGAGTAGAAATCAGGAAGAAATTGAGTTCATACACATGTTGCATTATCTCTCTAGTTTGAACCCACATACTTTGTTCCAGGTTGCAGTTTAGTTCTGGAACTTATATAAAAGGACCTTATGGGATGAAACTTTCAGGTGTCTTAAACCCATCGCGTCATGTTTATTTTTGTATACGGACAAGAGATTACAGCTTTTGTTTTGAGCTTCCAAAGCCGTCAGCAAAAGCAATCGTTACTTTTTTTTGAATACTTACTTTGTAGTGTGGTATTTGTCCTACACTGGTTAATTCATGTAAATCTGAAGAGATGGTTGCAGGCGGGATGGCATCAGAAATATGGAAATATAGCATCTGGGTAGAAAGGGTTGGGTTTTTGCAACATTTCCAGTGAAATTACTTTTTTCTGCCAGATGAACAGATGCGGTGAAAACAGACAGTCTTACCTGCAGCCTTTCTTTTGGGGAGATTAAATGAGTGAATCGTGTATCAAAACATTATTTCGTTTGATTAAATAGAAGATATTTATAGCATTTCTAAATATAAACCCAACTGAGACGACAAAAGGGAAGATTCACAAGGAATGGCCACGTTACACAGCCAGATGCCTTTTCTGTACCCAAAAGTACCCTGTTTCTTCGGTTGGGTTGGGTGAATGCAGTTCACTGTGCACCGAGGGTCTTTAACAGACTGCAGTCCTGATGCTCATATTTTGGTCTGTTTCTGTGGGCTGAAGGCAGGTTTGCTTACAGATTTTGTTTCACA
>VUYV01000163.1:1611170-1711435 GCA_008711295.1 Anarhynchus alexandrinus | reverse complement strand
AGCCTGTGGAGATATGGTTGTACTTTTTTCTAAGTGCCAAAGAGATCTTGGATAGTTGCAGAAGTAGTCCACAGAATGAGTAGAAATCAGGAAGAAATTGAGTTCATACACATGTTGCATTATCTCTCTAGTTTGAACCCACATACTTTGTTCCAGGTTGCAGTTTAGTTCTGGAACTTATATAAAAGGACCTTATGGGATGAAACTTTCAGGTGTCTTAAACCCATCGCGTCATGTTTATTTTTGTATACGGACAAGAGATTACAGCTTTTGTTTTGAGCTTCCAAAGCCGTCAGCAAAAGCAATCGTTACTTTTTTTTGAATACTTACTTTGTAGTGTGGTATTTGTCCTACACTGGTTAATTCATGTAAATCTGAAGAGATGGTTGCAGGCGGGATGGCATCAGAAATATGGAAATATAGCATCTGGGTAGAAAGGGTTGGGTTTTTGCAACATTTCCAGTGAAATTACTTTTTTCTGCCAGATGAACAGATGCGGTGAAAACAGACAGTCTTACCTGCAGCCTTTCTTTTGGGGAGATTAAATGAGTGAATCGTGTATCAAAACATTATTTCGTTTGATTAAATAGAAGATATTTATAGCATTTCTAAATATAAACCCAACTGAGACGACAAAAGGGAAGATTCACAAGGAATGGCCACGTTACACAGCCAGATGCCTTTTCTGTACCCAAAAGTATTTTTAAACCCCCGTTTCTTCGCTTAGGTTGGGTGAATGCAGTTCACTGTGCACCGAGGGTCTTTAACAGACTGCAGTCCTGATGCTCATATTTTGGTCTGTTTCTGTGGGCTGAAGGCAGGTTTGCTTACAGATTTCCCTTTGTTTCACATTAGAATAACAACAACATACTTCAGGGCTTTCAAGAATCTGCCTTTTCCTTATGTTTCGATACAAGTTCGGGAATAGGTACCTGGAAAGCCTGAAAATTTAGCACTGAGATGACAGAACAATTTGTATCTTGCAGGAAATTATAAGACTTTGAAATTTGTTGGCATTCTGAATAGAATATTAAGTTAATATTAAAATATATTTCAGGTTAATTTTAATGTCACTTAGGTGTGAATGCTTGAAGATTTTATTATGTGATAAAAATAGAGATGAAAAATTCTCCTGAAGTCTTGAAATGAAATTTTTGATTCATCCAAACATTTCCAATTCTTTTAAAATGTGATTTTAATCACTAATGACTAATTCATGCCAGGAGAAATTTCAGTTTCGCTGAAAGGCACCTTTCTGATGGCAAAGTGACCTAACCAGGACCGCCCGCCTGGAGAGCCAGCCGGTCACAGCCTCTGCCAGGAATTAAGTATTTTTTAGCCCTTTCACCATTGGTACGATACTGTAGTCTTGGGCTTTTTGGCTTTTGTCTCTTTCCCAACTGAGTTACATCTTCTTATTAAAATAATTTTGCATTTGTTCTGAAAAATTTCCATATTTTCCTACATATATATGAACTCCCTTGTAAGAAGGCAAGCCAAACTCTTTTATCTTACTGTCCCTTTCATGGAAGTCTCTTTTGGCCATTTTTATTTGTGATTTTGCCTTTTCCCTTGATTATGTATTGAGATTTCTGTTAGACTTTTTAGTATTCTGTCTTGCTTTTGGTTTACAGTGTTCATCTTTGGAGCCTGAAGTCTTTGTATTTCTTCATCAAGGGAGGCATTTTTTTTAATAACTATGGTTTCTTTACATTGTTAGCAATTCCAAGAATTTTCCTGAAATAAGAACTTTTGCTGCTTCTTGTAAGATACCATCATGAGTAATCCTGAGTCATTTAATTTTACATATTCTAAAATATCTTTTCTAAGATGGTCATACTGACATTTGTGTTCTCTGTCAACATAGTATTTAATACCGAGTCTAATGCTGTGTTTTCCCTGCTTTCCAGTGAACAATCTGAACCAAAAATATACCGTTATCTGTATGTTTTCCATCAAATATCCAAATGGTAGTATGGAAGATGAAGGTTGGAAGGTCAGGTTGGACGAGGCTCTGAGCAACCCGATCTAGTTGAAGATGTCCCTGCTCATTGCAGGGGCGTTGGACTAGATGGCCTTTAAAGGTCCCTTCCAACCCGAACCATTCTATGATTCTATAGTTATTGACTTTTCAGTTAAATGATGTAGTCTTCTGCAGAAATCAATTTTCCTTATATATTCACCGGCTATATTTAAGAACGAGCATTTGGCTGGCACTTTTCAGGATTTAAAATAGCAAAACCTCTCAGGCAGCGTCTTTCCTTAAGAGATCTCCAACACTTCACAGTCACATTAGCCTGTTTTTAAGTACAGGAGAGTTGAGGCACAGCTGTAGAAACCTGTCCCGGGTCACTCAATGGCTGAAGCAGGCCGAAAAGGAGAAACGAGGCCGGAAAGGAGAAACCAAGCCATTAATGCTGTGTCTGTCCTGCTTGGCTGTCATTCCATTAAGTATATCTGTTCAATTCACAGGCTTCTAATTTCATATCACCAGGCTCCCAGCAGCGCGTGTGCCATGCACGGAGGTGATTGTGCCCCTGTACTCAGCACTGGTGAGGCCACACCTCGAGTGTTGTGTCCAGATTTGGGCACCTCAATACAAGAGAGATATGGAGGTGCTGGAGCGAGTGCAGAGGAGGGCAACGAAGCTGGTGAAGGGCCTGGAAAACAAATCATATGAAGAGCGGTTGAAGGAGCTGGGACTGTTTAGTTTGAGGAAGAGGAGGCTGAGGGGAGACCTCATCACTCTCTACAACTATTTGAAAGGACACTGTAGAGAGGTTTGTGCTGGTCTCTTCTCACAGGTAATTAATGACAGAACAAGAGGGAATGGCTTCAAGCTCCAACAGGGTAGATTTAGACTGAACATTAGGAAAGAATTTTTCCCAGAAAGAGTGGTCGGGCATTGGAATAGGCTGCCCAGGGAGGGGGTTGAGTCACCATCCCTGGATGGGTTTAAGAGCCGTTTAGATGTGGTGTTGGGGGATATGGTGTAGGGGAGAACTTTGTAGAGTAGGGTAGATGGTTGGACTCGATGATCCCAAGGGTCTCTTCCAACCTAGACAATTCTATGATTCTATGATTCTATGTTCCCAGATAGACAGAGATGCACAATTTACATGTCTATATTACTTTTGGTATCGCACCGTGAACTGAAGTCTTGCTCAACCTTCTCTTCAGCACATTCCCATGAGCACTGTGAACATCCCTTTAAATAAGTGTGTGTCGCAAATGTAGATTTTAGGATCGCCTAAAGAACCGCTGTCAAAAGTGTGAGCAAAGCATTTTTAATATGGTGTTGCAAAAGTGTGACTTAACAAAGTTCGATGGCAAGGTTCACTCTGTTAATTACTGCATGGGAAAACATACAAAGGAAAATTAAATTACGCTCGAGTTAGAATGATTCACAGAGAGACTTGAGGGCACAAAGGGTAAGGGAGGCTGTCCTGTTGAGTCACAAGGTTCAGAATGGACCCCCTTGCTTTCGAAACCCCTTCTCAGAGAGGAGTCTGGGTGCAGCTGGATCTGGACTTAGTCCCAGACTTGGTCATCAGCGTGAATTCAGCATGAAATCCATGTTACCAAGGCAAAATCAAAGTTATCGTACTACAGGGTTATGTGTGAGATTGGTTGCTTATGAAAGATCTGATGTTGGCCAAAGGTCTCTCTGCCTCGAGGACCAACCTTGCGAGGTGTCCCAGTTCAAGGGGGGATCACCGCCATGCAGCCACGCTGCCTGGCTGGGAGAGCTCAAAGAAGGCTCACTTAGACTGTCATGTTTGTGGGATAAAGTGGTTCGCTCGTAGTCAAATTACATGCGATGGAAAAGGTATGCATGAGACTCCTTGGACTCACAACTTTGTTCCTTGATAAAAGAGTTTTGGAAAAGCCACCTGTTATTTGCGCGTTAATTGCATGATTAGCCTTCCAAACTCATCTGTATTGATGTTTGCTGTGTCCTTTGTGGGTTTTGGTTGAGCTGGAGGAGTTCTTGGCCCGGCTATAGCTCAGGCCTTTACCTCCTTTGCAGCCTGTACCAAACTGCCGCTGGTTTGGTTAAGGGGTCGGGCGCAGTGTGATCCATCTTGATTTTCCAGATGAGTCAGGAAAAAACACTGGGTTTCTTTTGTGGCAGGTGTAAGACAATTGGTACAGAGAACTGAAGTCTCCGAGGCATTTCCGTGGCCCCTAAGGGACCCCTTGGCTTCCAGCCATTGGCTTTTTGTCATCAGCTTCATTCTGCATCTGGCAGTAGTACCCCCCAGGAAAGAGCACAGATATTTCTCCTTGTGAATTAAAGCCCACAACTCTGGGTAGTTAAAAATCCTCCCTCTTTGTTGTTATCCTCGTGAATTTTATTCCGGCTCTTCCTCCATGTTTGTTGGCTTTGGAGAAGGGTCGTGACGTGCTTTTTGTAATTTATCTGCTTCCCTCGGAACCGGTTGCAAACATTTCCTTTAGAAAGCTATTTATGGCCTTCCTCTGGTAACTGCTCCTTCCGCTTATTTCCTTATTTCTATTTGATTTTCTCATCTTGATCTTTGAAGTTGCAATGTCTGGTTTTCCTGTAGAGTTCCTGAATCTCCAGTCCCGGGCTTTGCGCAGACAACATGGCTCATGTTGTGTTGCAGGAGTGGAAGCTGGAGAGGTTTGGGCGTGATGGCTGTGAGAGGTGTGTAGATCTTGCTTTTCTGAGAGGACTGAAATTGGCCCCCACTGAAGTCATGGCAATAATAATCTTACTGGCTTCTGGAAGTCTCAGCAAGAAGCCCCCTAGAAGACAGAGGGATTATTTTTGCAGTATGGGTCATTACCATTGGCTCCGGAGTATGACAAAACTGAGACATTGAACCTTTCGTATACAAAATAGCTCTCAAGGTTGTAACCAAACCCTTAAAATTGCGAGACATGGCTGCTCAAAACTGGAAAGATGGGTACAAGAACACAGGTGATTTTTCAGAATTAAATTGTTGATTTTTGGAGGCTTGGGATTGCTAATCTCAGGAAAGCCCAAGATCAGTAAAGTCTTGACCTTTTTGAAAGGCTACACTCAGTTGAGCCACCAGTCACTGCATTCCTCCCAGGACTGCAAAATTACAACTTTCAGGCCACACTTTGGAAGGGGTTGGATGTAATCTGTACCTTTTGCATGACATAAATGAATAGACGAGATGATGGGGCACCAGAGCGCCCTTAGGTCTCAGTTAAATATTGAGACCACCGCAATGTGTGCCTATGATGAGGAGAGAGGATTTGTCCTCACACATCTCCTGCCTGTGGAGAGCACTGCTTCTCTTGTATCTGTTCACTGTAGGTGTTGGCCAAGTGCTCCCAACCTACCATTGCTATGACACTGTATTGCCACAACTTGGGTTGCTCTCACCAGTTGAGCACTGCCTATTTTAGCAATAGAAAGGTTAAGTGTCTAGGCTAAGTTCATCATCTAGACTCCTCCACAGTTGGTGGAGAAAGTTCAACACCTCCAGAATGTAATTCATCCCATCCAAAAATAGATGTCTAAGACAGGAAGAATGAATCACTCTCTGGGGGTTGGTGCGCATCTCTCTGTTCACTGATGATAAAAGAAGTCTAGACAATTACCTTAACCTAGACATCCAGCTGTAAGACACCTTCAGCTGTGTGAGATCTAGCTATGCTTTCAGGTCCCTAAAGACAGATTTCAAAACCCCTGTTCAAATGCGAAGTAGCTTTCTGATTTCCCTGCAGCTTTCAAGCTGAAGTCACTTTTGACAATCAGCCTTCTTCTGTCTCAGTGAGACACATATGGCAGTTTTACCATAACTGAATAGCTTTTTAATGAAAGGGTTTTTACCCTCAGTCCCATCTGGGAGTTATCCATGAGAAGTTGATGATGGTTTCAGGAATATTTCTTTCTACTACTTGCTGAATCATTGCCGCCATTAAATATTGCTGCATAATTTCCTCACAAGGACTCTGTTCCATGTAGATAATATTCAAAATGTGGTCCCCATTGGTTACTTTGATTGAACACATGCCACAGAGCTCGTCCTCCATGAGCAGGAGCGCAACTCTTCAGCTGGTCGGTTGCAAACACATTTGTGAGTTCATTTCTCATGGTCTGAAATTCATCTCTCATCTTTGCCTTCCTATGAGCTCATTTGTTAAAGCATTTGGGGAAAGGCAGGCAGGGAAAGGCAAGGGATGACTGCAGAAAGAAAGGGAGAAGGCAATAGAGTAGTAAGACCATAAGGAGTTGCAGTGAATCCATGGAGCCCCAGAGAAGGAGGCTGCAGTAGAGGCAGCTGAGAGGAGCTAAAACCTCTCACATTGCAAGAGCTGCCAAGAGCAAAGATCTGCCATATCCCCTGTTGCAGTCCCTCACTGCCCACCTTGCCCCAGGGAGATGACCGTTGCAGGAGCAAAACCAGCAGAGCAGCCCGGGACACTTGAACATCAACTGCTTCCCTTTCCAGCCCATGTCTTGGAGCAAAGCCACCTTTAGCTGGTGTTTCCATGAAGAGCCCAGAGAGTGATGAGAGGCAAGCGCAGCCCAACTCCAGCCCCAGGTGGTTGTCCTTGCTCCCAGAGTGGTAGTATCTGTTCCTGTTTGGTTGCAGAGCAGATAGGTGAGGACGATGATGTCTCCAATGGGATAACGTGGATCACCAGCAGACGTGTTGCTCCATGGGCAGGGTGGACTGTTGGAGGGGGGACTTCAGGGTGCCAGTTTGTGTGTGTAAAGCTTCCGTCCCAGGCGAGTTAGAAGGAGGAGAGACTACTCACCTTTGGTGGCTCCGCAGAGAACATCTTGGTTCACCTCAAAATGCATGAAGTTTTAATTCCTTTCATTTTTGCTTTTAGATTATTTTTTGCCCTTGTCTTTTAAAAAAAAATCAATTTGACGTAGAAGCATAGTCTTCAAGGAAAATACTGAAACATTTTGACCATTATGGTTAACAGAAAACATTCCTTTTTTCAAGATGCCTTTTGTCCCTCTTTTTTGGGAAGAGGGAAGTCACTTTGGATGAATCCTGAAATGGTGCGGTTTTTTTTTTTTTGCACGTGTACGTGAATTTTCTAGTTGCCAGAAAAAATAATTTGCCCAGTGATGTTACAGGTGTCTCTTTGCCTCCCCTGCCAAGACATCTGCCCACTGCTGCCTGCGGGAGCCCTCGGTGGAGTCCGAGCCGAAGCGATGGATGTGTTTCTCTCTGGGAGTTCCCTGCTTCAGTCCTCACTGTGTCAGCTCTGAATGTAGCCTGCCAAGATTCAAGCAAATATTCGAGAAAAGGTTGAGGTATTCACCGAGCTCGAACTATTGTACAAGAAATACCCTGAAGCAAAAACAGAGCGATGAGACACCATCACACGGAGTCGCTTCCCCCACCCCGGCAGGCACCACGCCGTACCAGACAAACTCCTCCAGATAGGATCCAGGCAGAGATGTTTGCTTAACACAGCAGCTCTTTGAAAAGGCAAATAAATGGACAGTGAAGCTACACAGACATGTCACTGTGCAGCGATTTCCGTTTAGCATTTACGTTTAGTGCCAGGAAACCCTGACTCATGAATATGAAATCAGAAGGAAAGGAAGAAAGCAGTTGTTCATTATTAGAGCTTCAAATTGGGCATGTGGTGGAAATTAGCATTAAAAACCACGTAGGTTTAAAAGAGAGGGGCTGGCTCTGATGGTCCAGGAGGCTTGAAGACTCCAGCTCTGCAACCAGGGGACGTGCTTTCGTGGGGCTCTCGCCGCTCGCAGGCTTTGCCCACGGGGTGTTACTGCTAGAGAAGAGCCCAGAAGCTCAGCGTTACCCACGATGAGGCTCTTGCTCGCATAGAGGCGGAGGAAAGCAGATCCTGAATATTCTTGGAAATCCTCCAAAATTACACTGAGGCAATGGTGAGCAAAGGCAGGGAAGAAGAGCCGCTTAATAATTATCAGAAATAAGAGAAATAACGGAGAGCAACCTTCAAAAGGAAAGGAACAACCTCAGATAGAAATCCTGAGGTCTGGAAAGGAGAGCTGAGATTTAGTTGAGGCTCAGTGGGGTGAAAATGAAGGAGCCCACAGCCCTGACCCTTCTGCAGGTGGGATGCCCACCTCTGTCCCATACCTGTGCTCTGGAGCTGGGAATAGCTGCTGTGAGCCTGGTGCAAGGCTGGCTCCCTTTAGCACAAGCTGGTTTTCTTCCAGCCATGAAGGTGGGACACCATCCTTCTTTCTGCACCTATTTGCCCTTGCAAAAGATGAGCTTGATCTGCCTCGAGCCCCCAGTGCCGGGCCCCTGGGAGGGATGTGGGTCAGAAGACACACCAACCCCATGCAACTCTACAGGATTGGGGCAGAGTGGCTGGAAAGCTGCCCGGCAGAAAAGGACCTGGGAGTGTTGGTGGACAACCAGCTGAATATGAGCCAGCAGTGTGCCCAGGTGGCCAAGAAGGCCAACAGCATCCTGGCCTGGATCAGGTATAGTGTGGCCAGCAGGACTGGGGAAGTGATCATCCCCCTGTGCTCGGCACTGGTGAGGCCCCACCTCGAGTACTGCGTTCAGTTTTGGGCCCCTCACTACAAGAAGGACATTGAGGTGTTGGAGTGTGTCCAGAGAAGGGCTACAAAGCTGGTGAGGGGTCTGGAGGACAAGTCTTATGAGGAATGACTGAGGGAACTGGGGGTGTTCAGGCTGGAGAAGAGGTGGCTGAGTAGAGACCTTATCACCCTCTACAACTACCTGAAAGGAGGGGGTAGAGAGGTGGGGGCTGACCTCTTCTCCCTGGTGACAAGTGATAGGATGAGAGGAAATGGGTTCAAGTTATGCCAGGGGAGGTTCAGGTTGGATATTAGAAAACATTTTTTCACTGAAAGGGTTATCAAACATTGGCAGAGGCTGCCCAGGGAGGGGGTGGAGTCGCCATCCCCGGAGGTGTTTAAAAAAAGGGTAGATGTGGTACTTGGGGACGTGGTTTAGAAGTGGTTTTGTCAGGGTAGGTTAATGGTTGGACTTGATGATCTTAAAGGTCCCTTCCAACCTCAGCAATTCTATGATTCTAAGACTGGATGCTCTTGCAGCAAATATTGTTGATGGTACCAGAAGGGAAGAAGCAAGCAGAGGCATTGCTGCAGGGCGGCAAGGGCTTGATTTCCAAAGCAGCTCTTTGCGTACGACCCTGGGAGCAGCCCAAGGGAGCGAGAAAACATGCCATCCACGCTATTGTCTTCATCTGAAGCTGCCCAGCTGTGCTGTAGAAGTACCCCTCTATTTCCTTGCGTCTCGGTAATTCCGGCGCCCTTAAAATATCATGAGAGCTAATCTGTCAGCACGGGGCACGGCACTCGCGGCAATAGCGCAACATTTGGCAGATACTCCAGGCCTGGAGCATGCGAGGTGCCGTAACGGTGGCCGCAGGGCGGGCTGGGCAGGAGGTTGGATGATGGGTTGGGTGGGCAATGGGGTGCACGTGGGACCGGGCAGCTCTGCCAGGGTGGTCCTCACCCAAGTGTCCCCATGCCACCTCTGCCCTCGGTGACAACGCCTGGTCATGGCTGTTTTGCAGACCCAAGCTTTGCCCCACGGCCGGGCCATGGGAAGCCGCCTGGCAGGGCTCTTCTCCACCCCGCACTGGCTATGACAGCTTCAGAGAGTCGTTAGCAAGCAAGGCGCGCTTGACGTGAATAATTAAAATACCTGCTGTGCTTTTAAATAGTTCAGAGCCAGCCTTGGAGCTGTGTGCGTGAGCGATGGCTGCTGTCTTTGGAGGAGGCCTAAGGAAAGAGGAGGGAGGAGGGCTGACATCCAGTGGGAGATTAAGGGCTCGATGCTCCTTCTGGCAGGAGGAGGGATGCTGCTGGCAGCTCCCATAGGGATGCGGCAGTCCCTACCTCCGAGTAGAGACCGGCGGCTGACACAGCGCTCCGTGCTGATGAACGGGCATCTCTGGGTGCAGGACTCTCCCAAAGTCTCCTCTCTGCCAAAGGTTTGAGGGGCGGCCGAGCTCAGCCCCTGCCCCTCCAGCCGCCCCAAGGGCTCTCACGCCGGTTCAGCTCCCCCAACCCACAGGGGGAGGAGGTGGAGCGGGAGGAGCGGGAGAGCATCGCAGCTTTGGGGGCGGCAAGTCGCTCCGTCAGCGCGGGCAGCGTGGGGCACCTCGCCTGAGCACGCACGGGCAGAGCCTGGGGAGGACGCGCTGTCTTTTCCAAAGATGCCGTTTCCCCAAGATATCAATTAGACACCGAAATGAAAACCGTTTCCGCATGAACAATTAACAAAGAGTTTCCCGCAGTCTCTCGGCAGCCGGACTCCCTCTGTTCCTGCGATGTTGTCGCTACCCCCAGCTGCCTCCCGGTTTTTCTCACAATAGCACTGAAGGGCCTCGTCCCCCACCGCTGAGGAGCTTCATGCAACGGGGGAAGATATCAAACACCACCGCGGTGTCAGTGCCGCTGGAGCGTGGAGCTGGGAAGCTGTAAATCATCTCTTCTTGGGGAAAAAAATGGGTTTCTAGGCAGGGGATGGAGGGAAAAATGACATTCCCCATGAGTTAGTTTCAGATTGAATTAAACAATTGGTTGACCATAGATATATATATTTTTTTCTATATATATTTTGCTGTGGAGAGCCTCGGCAATTCCAATTTGGGGTCACTGTGCAGTCATTTTTTTTTCCCCTCCATTTTTTTTTCAGTTCAGCCAATGATCCAAAAAATCGGTTATTTTCACAGCTTTGCCATAAATACCTCCAGGGCAGCGAAAAGCAGTGTTTCTAGTAGAGACAGGGAAAAAAGGCTGTTTGGGGACTGGGGCATGGCACGGGGAGGGAGGGATGGAGGGAGAGATGTGTGCCGGCAGCGTTGCAGCACCGCGCGAAAGGCGTCCTGATGTTTGGTCCTCTCCCCGGTCTCACGTGGGGGGTGGGAGCTGCCGCCTGCCCCCCTCACCCGTGGCCCTTCGCCCGCGCGAGGCGAGGGCTCCCGAGCTGAAGATCAACAAATTAGTCTTCTTCTCCCTCTATTGCAGAATGCTATCCATCTAAAGATTTCCTTTAATTTAGAGCCGTGTAGAGTTTGAAAAGCCCTTCAAGTTCACTTGGGCTGATGAATTGGTAATTGAGTGTACCTGGATGTTGGTGCCGTCTTTGCCTCTCTCTGCATTTGTATCAGTCCGTGTTTGTTTTCCCGAGCTGTAAATCACTCGGAGCTTGGAGAGGCTTTTATCAAATCCTGCGAGGAGCCAGTCGCTTTCCCTTTCACAAACACATTGCTAATGCCACGTGGAACCCACTGGCTTTGCTGCTCATTTAAAAACAATGAGGATGTTATTAAATGGGGAAAAAAAAAAATTCCTTAGCAACGGGGGGAAGGAGGAGGAACAGAATTGCTCCTGTCTCTCCGGTGCTTGCTCCTTCGGTCTAATATCTGTCCCATTGATCTCCTAATATGCTCTGCTTTGAAAACCTGATTTATTGCCCCGCGCTCTCTTATCTCCCCGCGTGTCTCAGTCCGTTAGAGCACACATTGTTCTTGGCTTCATTAGCAACCCGGTGGGTCAGCTGCCGGCTCGTGGTCCGGCCTCACGCGAGCGGCGTGCCACCTTCTGGGCTGCAAACCAGCGCAGGATCTGGCCCGCCCGGGCCAGCACTGGGCATGGAGAGTTAAGCACGTGGTCGAAGGGAGACACGCTCTTCATCTTAAGGTCTCCAGGTTGTCCAACGTGTCCGTGGTGTCCACCTCTCCAGTGGCCTCTGAAGATACCTCTATCTTCAGATACAGCTGTAGAGGGACCACAGCTGGCTCTGTTCCCACATTACCCATATCCATGGCTGATATTTGGTCCGGTGAACGTGCTGTAACGCCGACAGGTTTGGCAGAGGGGAATTTCAAACGAGAGAGGTAACAGCGCTGATTTGCAATTCTTGGAGCCGCCCCGGTCCCTCACCCAATGGGGGAACTGAGACAGCAGCCCGTGGCCGGCATAGCCCATCAGTGCAGCCTACGTTTTGAATATAGATGGATTTCAATGAACTGTTACAGTGCTATTTGCTTAAGGGAAAAAGTGGCAAGTTACTTCCATTAGCAAAGAAATGTGAGAACTTTGCGATCTGCGCGTGAACGTTTCGGGAGCATAAAACGAGGTGAAGTTTGCCAAACAGATTATTCATTACAAATTGTTCATTCAGCTCTAATCGCTTGGGTCTAGCTGTTGTTAGAAGGACTGCGTGATGCCTTCGTAGTACGCGGTTAAGGTCAGAAAAGTGTTTGTAGAAATGACTTCATGTTCAGTCAAGCTTTTCCTTGGGTGTAATGGTTCTCTACCTGCTTAGCTTAGCAAGAGAAGTAAATGATGCTGCTTGAATTCTTCTTGTCACTGAGCAGCCCAGATAGCTAATGGAGGGTGAGTTGGGCTTTATTGACTCCCACTTTCTCTGTAGAAGGAATAATTAAATTCACCTGCAGAACCCCCATCTTCTCATGCGTGGCAGCCTGCAACTTCCCCGCATCTTAGCTAACTAGATTAGAGATTCTGCATGCCAGGATCGCTGAGGAGAAAGCACAAGCTAGAAAGGATCTGGCTTGGCTTTCAGATCCCAGGTGGTATTTGCAGGACTTAGGCTTAGGAAAAGCATCGCTTTTTTTGCTTCGAACCTGACAAACTTTGTCTGGAAACCCAGAGGAACAAGCAACAGGGAGCCCCGCCGTCTGTCTTTCAACAGCATGTTCTGAAATGGAGTTACGCTTTAAAGTCTCGCCAGTTCAGCCTTTCACTTTGCAGAATATGTGCCCGTCTCTAAAATACCGGGTTATTTTTTCTTACCCCCATAATATTCTCATCCGACATCCACTCTCCTGGAAATCACCAATCCGACATTCACCCGCCTGCATTCAAATACCTGTCATTGTTCTCGCGCTACTGCCCTTCTCCTTCCAATTTAGAGATTATATTTCACAACTGACCTCCAACTACCTATTGCCTCCTCGTGACACTTCTCACCCTTGTCTACCTGATTGATTAGTCTATTATGTTCTCTGCTCTCTTGATGACTTACAGATTGCCCGGTGTCTGTCACCGGCTTGCTTTTGTTCTGTGATATTTATTCTCGGAGTTTTGCAACGCCCTCCGGGTGCCGTTCTCTCTCCCCCCTCGCTGTCCTCCGCCTGCCTCTCTGGCGAATGTCTAGTTTGGAAAAAGGAGAAGAAAGCTCTTGCAAAAAAAAAAGTCCTACCTGCTGTGAGTTCGCGCACATGCTGGTTAAAAACCACGTTTAAGATGCTGTTGTTTTCAGTGGGGCTCTTTATTTTCTTTGCACCATTTGGAGGTGATAAAATGTCACCAGATCAGACTGCGATCAGTGACACGGCTGGGAAGACAGCTTCCTCCAGAAAATCTCCTCACCTGCAGAAGTCAAAGAAACAGCGACAGAGCAGGGAGCAATGTTGTGTTTAAAGATGCGTATAGGTAGGAGGGTTCTGCCTCCGCTGGAGGAGAGGTCTGGGACGTGTCCCAGATCCATCCATCTCCCTGCGCTTGTCAGAGGTTGTCCAGCTCTCTGATATTGTTCCAGGCTTGTCCCAGCTCTGTCCATCACTCTGACATTTAATTAACTGCCCTGTTCTCCTGGATCTTGCGCTGGATTTGTGTTGTCTTTCTGAAATACTCATGGTCATGTCTGACTATTACTAACAGGAGGAATAATAAAATGGTTGTCACTAATATTGCTATTATTGTTATTGTGTTGATGATAATAAAACAAGACATTGAATATCACAAAGATGAGTACTGTTACTATCAGTGTCACTTCTTCTTGCTATGCTGGGTGTCTCACATCGCAGGCGAGCAGGAGCTCGACAGCGGTGGTGAGCGGAGAGCCCTGGCCAGCCAGGCACCCAAAACTAAAAGAAGAACAGAGAGGGGGTTGGGAATGACCACCGAGGACAGTAAGATCACGCTTAAGAATTAAAAACACATTTACGAGACCGATCCCCAGGTGTAAGGATGATTATTAAGCTTATTAAAATCTGGCCGTGCTGGGTGGCTGGTGCTGGTGGTGGCAGTGACTCCTCACTCCTCCAGGAGCTCTGCTTTGATGTCTGTCTTGTACCATCTGCCCTGTGCGTGCCCAGAGCTATCCATCTTTCCTGCTTCTCTTTGAGTCCCCGTCTGGCACTTGTCCCATTCTTCTTACTTCAGTCCCAGGTCCCCTTCCAGCGTTTCTTACGGTCCCTCCTCCCCTGGCAGGTGGATTTCTGTTCCCTTTGAGTTACCATGTCATTTCCTACCTCCCCTTGGTCTTCTTCCCATTCGCGTCCGGCCTCTGAGTCTGTGTCTGATCCATGACCTGAGTAGCTGGGCTGTCCCTGCGATGCTTCGTGTTAATCAAGCCGTCAATCAATCTTTTATATCCCCTGATGAAACTCCCTCTGATGTTTTCTTTTTCTTCCTCGCAGTTAAAATACTGGGCTTGGTGACCATCTTGTGGGATCCCGAATGCTGTGTCTGTGTGCCTCCCAGCCCCTGCAGACAACAACTAGGAGACGTTCATGACTGTAGGAGGAACCAGCAGCGACACGCAGGCGCAAAGGTAAGGGGTGACCTTTTCAGTTGCATCTCTGGAGTGAGAGAAGTAGCTGGTGTGAGACAGTTGGCCATGGGAGAGACCCAACAGGGGTCGCGTGGATGGAGCGACCTCTCTGGAGGGAGATCTCTCTGGAGACCTCTCTGGATGGAACCCTCCCTCTCTGGGGAGGGTTCGAATTTGCGAGAGGGAAGAGGCTGGTGCAGACATGGACACTGGCCCAGGGCTGTGTTTCTCACGTGGCTGTTCTTGGGGTGATTTCTGGTGGGCCTCTTCTCTCAGTGCTGGCCAAACACGGACCTTCCTGGGGAGATGAACGGCTGAACTGTGGCTGCTGCACTCCCGAAAGTGTGGTAGCAGTGAAAGTTATCATGGTTACAATTTTTATTTTTATTTTTTAAGATTGCATTCACATTCTCCTGTTAAGATTTAAGGAATACGGAGAAAGTGCATTTTTTTCCCCCGAGATGAGAAGGGCAATGTGTGCCTCCATCCCAACTTCTACAAAATTGTGTTTTACAAAGCAGAAAGAGAACATCGGGTTCATGTTGGTGCTGTAATTTGGTTTTCTAAGACCAGAGTTTGCCATGTGTTTCCTGTTGAAATGACTGGCTGTGCTGGGCACTCCGAAATTTTCTCCCTCTTTCTCATCTCCACCTTGACATTATGAAAAGGGTTTTCATCAATCCATCGAAAGAAAGAGATAACTTTTGTATAAAAGTGCACAGTCGACAGGGTTGAGTTTTTTGGGTAGTGTGTAATTTATTTTTTTTACACTGTTATTATTTAAAATATGCTTTTTAAGAGGACAAAAGGGAATAGTTTAATGGAAACAAATTTCTATAGCAAAATGTGCAGCTGGATAAAAAAAGATTATTTCTGTTATTGCTTGGGTAGACAGGTGAATTTGGAATTTGAGTACAAAAGGTGTTAAAAAGTGTGCTTAAACTTCTCTTCAGTGTGCTGTTGAGATTGAAAAGAGTAATTTTCGGAGAAAAACTTTTCTCCGAGCCTCCATTTCCAGCATTGTCAAGTCTATAGCAGCGGCCCTTTCCCACAGCTATTATCATGTTTTCACCTTTTCTTCTTCCACCTCATTTGTCCTTTTTTTTGAAGAAAATGTAGTGCTGGTGAAAGGCGTGCTGGTCCGCGGGCTGGAACTGGTCTGGAAGGGAGGAACGGTGGTGCTGGAGGAGCACGGGCATCTCTGAAGGCCAGATGGGACTGAGAGGATACAGTCCCTGATGGGAGGGAGGAAAGATGGACAGCCTGGCCTGGGGGTAGTCATTTTGAAAGCATCTACAAGTCTACAGCTCTTAAGACCCCCTTTACAAAGTGACTTTTAACCAATTAGGAGCCTAAGCATCGCTGAAGATAAGCAGAGCTTAGGTGCTCAGGTCCCTCGGGGCAGACACAAATATCTCAGCAATGCAGACAGATAGACAGCGTTGCCTGTCCTGATGGATCCAGACCCAGAGCCAGGCAATGAATTACAAATATAAGTGCCAAAACAGCAGGCTTGGGACACAAAGGATAAAAGACAGTTGTGTTATTTGAGCTGATAAGCCCTGCCTCTCGAAGATGCTTGCATCAAAGGCTCCTGCCGGGTTTTCACAATTGAGTGTTATACCATCCAGCGCTGAGTTACCAAAGATGTAAAATGGGACTCGCGGAGAAAGCTTCATGCCTGCCACGAAGGAGCAGAGTAAGAGTTTGTTTTGAGCACTGTTAGGCTGAATAATGTGGGATTGGTCTCTGTGGACACTGTGAGATATTGCTCCCTGCAGAACAATGATTGCCATTAGTGTCTCGGCTCCCTACCTCCTTCCTCCTTCTTCTCCCAGCCTCTGCAAGGGCTGGGTCAAATGCTGCCCAGACAGCATGAACAATATTTCCCCCTTCTTCGGTAATTATTGTCCCTTCTGTTCATTTCTCAGAAGCCTTTTCACAAGCAAGAGGTATTTTCAAGGGTTGCAAGCATTCATCTCAATGTACATTTTCATGGCTATTCTCATTGGAAGAGCTGGAGAGCTAATTTACTTTATGGACCAAATGAAAGGAGCTTATGAAAGTAGCCTGGGCAGCATTGTGCAGGGGGTCAGGCAGCTGGAGAGGAGAGTCCTCTGAGATTGCCACTGAATTTCTTGCAGAAGCTGAAAAGTAGGTGTTGCTGTTTAGTTTGGCGCCGTTCTTCTTTACGTTGCGTAGGTTCCCTTTCAACCAGCCAACGCTGAGATCTTCTGCATGGTCCCATCAGTGGTCTAGCCATGAAGGCTTAAGGGCAGTAGCGTTTGTAGGGAAGCGTAACATCTTTGGATTAGCAAGCCTGGAGGTAGCCGTGCTCGCAGCGCCGGATTGCTCACTGGGGGAGCAGGTGCCCAGGTGAAGGTCCACACGATGGGGAGCCCCCACCAGCCTGTCCCTGATGTGGGCAGGTAACCGGTGACACCCGCCTGCGCGGACCCTTCTCCGAGCGGTTTCATGCAATGAGCAGATGACGAAAAAATCATCTCCTGGACATTTCGCTTCATTCATCAATTAGATTGTTTGCTGTGAACAGTTTGGCCCCATGCAGCTCCAGGATTTCAGCCTTGTAATTTTGCTGGCAGAGGAGGACGGCGCCATGTCCGTGAAATCTGCCTGCCAACTGCTTCTCCTGCTAAGCATTTTCTAGGCTAACGATCCCGAAAACCTTGCCAGCAGCCCCGGCTCTGTCCCTTTCAGGGCAAGCCACTCATTTAAACGTGAGCACCTCTAAATGACTCCATCTGCTAAGTGACGTTAGTAAAGAAAAGATTATAGCAGGAGTTATTGCCGTGTCCTCGGGTTATAACCCTGTTATAAAATGGGCTGGAAGAACAAGGGGACTGTGAGGAGCTGAGGCTCAGAACCACCTGGGTGACTGTCAGCTTGATTTATTTTCTTGCTCATTAGATAAATTAGAAAACTGGCAAAAGAAATCATTGCCCACTCTCAGCTGCTTGGTAACCTGCCACGCGGTGCGAGATGCCGGCCGCAGGGAGACGCGGCTCCTTCCCACCTCCCTGACCCCTCTCCCCCGGTCCCTCTCCCCCGGCCAGCCCCACGTCGGGGCAGGAGGGCAGGGACATGGGATGGGACTTGGGACTGCTGGTGCCACGCGTCTCCTCGGCGGTGCTGTCATCCTAAACCGTCTCGTCAACCCATCTGGCCGACCACTGGCAACCACTAGAGTTTCACTTTTCTCTACTGTTGATTTTTGAATAGCAGCACTTTTCTAGGTGAAAACAACAGTTTTCTGGAACCAGAATAACTAGCTTTTACCTCAGATGCATTTGTTACCTTCATAATGGCTTCAAACTGGAAGAGGGCAGGTTTAGATTGAACATTAGGAAGAAGTTTTTCACTGTGAGGGTGGTGAGGCACTGGCACAGGTTGCCCCGAGAGGTTGTTGAGGCCCCATCCCTGGAGGTGTTCAAGGCCAGGCTGGACGTGGCCTTGGGCAGCCTGGTGTGGTGGGAGGTGTCCCTGCCTATGGCAGGGGGGTTGGAACTCGATGATCTTCAAAGTCCTTTCCAACCTAAACCATTCTATGATTCTATGATTTCACAAATCAGACAAACTAAAGCGAAATAACCCGGTTTGTGGCAGTATCACCAGCCAGGACCTGCTGCGCTTCAGAGATGCTGGTCAACACTTTGGTCTTCGGTATTTGGGTGACTTGTGATCAGTCTGCCCCCAGCAGCCACCCTTCTTGCTCACAGACCAGGCTAATTTTTGTCCGTCAGAAGGATGGGGATTAATGGTTAGACTTGCTTTAAATCCCTGGGTAAAATTCACTGTCCGGGAGGTCAGACTACAGATACAGTGCTTTCTGACCTAAAAACTCAGTGAAATCTTCAGACTACATAACCAAATGTTAAATTTGGATCTTTTAAGCCATCTTCAGTATGTTTAGCTGCATCTGGTGCACTTCCATAGTATGAAATGAGGCCACTGTTATACACGTAGTATTTACATACGAGGAAAAGCTTCCAGCCAGGATGAGCTGGTTTAGAGACTGCAATGCATTTCTCAGCCAACGTGGAGGAATCCCTGCTGCAAACACACGCCGAAACCAGGGGAGAAACAGGGCAGGGACCTCCTGGGGATGGAGAGGGAGCAGCGTGGCACCTCGGGGGTCCCAGCGCCGCCGTGCCTGCCCAAGGAGGTAGGGCAGTACCTGCCCCGCGGACCATGGCCGGAGCAAATTTTTGCTGCTCTCCATGCCCCTGGGACATTTTCACTGCCTGCACGGGGTCCTTGTCACCCAGCAAGTGTTGGGACGCGTGTGTCCCCATGGTGCAGCCTCCCGCCAGGTGGGCGCCCATGTGTACAAACGCTGATGGGCAGCACAGGGCGGAGGAGATGGGGCTAATTCCTTCCTGAGACTCGTAAGGAATCGGCTTACGGCCCGAAGCTCCGATTACTCTTATCTTAGCCTGCATGATGGTAACCACATCCTGAAATTACCCGGCTTTTGTCAAAATCCAAGGGCTGGTTTGCACTCACCTGGCCGACGCGAGCAAATTCCAGCTCCGCTTTGACCCCCGGCAGGTTTGAGGGGCTGCGAATCCGTACAGACCCAGGGCTGAACTCAGGAGAAGAGGTTTGAAACCCCAAATGCAGCCGGTGGGTGCGATGCCCGATCCCACCCGCCAGACCCGATGGAGCCCCGGGGCAGAGCGGCACCCACAGCCCCTTTCCAGCGGTGGCGCTGGAGCCGAGGGCTCGGGCAGACTCACCTGCTGGGATCCTGGACGGTAACGTGCCTCGGAAACGGCCGGCAAGGGGTAGACGCTGTCAAGTAAAACACGGGGTGAAATGTTTGGCTGATGGGATTAAACTGCCAATCCCACCCGTCTGCGGCGTGAGATGCGGCACCGCACGCCCCCCACCCGCCCCCGCTCCCCGTCTCCCACCGCTGCCCGCCAAGCCCACCCCGCTTGGAATTTAAAGTGGGGAAATCAAAGTCCTTCTCCCCCCTTCCCCGGCTCCTGCTGTGCCTCTCAGCCACTGACATTAACACCGAAATGGCTGACATTAGCTTTGAATGGATTTTAATAACCCCCTCACGAGCCTGAATTACCCACGCGGCGTGAGGTCCGTGTGTGTTTGGAGACCTGGCAATGAGGAGTGCAGCGGGGGCTGGATCAGCTCCCCGGGCTCTGGATGTGGGGCCAGACCTGCTCAAGGAGCTGTGGTGGCTTCTCTCGATGGAGACCTGGCAATGAGGAGTGCAGCGGGGGCTGGATCAGCTCCCCGTCTCTGGACGTGGGACCAGACCTGCTCGAGGAGCTGCGGTGGCTTCTCTCGATGGAGACCTGGCAATGAGGAGTGCAGCGGGGGCTGGATCAGCTCCCCGGGCTCTGGACGTGGGACCAGACCTGCTCGAGGAGCTGCGGTGACTTCTCTTGATGCAGTCCCTTGGCATGGGACCCCGGCAGCTGCCTGGCTCCTGCAGAGCTGCTGCTCCACCACCTGCGATGGTCCTGCCACCGGCAGGTCTGCAAGGGGCTTGTGAGCTTCCCAGCACTGGGGATGCTGGCCCAGGTGGCCATCTCCATGAGATGTTTTCCCCTCCGGGACGGTGGGGGCTGCTGTGGGGTGGTGGGGACCTCGCGGTGCCATGGATGAGAGCGGCCCCAGCCCCTACCAGCACGTGGCATGAACTAGCGGCCCTGGTTTAGCAGAGCCCTGTGGATGGGATGCTAAATGAGATCACGCCTGGCCCCGCTGAGGCTCCGGACTAGTGTATGAAAATCTAGCAAGAAGATTAAAAGGTGTCCCCAGGCAGAAGAGGGTATTTATTTCTTTCTTTGCATCTGAGATGCGCGTGGTGTGGGAGTCACAGGGACGGTGACCTCCCCTGAGCACCTGCACGTGGGCAGCACCGTGGCCCCGCGGGGGCTGATCTTGGGGACAAGGCACTGCCCAGAAAAGCTCCTTCTGAGACGCAGGCGGACACGTCCGATTTCCCCTCCCGCGCCGGGGAAGGGCGTCCCACCCGGGCTGTGGGCTCAGCATCTTCACCGCCAGCCCTGCTCCACAAAGGGGAAAACCCACATTTTCCTTCTCTTTTACAAAAGAGAAAGCTAAGACAGACTGTCAGGTGGTTCTCACTTCTCCTGGAAGATGAAGGGTCTGGAAACATGCTCTGAAGTCACCTTTCCTCGGTCAAAGGTACCAAGATCTGACTGAGCGATGGAGCTTCCTTGGCCGGTCACAAAATCTCAGCAGTGTGTGGGTGAAGGGTGGTGGTTTCTGACCGCCATCAAAATCCACACGTATTCCCAGTATGCAAACAGGAATATCCACAGGGATATGGACGCTGTGGGTCCATAGCTGGGGTGGGTGGGCCAGCAGGTTCTCCAAGTCAGGCTCAGTGAGGGCTGTGAAATCATCAGGCACTGTAAAGAAGTGAGGACTGAAAACAACCCCTTAAAAAACGTCCGTGATAATGATTGAATTATATTTAAGAGGCTCATTCGTACTAAGTAAATGCAAATAGTTTACACGGAAAATATTTCCCATTAAGCTCATTTCTACATAAAATGCTAACAGATTGAGATTATGACTCTAATGATTATTTTTATTGCTGGTTTGCATTTAAATGGCATAAATTTCCCCCTACTGTTCTCTCTTTGGGTTAAATCAATAACACCTATTAAGAAGGTTCGTCTTCCTCTAAGATTCCTCCCTCTCTTCTTTCTGTCTCATCTCCACTGGTGCCCTTTTTATCCACCCACCACCAGAGATTTTTCAGAGCTGCCTCCACGACGTCGGTGCCGAGGATTTGAAAATCCCCTTTGGCAGAGCAGAGCGAATCCGGTCTTTGCCGAGACGGGGGACTACAGAGGAACTCAAGCGCTGGTTCCTTTCCTCGTCGTGGGCTGTATTGCAAGGAGATGCGGTTTGGAGGCAGCTCTTCTCTCCTCTTAGCCTCTTCCCCTCCCGTTTTAACGGCGAAGCGGTACCTATCTGTACACCGATACCTCCTCGGCTATGGACGCTCTTGTTGTGCTCCTTCAAACGGCGGCTGTGGCTTCCCCGAGCAGGTGCTGCGTTTCTGTTTGGAGAGGAGTTATCCGGGTATATACACAGCGAAAGCCATTAAGACGCTGACCTTTAAATTGGGCTTCTTCCTGCTCGTGTAGGGAGGAGGTGGGTTGAGTGCCCAAATCTTATTCATTTTAATGACAAATCCCTCACACGGAGGCTTTGAAAGGCTCGGCTGTAATGCAATTCGCCTCCCTCTGCCGCAGCTTGGCTTTGCTGTGCAGGGGGTGTCTCTGCTGCCTCTGTGTAGTGACAGACCCTATAGATTTGCTCCGTAACGGCTGTGCCCAGGTACCATCGTGTATGGATTTATGAGCTTAGGGCAGTACTAGCGCAGGGATCTCCGTGCTCTTTAATCAGTATCTCTGACCTTTCTTTCCTCCGTTACTCCCGGCATCACTTTTTTCTGGCTTAATTTGCATAGGTTTCATGTTATCCATGTTTCTTGCTTTGTCCCTGTTATCCCATTACCCTGGATAATCAAAGTTGGCTGTAACAGAAGCAGCAGAAACAATTTGCTTACCCTCCTATTACAAGATATTCCCTCTCCTAAGTCTGAGAATACCTGTAGTTCTGTGGTGATGCTAATTAACTGTGCATACATATAGAAAGTAAAGCAAACGGCACCGGGATCCTTTGGGATGGTGGGGATTAAAGAAAGATAAGATATTATTCTCCACTTTCTCTGTGCTTCAGCGTCCCTACCCTCAATGGAAATTGCGCTGCACTTATAGAATAAAATGTAATACATGGTGGGGGGAGTCACTAACTCTGCAGAGAGGTGGAGTTGGAAGGAGCAGATTTTGCTGCTGGCAAACCCACTGTGAAAGTAATGACTCTGCCTGATGTCCTGCTCCTTGTCCCTATTCCCAGAGGTGGGGTAGGATGGGGACCCCGTGCTGGTCCCCAGGCCTCAGAGCCTGGTGGTGCTGAGTAGGGTTGTACGTAGGCACTGGTTCCTCGGGGCTGCAGCTCTCCCCCAGAGCTGGGCTCTGGCATCATATGGCTGGAAAAGCTCCTGTCCGACCTCAAGGGCTGGTTGGAATAGTGGCTGTAAACGTGAACGCCCCTTGCAATGGAGAGTACCTGCTGTTGGCTGTTGTGTCCATCAGGATGCTCCCGTATCCTCCCCACATCTTGGGCAGCTGGCGCAGTGACAGTTTCAGAGCGGGCCAAAGTCCTGGGGAAAACAAGGAAGACAGTAACGAGAGAAGGAAAATCATAGAATGAATCATGGAATCATAGAATGGTTTAGGTTGGAAAGGACCTTGAAGTTCCAACCCCCCTGCCATAGGCAGGGACACCTCCCACCAGCCCAGGCTGCCCAAGGCCACGTCCAGCCTGGCCTTGAACACCTCAGGAGATGGGCCCTGCAGAGGCAGGACGGGTTGCCGGTACTGTCCCAGCCCCCCACTCTTCATTTTGCAGTGCATAGTGTCACAGGCTCAGGCTCACCACAGCCCACCCGTGAGGGTACGTGGGGCGATCTCCCACCATTTGCATGCGACATCCTCGAAAAGTCTCGTATGAGGCTTTCCGCTGAGCGTCAGCCAAATGAAGAGTGGCTTCCGCAGCCAGGCATGCGTGGAGGGCTGTCAGAGCTCTCCATGCAGGAGAAATCCCACTCAAGTCCACCCACCAGCTCCTCGCCAAGCTCCCTCGCTCCTCTGCCGGCAGCATGGACAGACACCCTCAATGCACCCCAAAGGAGCATCTGGGACCAGCCCTGGAGCCACAGGCACAGATATGCTGTGTCCCTGAGTCTGGACCCCACACTCCTGCCACCCCCCAGGATGAAAGCTCCAGGAGGATGGTTAGACAGCCCCAGCTCTCCCCCCTGCCCCCCAAATTGCGAGGAAGCGGTTATTTATCTGCGCTCTGATAATCAGTGTACCTTTGATGCGATACTCATGTTTGGGATTTTACCACGTCTCTCATCCTCCGGGTCTGTCAAGGAGCTTTACGCAGCCATGACTCAGAGAGAGGCGTCAGTGGAGGGAGTCCGTAGATACAGCCAGCAGCTGTCATGTGGAGGGTATAAATAATGTATACGCACGTATATATGCATGACCTACGAGCTCAGGACCTTCCTTTCCTGAATGGTGTCAGCTCCTTTAAAGGATCCCAGCATCATGCCAGGGTGCTCGGATACACAGGCATCCCCCATATCTGTCCCAGGTATATGGGGAAGGGCACTAAAATGACGGATGGGGATGAGGGCTCAGCGCTGCTGGTCCCTCCTTGCCGCCTTGGAGCAACGCGATAACCCCTTCCTCGTCGCTGAAACCTTCGCTGCTTATTGCTCACCATCACTTCTGTGTGGTTTTAAGACCAGAGGCACCGGAGTGCCTTGCTCTCCTCGCAAGCCTTATGGTCAGCGAGATGCTTTGAAACGGCGCCCGTGGCGTTGATCCTTTAAAGCAACCCAGGTGCGGGTTGTCGGTACAGGGAGCTGAGAAGGGCTTTTAAGGTGCTTGGGTGCTCGCCAAAGAGATTTGCTGGTACAGCCAGGGCCCAACCGGCTGCACGCGGAGCCGTGCTGCGCCTTGCGCTGCAAAGATGCAGGTGCATCATCCCAGCAGAGGGCTCAGCCCCGAAATACCTGAACCTCAGCAGAAGAAGTGGGGAGACTGAGATTTGAGGGCTGGGTGATGTCAGCCCCGAAATCAAGCCCTTTGTCTTACTGCCAGTCATCTAAAACATTTTGCTTCTGATCAGGCAGCGTAAGCTTTAACTGTAAGAGCGGGTTTAAAAATTAAAATATAACATCAGTTTGGCACATAGAAAGGGATGTTTGGGATTGGAGAGGGGACAGTGTGTCACTATGGGCAGTTGGGAATTTCTTGTTGATTTTACATAGCTGAGGCAAAGGTAAACTTCCTATTAACTTCCCTGAGAGAGGTCGTAATGATTTGACCCTTAAAATTAAAGACGTGGAGCTAAGCAGCTGGGCTACCGGCTCCAGCACAGCCTCGGCCGGCGGAGTTCAAGCAGCACGCTGCTATAGCCAGCAGCTTTCCACAGCGACTGCGCTCAGCGCTGGGCTGTCTCTTCAACTCCTGACATCATTTAGGGGAAAAAAAAAAAAGAAAAAAGGCAAAGGTTGACTTCACGGGCTTTGTTTCTCTGTTCAGAAGATACAACATTGGATTTTAATTGGCAGCGAGTTCTCTGACCGGTACCCGGGGCAGTCCTGAGGAGTGACACCCAGCCAGGCGGCCGAGGGGGGGAAGGCTGTTTGAAGATGGGTGCCTGCCACCCATCTTTGTGTACTTGGAGGTCTCCTCACCAGCGTAGCGCTGATCCGGGGGCGGAGGAGCGTTCTGATCATTAATGGAACTGTCTCTTCTCTGGTTTCCTTCCACCGATCTTTGTGCGCAGTCCAGGGGGAGCCACGTATTGAGTGGTTTGTACTGGACATCACAAGGCAGAGATAATGAAGCTGTTTTCTTACCCTCTGCGTTTCCCGACGGTGCGGCTCAGCCTGGTCTCACGCCTCTGCCCGGCGCCGGGTCCGGAGCCCGCGGGAGGCGGTGGGAGGCAGATGCTCCTCAAGCCGCCAGCAGCGTGGGCTGCATGGCCCTGTGGAGAGAAGCAGGAATAGCTCAGGCTGTGGTCACCCTCAGCTTAACCCCAACGCCTCGGCCAAATGGAAGTTGTCGGCGCTGACATGCAAACCTGCTCCGGTCCGTGGAGTGCAGGGAGCTGCTGGGATGGAGGGGGTGTCAGCCGGCGCTGTGAGCTCCTCCGGCAGCCGAGGGTTGCCCTGGGAGCTCAGGTCCCAGCCGGTGACAGTCCCCACTCTCTGATAAGGGTCACGGGGAGACCGTGGCATTGTGCGGTGATGCACGAAGCACAGGTTTATTTCAAGCACGAGGAGCGGAGTGACCCACCTCAATAAGCACAGTCACCTTCCAACCCAATGGGGCTTGGGGGTTTCAAATCCCATCTTGATTGAGATCTGACAACAGCATCTTTCCCAGCTGCCTTCCCCTCTGCCCAGGAGCAGGAAGGATCTCTGGAGAGCAGCTCCAGCTGATGCTTTCACTAATGCATAGAATGGGGTCCCCCCTGCTCCTCCCCGCAGGTTCACCATCGCTCCCACCTTTCCAGTTGCCTGCTTCCTGAGCCGGCTCGCGGCTTTGCATCCCGCAGGCTTCCTCGTCCCTCTGTCTTTCCTGCTCATCTACGATTTGACCCCAGGAGAGCACTTTTACACGTGCCCTCTGCGGCGCGCTCATTGTGCCGCACGCGGGTACCTGCTTTGCCCCAGGAGCCTTTGTCATTCCCACCAGCGCCGGCTCAGTAGGTCCTGTGCGAGACAAAAACCTCAGGAAAGCATTGTGAGCCTGCCTGTCCCCAGCCAAGCCGTAGCTCTCAGTCCCAAAAGCCCAGTGGGGTGGATATAGTTATTGCTAGGAAGCTTTCTATTTACCACGACCTTTCTGACATTACAGTAAATGCATTTCAGAGCCCAAGAAGTGTAAAAATAAACCGCAAGGAAATCAAGACAGCTAATTAGCCAAAGGTTACCGCTGGGCTCCGTGACTGTCAGCCCTTTTGAAGTTCTCCTTCACACAGGCAGATGTGTGCGCAATGCTGCTGCTCCTTTGAATAAATGTCTTGGTTTCCAGAGTGGCTTCGTAGCTGGATGTGACTAAACACATGTGAGGCCTGTCACGGCGAGCCCGGGCAGGATGCTCCCGGCCTTTAACCTCGCGCTTCTCCAGCGCTGAAGAGCATCTCTTCTGGTGGAGTGGCTGATGAGCGTTGCGCTGCCTCCCAGCACCTCGGGAGCTGGGGTGAGCTGGGAGGTGAGGAGAGGCCATCCTGCACAGCCAACCCTCCGTCCCGGAGATGCTCCTTCCCCCCCTCTGGTGTCCCTGCCCTCCGCGCTGTGGTCACAGTGGAGGAGGTTGCTGGTCTGCCAGCTGCGGTTGGGCTGAGGGCTGCAGCGGTCGTCCAGGCTTTGGATGGTGCCATGGGCTTGCTGCTCCTTGGGGGTGAGCTGGAGCACATCCCTCAGCACATCGTGGTCTCACCCCACACGTCCATCATTCTCAGTATCCCATATTTTCCTGAGGATAAGCATCTTGTGTGGAGTCGCAGGTACCCCAGACGTGACAAGAGGAAGGGGAGGGGGGCACTAGCTGAGCCGAGGGCTGAGGAGGGGTACGATTGCCGTGCCAAGAGAGGCTGAGCAGGTCATGACGGAGGCCTGGGTGGACTCGGGTACTGTGTCCAGAGGGGTGTTTTGTTCATATTTGGGAAGGAGAGCTCTGGAGCAGCAAAGGACTCTGAGCCATGTCCCTTCAGCTGAGCCATCATCCCCTGGCCCTGAGCTGTGGGAGCTTTCTCTTCCCGTGCTCTGACCTGCTCCGCACGGGGATGGGGGAGAATTTGGGCACAGCGACCTGACAGATAACACCAGCATCCTCTGTGCTGCCCTCTCCCTTCTCTTCTTGGGTTTTCCTCCTTCCCTTGTTCTGCTTCTTTTGGGCTGCATTTCCCCTTGGAAGACCCTCTTGCAGCTCCTTCTTCCCTGTCCGCGGGTTTCTCCTCTTTCCCCCTTCCCTCCCGCTGCTTCACTCCCTCCTGCCTGTGGCTCGTGCCGAGTGTCGTGTGTTTGCTCAGCACCGCTCCTCCTGGAACGTTAATTTGCTGCTCGTTTCCTTACAGACTTTACACCACGAGTTGGGGCTTTGTGTGCATGCGTGTGTGTGATTCAATTAAACAAAACACAATAAAATCAGGGAAAACAGAGAGAGAGACGCGGACCGACAGCGATTCCCCGCTCTCCGAGGGCTGAGCCTGTCTGCCTGTGAGCTCGGCCCCGGCACGGCTTTCTCGTGTCGCCACGTGGGTTTACTTGTAGCAACCCTCCGGATCTCGTGCTTGGGGTTTCCATCCCTCCGCCGGGACCCCGGGATGGCAGCTACTTCTGCTCCGCTGTCAGGAGCTGGGGCTGCTCCGTCAGATGAGAGGTGAGCCTCCACGGAGCTGGCTGTTCACTTCAAATAAGCCCTGAAATGCTGAGGCATCTCCAAATGGCATCTCCATCCCTTCTTTCCCTCTGCTCGGCTCAGTCCCTGCAGCTCTCCAGACCGTCCAAGCCTCCCCCTTCCCTTCTCCAGGCCAGAAATGTCCCTGCTCCCCGTCCTGTCCTGCCCTACCCACGTCCCTTATCACCCTCGGGGCAGCAGATTTCCCCCCCTGCTGGGACCGAGCTTTCTCCCAAATCCCACATTTTCCTTGCAGCGCAACCTGAAAAACGGCAGCCGTGCCATGGTGGTGTTGGTTCCCTTGGCTGGCTGGTGGGCTTCCCTCCCGCTGCCCTGCGCCCCTCTTGGCCATGCCCTTCCCTCCTTCACCGCCATCCTGCTTCACTTTCTTTTCCCTTTTCCCCTCTAATCCGTCCGTACCACGACCGCGTGCTTTCGTAGCATCCTTTTGCTGCCAGTCGTCTCCCTGGCAGGTTTCTCGCCTCTCCCCGTGCGCGCGGGTGTGGGTGTCTCTCTGCCGGAGACTGTTTCTGCTCGCTCGTCCCCCGCCGGCTCCCTCGCTCCGCAAATTTATTCTGCGCATCCAGCCTCTGTCCGCGGGCGAGCTGTAAATCTGACGGCTAAAGCGGGTCGGCGCGAGTGGAAGGAGGTGGTCCCGGGAAGGGCAGAGGGGGAGCGGGCGTGAGAGGCCACCACTGCCAGATTACGGGGCGGGCGGGAGAGGAGAAGGTGAGGGCGACGTTCTTAAAAAGTGAAGATTTCGAGGGTTTTTAAAACGCACATGAAATGTGACTAATGAAATCCTGGCACTCAATACCCTCTCCTTAGGAAAAAATACTGACAGCAGAAGTGACCCTCCCCTTCTCGACAGCAGCCCCCTCCCCACAGAGCCCTCCCAGGGATGTGAAAGGTCACACCGTGCCATCTCCACTGAGGTTAATGTCCCTCTGAAATCCTGGCAGGGACCTCGTGCCGCTGAATGGGAAACATCTTGAGGAGAGCAGACCTTGATTAATGCGTTGGGGTTGGTGTGTGTTCAACAGCGTAATTGCCTCTTGCCCAGATACCCACCAGCCACCACCACGTGGGCTCCAGAAATGTCACAGAGGTGCTCCATGCTTTGGGCCTCTTCCCTCTGTCCCTTCCGTGTAATGTCAGAGCTCCTTCTTTCACATTTGGAGGGCTCCTTCTAGTACTAAGGGGCTATCCTTATCTCTGGTCGATCCAATGCTTATTTAAAAAGCAGGAAGAGGTGCTGCTCCCCATCCTCTGGGTCACAGCAATTGTGGTGGCTGGGAGATAACACTGTCCCCAACTTCTGTCTGTATTTCCATTTCAACCTGAGGAGGGCCTTCTCTCCTGTGCGGGTGGCAGAGCACTGGCACAGGCTGCCCAGAGAGGTGGGGGAGTCTTCCACTCTGGAGCCATTCCAAACCCGCCTGGACGCTGTCCTGTGCCACTGCTGGAGGTGCCCCTGCTCTGGCAGGGGGGTTGGATTAGATGATCTCCAGAGGTCCCTTCCAACCCTGACCATTCTGTGATTCTGTGACTGCGTGCCCAGCAGAGGCAGGATGGATGTAATAGCATGCCCCACCTTAGTTTTGGCTCCTGGCTGTCACAGGCTGAGGTGGCCCTGTCACTTAGTCCGTGTGGACCTTCTTGCTGCACAAAGTCAAAAGACGGGGCCGGCTTTCCTGGTGTGCAAGGCGAGGCCTGGAGAAAGGAAGGTGAGGAGATGCCTTGAGGAGCTGAGAACCAAGGGACCATCCACCCTCCTCCTGAGCTTGACCAACACCTCCCCATGGGGATCCACGGTCCCCACACTTTTGTCCTCATGGACAACGTGCGTCCACAGCACAGGAATAGATTTTAGCTGAAAACGGTTCTGCAGAATTTCCCGTGCGTGCAGCCAATGCACCTGGAGCCATTCCCAGATGTCTCTCCTCATTAATGCCCCCTTAGCAATTTTCTGAGGACCAGCCTCCATCTCCAGCATTAAAAACAGTCCCTTCCTCTTTGATTTATGGATATTAATCCATGCCAGCAGGCAAGAGGCATGACATGTCTACATAATGTATTCATTATTAAATTGTTTTTGTTCCTTTCCTTTCTCCTCCATCTCCAAAGCTGCACCTTTCTTATCTCTCTGTAACATTTGAACCCGCACGCTGCACTCAGAAAGACAACTTCCAGCATGGAGCAGTCAGCATCACTTGGTAGGTCAACCTTACAAGTCCATGCTTCCTCCCCAGCGGCCACGCTCAGACTCTGGCAGAGAGGAGACCCTCTTAGCCCCATCTCCCAGGGGATGGCTGCTCCAGCGCTGTGCTCGGGGTGACTGCTGGTGTGGCCAGGGCTGTGGGTTGCTGTCAGTCCCACGTCACTTGTTCTGATCATAACACAGGACGGGCCAACTGCATGAGCCTGCTGGCAGCCGTGCCTGAAACAGTGCCCAGGCAGGGATCCAGCGAGTGTGAGTTTCTTCTGCAGTCATTGAGATGCTGGCTCCAGATCAGTAATGGCTAACGCTGGCCAACCCTCTGAGTCAGGGACCAAAACCCCGATAAAATACTGTTAGCTCCACCGGCTCCCAGCTCCCACCTGCTCAAGCCATTGCTCCTGGCTGTGGCTTGCAGGCCACCTTCACAGCACGTTTCTGACTTCTGTGGTGCCATGCTGTTCCCAAAGTATGTGGCAGATTAGATTTAGCAGCCAGCGCTTGGCTCCTGGTGATCTCACCATACTATGGCCTGGGAAGAGACGAAAGAAAGATCTGAGGACCTTGGCATGGGGCTGCTTTCATTTTCCGTTCCCATGTCTGCGCTGTATGAGAACTGAGCCTGCTCTGCACCCTCTGGGCAGCCCTTGGGCTCCTTGTGGTGCCCAGGATGATGTTCCTGCAGGGCATAAATCTCAGCCCACCACTCTAAGTGCAACCTGCCTCAGGGGCGGCACCCTACAAGAGCGATGGTTATCCCCTTCCCGTGCTTGGCTGCTGTGCCCTCTCCCCGCCCTGATGGCTGGTGGCAATGCTCTTCATCCCACTGAGATGCACCCTGCTCCCCCACGGCAATTTCTGCAGACCCATCTCCCTGCTTCCGTCGCTTGTTCTGGTCAAGGAGTGGAGGGCAAGCAGTTTTGGGGATCCCATCCCTCTACTTCCAGGCTGTGCGGGCTCCTCAGCACATTCACTGCCCATCTCTGGACCTTGCTATTGGCAGTGTGACAGCTTTGATGGGACAGTGAGGTCGGTTATCTCAGCTATACCCCTTGATAACCCAAATCTAAGAAGTTTCTGCAGCTCATACACCTGCCCACCAAGCTGCTGTGGACCATATCTCCCAGCATAGTACCTTCCCAGTGGCAGGTGCTCACTGTGCGCTCATGGGACCAGGTCCTCCCTGGAAGTTGTGCTTTTCTCTGTTGCTTAATAGGAATTGAAAGATGAGCTTGCCCTATCTTATTGCAAGCTGTGCCCCTTGCAACACAGCCTGTCCCATCCGCTCTCCCCAGCTCCGCCCAGGCTAAGCCACCAGTTTCTCCAGACCTCCTGCCACAAACCAGCAGTTTTCTGTAACTCTGCAGCCTGGCTTAGCTGAGCCTCCCCCAAAGGACGTCCCTCTGTCTTGCCCACAGGATCGTCCCCACTTTGCACTGCCCACGCGACTGTCCCCGTCCCCGCTGCGGCTCTGTGCCTCCCGCGGCTCCCCGGGACGGAGATGAGGGGAAGCAGCAGGACGTTAGCAACTTCAGGAGCTCAAGAGCAGCTTGAAAAATATTTGTGTTCTTTTGGTAAAAATGAATCTGTCCCAGCGGTAATAAGGCTGCTTTTCTTCAGCAGGCTCTTAGCAGTGATTATTGTTGGGTTTCAATTTAAAAACCAGACGGTCTATTTATACTGTATAGTATGTGGACTGAGACTTTTTGTTTTCTTTAACCCAGCCCTTAAAATGTTCCACTACTCAGTTCCACTACTGGCAATCCGAGGAAGCAGAGAGGTTTCTACCACCTGCAGACCCCACGAGTGAAATGATAAGCAAACCATAGTTACCGGAGCAAGGCTGCAGCAATGCTTTAGAGAACTAGTGGAAGGTGCCAGGTGGGAAAGGTCTGGGGCTGTAGCCAGGAAGTGCTTTTGGTGGCATAGGAAGGGACCTCAACGCAGGTGCGGAGTTCTTGGACTATCTATGGCCACGCCACTGTCTATCTTCTTCTCTCTTGTCCAAAGCAGAGGTTGATCGGAGCTGACATCAGCACCATCCACAGTGCTCTCAGCATGGAGACCAGGAGAAAAGCCAAACTCTGGTCTTTGGCCTCACACTGGCTCCAAGTTGGCAAAGACCTCTGAAAAGTAGCTAATGCCCATGGGTGCTGAGGTGACGGTGAGGAGGACCGTGGTCCCAGGGGTGCATTAAGGGATCCGGCAGAGCACTGCCGTGAGTTCTGGCCTGGGCTGACAAGCTCTCACATACGTAATATGAACATCTCTGCCTGCTTTGGGCATTGGCCCAGCGTTGGCCTGGCATGGACCCTTCCAGTCTAACAGCGTGGATTACTCCGGCATGCCAGCCCTGAGCGCTAGTCAGCTCGCAGGGCTTGCTTTCATTTGCCAATGCAAGACATTTGGAGCATCCTGGCCAAGGATGCTTTAGCATGGAAACGTTGTAAGATGCAGGCACCAAACAGCTTGTTGTAGCGGCGTCAAAGGCACTGCTTTGGGTGCTGTTGAATGCTCCCACACAGGGCATGGGTTGCTTTGGCATGTTGGTGCATTGCTTTCCATGCACAGTCCAGCATCACCGCCAGGACTGAACAGGAGGGGAAATTCGCACTTGCGTGTGAATGACCCACTCCCTGTTGGCCAACCTTCAGCTCACCTGTTGACCCAAGAAGCTGGTTGGGGCAGACTTTGCTGTATACAGGTCTTCTGCAGGTCCTGGTGCCTTGAGTTCGCGGCCAAGGTGGAGGCCGTGGCTCTGCTGTCTCTGCCATGCTGAGGCTGCCGGTTGTTCCCCTTCTTACTGCAGCTCATGTGCTTCTGTCTCCATTTCCCCACACAGCCCCTTTTACTCCCACCGTTTAGTTATTTTCTTAATTAAATATAGATTATGGCACTGGGAATAAGGGATTATTACTTATTCATAAGCTACTTAGATTTTAAAGTGTGCGCAGAGCGGGGTTTATCACACGTCCGTGTCTGCATCGTTACCATGTCAAGGGCCAGGGTGAGCTCCTGTGGCTTCACCCAAACCTCGCTCCTCTTCTCTCCCCACTGTCTCCACACCCAGAGGAGCTCTCCCATCTCTCCTTTGCTGTCCCTTTTCCAGCTGAGGCTTGCCAGCCTTTTCCCAAGGAAACTATTTTCGGTGCCGTCTCCCAGGCTGTTCTGGCCCCTCCATTCCGCCTCTGCTTTGCCCCCTCCCCAGGTTTGTTTGCATCTCTCTCCCGACGCTTTCCCCGGCCCTCCCGCTGGGGCTGCAGCTGAAGCTCAGCCCTTCCGCCTGCCCCCTGCGGAAGAACGGGGACTTATCAGGAGGCAGCTCCCCAGGAGGTGCTTTTTTTTGCAAAGTTTTCTAGGAAATTCCTCCCGGTACCTGGGTAATGGTTGCCTGAACTGCAGCCCGCCCTCGGGAGCGGGAGGAGGAGGAGGCAGGGGAAGGTGCTGTTGGCAAGATGCTGGGAGAAGCAGAGGGAGGAAGGCGGGGTGGGAAGGTAGGTGCTGTTGTAGGTCTATAATGCTCCCCCAAAGCCTTGTGCTTCTACAGTGTGCTCAAGCAGAAGGGTTAGGAGCTGCTCCTTCCACCCTGGGACAAGCAGCAGCTTCCCAAGCCTCTTTTTCTGCCTTAAACAGTGGAGCACTCCAACCTCTGGGCAACAACAATAATAATATTAATAACAATAAAACCATCTGACCTGGTTTGTGCACACCGGGGTGGACTTCTGTCTCCATCTTAGTCCAGTTTTTGCTGTCCCCGAATAGTGCCATTAAGGCCAGGTGCTGCAGGGCCTCTCCTGGTCTGCTGGTGAGCCCCCAGGTGGGGACAGGGCAGCTCATCACACGCTGTCCTGAAAAGAAAGAGGGACCATTAAATCCCAGCGCTCATCTCCCCTCCATCCTCCCAGCTCCAGGGCTGTCCCCAGGGGTGCAGCAGGGTCCCAGCATCATCTCCCAGCAGGTATCCCTGCTCTCACCCTCGGGGGACCCATTAGCATTTCCATCATGCTCGTTCCATCTCCTCCTGTGGCTCCTGCACCTTGCCTGGCTGTGATGGCAGCGTGGGGCTGCTCCTGTGTGAGCCAGCCTGACACCTCCATCCTCCGCTGTCCCCGTGCCTCCCACGTGGTTCTTCCTGACTATTTTAAGGACTCACGCGAAGTCCTGGCTTGATAGCCCCGAGGACCAAAGACCTTTTGTCGACAGAGCGGATAGAAGACAAGCTGCTGCAAGATTCCTCAGAGCAAAATGATCTTGATAAATTGGAGAAATGGCCTGAAATCAATACACTGAAATTCAATAAAGTCAAGTGCAAAGTGTTTCACTTAGGAAGGCGATATCAAAATTGCAGATATAAGAGGGGGAAGAGCTGGTAAGCCAGCAGGAGAGCGGCCAAGGCTCGAGCAGCGGAGTAGCCCTCAAACCGAGCGGCAGACAATAACCTGATGCTTTAGGAAAGGAAAGAAAAGGCACATCTTGCCTGCAGATGTATTAATAGTTTCAGGTGGAAGACAGCAAGGTAATTTATTTGGCTCTATTTAGTGCTAGTGAGGCATCAGCTGGAGACATACATCTCCAGGTTTGGGCATCACAACTTTAAGAGAGATTCAGACAAATTGAGGGAGTTCGGCGAGTTTGGAAAACATGCCCCGGGAAGATGGACTGAAGGAGGTGGGTTTGTGCTCCAGGACAGAGACGACTGAAGGCGGGGAGATGTGTAACACTCATCCAGTGTGGAAAAGGCAGTTATAAAAATGACGGCGATCAATTGGTCGAGGGTTGGACAAGCTGTAATAGGCTTAAACTGCAGCCAAGAGCCCTTGGGTTAGATGCTCAGGAAAAGCTTCCTAAGAGCAAGGTTGGCTGAGAGCTGGTGCAGGCTGTGAAGGGGCTGTAGGAGCCCTGTCCCCTGGAGGGCTTCAACAACCAACTGAAGAAGCATCTGCATGGAGGTCACCTCCATGCAAGTCCCACACTCTCTCCCACCACAGGGATGAGGTTTCACCAGCACCCCAAGCAGGTTTAGCCATGTCCTTGGGGTTACCAAGCTGAGACAAGAACTTTGTTGTCTCATGGTCTCTTACCAGCCATATCAGGTCATGGCCAACCTCCCAGAGCCCGCAGGGGTTATGTCCCCGGTATGCCCAATTCATCCCACCCACCCAGGGTCCCCCTGGCTGTGTTCCTCACACACATGGGCAAGATGCTCTCAGCCACATTTCTGCTCCAGGTTTCTTCTGCTGTCAGACCACAATTTCATTTCTGTCCATCGTGGAGATGCCTGAAGAGCCTGTTTGGGGTCTAAGATTGGGGAAGAAGATGCAAACGAGCATGACTTTGCAGTGAACAAATTACCAGGTTGAGTTGTTCCTGTATCTGTACCATCTGAGAAGGGTCTGCACCACCCATCCCTCTGATGTGGCTGTGGTGACTCCATGCCTGGTCATGCTGAAACCTTTAGGATTTGGCCCTCGTGACCAGGGGCACCTACATATACCTACACATCCATTAAATTCATCCACTCCTCTGTTCGACTTGCACCACGAACTGGAAAACCCAATAAAAGAAACGATAGTGTCTCCAGGGATGAAAAAGAAAGCCAGGTGTCTCCAAGGATGCTTTGCTGTTTGGACCGGCCACGCATCCCCATGGCCTCAGCCCCACTGACTTGGTTTTCAGCAATTTGGTGGCTAGTTGCAGCCTTCCTCCAGATCAATCCCTCTCAATTGCATTTTTTGATCATAATTAATGTTTGCCGTGTAATTACATTGATTTTTTAATGTGCTCTGAGAGATGAGGGGAATTCACAGCCCGAACGCGTGAGCGAGGGAGGGGGCGTGACGTTGAAGCTCGCTGTGCTGAAGGGGAGAGCAGGGGTGGCGCTGCACCAGGGATGTGCAGGGAGGGGATGTGCTCAAATACCCCATGTTACATGGAGTAACAAAGGACTACAAAGGGTGACAAAGGGCTGGACGTGGAAATATCCGCACTGCCGCTCCTTTATTCCCTGGCCAAACCTCTCTGCCGGCCCCTGCTTTCTACCTGCCAGCCCTGGTGAAGCCCAGTTCTCTGCAGCCCCGGCAGCCCCGTTTCCACTACTGAGCTCAGCAGGGAACAGGATTTTATTTATTTACCGAGTCGCAGTGGGAAGAGGGATTTCAGGGCAGCCTGAGCTTCCCAAAGCTGTGAGGAGCGGATAAAACCTCCTCCGGCTTTGTGGAGGGAGGCTCCTGCAAGTAAGAAACCTCAGCCTGGGCACAGCCGGAGCTGCGTCCCCCCCTGCTCCTCGCTCACTCGTGCTACCAGCAGCTTTGTCATGAGTGGGTATAAATGTAAGAGGCACCTGTAAGCCTCCCAGGCTGCTTTGTGCTTTCTGAACAGCCAAACTCTCATAGCCAGCACCTGCGCAGCAAGCCCCAGGAGATGCTGCAGGGAGGTAGCTTTCGGTGGGAGCTGCCTCAGCACTCAAGCCTGTCAAAACCATGAGGATTTAGGTGGCGACACCAGCAATGAGCTTAAGGATCCTCTTATTCATGGCAAAAACTAGCCAGGAGGTGCTTGGGCTCCAGAGCTCATGAGGAATCATAGAATCACAGAATGATTTAGGTTGGAAGGGACCTTAAAGATCATCCAGTTCCACTCCCCTGCCCTGGGCAGGGACACCTCCCACCAGACCAGATTGCTCCAAGCCCCATCCAACCTGGCCTTGAACACCTCCAGGGATGGGGCAGCCACAGCTTCTCGGGGCAACCTGGGCCAGTGCCTCACTACCCTTAAAGTGAAAAATTTCTTCCTAATGTCCAATCTAAACCTGCCCTCTTCCAGTTTGAAGCCATTCCCCCTCGTCCTATCACTCCATGCCCCAGTAAAAAGTCCTTCCCCAGCTCTCCTGGAGCCCCTTTAGGGACTGGAAGGCCACAACAAGGTCTCTCGGGAGCCTTCTCTTCTCCAGTCTGAACAACCCCAACTCTCTGAGCCTGAAGGAGGAAGATTCTGGGTCATCCAGGGGTGTCTGCTGCCTTCTGCATTTGCTGTGGCAAGGTCCATAGCTGGCAGGCTTGCAGTGCCAGCGCTGCAGCAGCTCCCCATGCTTCGTGCGGTGGCACGGGTGGTGACATCTCCCAGCCCGCATCTTGGACTCAGCAAATACCAGAGCAGTAAGTCACTGCCGGTGGCACACGCTGCTGTAAAGGAGGAGGACGAGCCTTGCCCATGCTCTCATCAGAGAGGCAGCTCCTGGGCTAGAGCTGGGGGCAGCCACAAGGTGGGTGCCCGGCGAGGACTGGGGTGCAAACACTGCCCACAGTGCTGATGGAAAGGCCAAATCCCCTCTGCACCTCCCCTGAGCGTAACACCAGAGCTGGGTGGGCAGCCCGGCTCCCCACGAGAGTGCCAGCAGGCGTTTCTTCAGAAGAGGCGTTACAAACTCATCACCCGCTCATCGCCAAGCTTTCCCCTTGTTAGAAGGGATGGCTCTCATCTTTTTTTCACGGCATCTTGTTTTGCATCGCCTGTTAATTACGTGCCCTCCAAGGATCGTTCTTGCCTGAGCAGTTCAGAGGAGGCCACGTAGCGCCGGCTCAGCGTTGCCCAGATGAGAACGCTGTGACAATCGCGGCTGAAAAGCAGCCTTGTTGCTCACAGGTGTTATTAAGCAGCCACAGATGTTATACCATTTTTTTTTTCAATTAAAAACCCATAAATTAAAAAAAATAATGAGGCGAGCGCTATGCTCGGCAGAGACAAAGGAGCAAGCCGTCAGCGGCATTGTGCCGGGCACGCTCGCCGCTCTGGGCGGCAAAACGCTCAGCTGGTCAAACAATGCGGCGGCCGAACATCTGCGGGGACTTTGTGTTACCGCGCTGGTGCGAGGAACGTTTGATTTCTGCATTGGCGAGGGGCCTTCGGTCCCGCTGCTCCCCCCTCTGCCTGCCCGGCCTCGGGGAGAGGTAGGACCAGGGCTGGAGCGGTGGCCGTTGGCGGCCGCTCCTCGCGTTGGGGTGGATGGTGCAGGAATTGGAAATGAGCCCTTTAAGGAGGCCATGAGCCCGTCGGTGTAACAAAAGTTTTGTCTTCAGGGTTTGAGAGCTTTCGTGCATGGAGGTGGCTCTTCCTTCTGCGTTGTGTGCGTGCCCTAAATGCAATTATTTGGCTCCTACCATGTCTGATATTATTATTGTTCTTGCTATCTTTGGTACTTTTATGGCCCCATCACCATAGTAACTGAGCATCTCAAAACCCTGTGAGGAGGGAATAATATTATTCCCATTGTAGAGTTGGGGGAAGTGAACGACAGCAAGGCGCAGAGCTGGAGATGCAAGAGGACTTGGGCAAGTCCGTCCATGGCCAGGGACGTGGGGGTCATTCTCTGCTACTTCCAATTTTAAGCAGTCGCCCTAACTTTTCCTGGGCAGCCCCAGGCCATGTTTCCATCCCTCTTCTCTTCCTCCTGTCTTGAGTTAGCCTCCCACCTGGAGCTGCTCTCTCCTGGGGTCCCCCTTGCTGCCCCCCTGCCCCGTGGACCACCAGCCAACGGGCACTGCCCGAGGCAGGGGAAGCGTTGGTTGGCTCTGCTCAAGACCTTTCATTTTGCACAGACTATTTGAATGCGTCTCATGGCAGCCTCTGCTCAAACGCATCTTTAAATATTGAATGAAAAATGGAGTAGCGTCAGAGCGAGACATGCCAGACTTTCTTCATCCCTGACCTATTCCAGACTAATTTCCACCCTGGGGGTTTAGCCATTTTTCCTGAGAGACAGCTGATAGAGATTCAGAAAGTGGGATTTGCAACAAAGTCTTCTGCAGCACGAGCAAATGATTCAACAGGTAAGGATAAGCCAATGTCCTGGCCAAAAGCCCGACCTGGATGTCCACCTACCTGCCTCTGGCCAGGCTGTTCTCCCCTTCCCTGAGCACCTTCTCCTGGTGGGATGAGGCTGCTCCCTCGCCGGCTTCCCGCCCCGCCAGCACCCGGCGTTGCCATCACGTTCCCCGACACGCCGGCTCCTCGCTGCCTTCCCTGCCGCGGGTTGTTCTGGAATAAAACAGTCTTCAATTATTCCTCTCCCCCCCCTTTTTTTTTTTCCCTTTTGTGCAATATATCATTTTTTAATTAAAAAAATGCCTCGTGGAAGTGTAACGGGCTATTAAATGTTTTGGTCCATAATTAACATCAAACCCCTGACTTAAAATCTTTATGGATTGAGTGAGCTCCATTAGCTGCTACATGAATAACACTGCGCAGCTCTTGAAGGCCCGCGGGGTTCACATCACCCCGTTTCCCCTCAGAAGAGGAGGAAAAAAAAAAGAAGGTCCTCACTGGGGACTCTCTGCTCCTCTCCCTGCAGCCACCGCATGGTGGGCTACCTTGGGGTGAGCAAACCCCCCCCTGCAACCTCCCGGGAAGGATATCAAAGCCCCGTGACAACGGGAAGTCCCATCGCTTTGCGCCGGGGAAGGCAGGATGCGACCCTGGAGGAAAGTTCTCTCCCCACACCCCCCCCTCCCTGGTAAATACAGCGGCGGTGGCGGCGGCGCGAGCGGCAGGGCGAAGATAACGCCGTGCTATATCTCTTGTGGGGATCGGCGTGGTGGCGGTGAACCCCCCGTGGGCAGTGACAGGTGCAGCTGATGGGGTGTTCTTGTGAGCAGGCGGGAGCGGGCATGAGTTATCGGGGACTTGCACCAACGTTTCCCACCCTCCTCCCCAGCTCCCGAGGGAAGGACAGGAGCCGGCAGGTTGCCTCGTGGTTTTGCACTCATGCCGGCAGGTTGGAGACAAACCCCGTGCATGGAGAAGACAGCAGGGACCTGTGTGTTGTCCCTGCAGCACAAACCCAATGGGGACCCCATGGGTTGTGCCAGAGCCGGCCCAGTGCAAGCTGCTCCCTGCCTCCAACCCGGGTGTAGGGTGCCCAAAATGCAGGTTTGGGGCTGCCCAACTTCAACGGGTCATTGCTCGTCATTGCCGATGCATGTCCCAGGCACGGGCTCGCCGCCTTCTGCAGAGGACTTGGGCGTTGAGGAGGTTTGAATCCCCATGATTCAAATGATGATTCTCAGCATTTGCTGTAATTAATTAATTTCGTTTCATACCCCTGGATCGCCGTCCGGTGTTGGCTCTTGGCAGCAGTGACACATCTGTTGGGGCTGCTGGCAAATTTCAAGCATTCCCACCCGTACTTTAAGGTGGAAATAACGTTGGAGCTGAATTACTGGTCTTTGATACTGCTGGCTTATGGATGACCAGCTCTTCTTTGAGCTGATGAATGCAGCCAAATGCCAATTTATGGTATTATTCCTTCTAGGCATCTCCACTGGCACGTTCATTATGGCCATCAGACACAAATTGACTCACTGCTATATTCTTGGCTTTCTGAATGAAGCTGGAGTTAGGAGATACTGGTGTTCCTGTTGTTAGGTTTTCAGAGTGTACTTAGCTATTAGCCTGCTCTTGCTAAGCAGCTCTGGACTGTCTTCTGGGCTTTGCTTGTTCATGGATTGAGCTGTCAGTTCAAAAAGCCTTGGCCGTATTTCATAGCCTGGCTGTCACTCAAACACCTCAGAGCAGCAAGGACATCAGAAGTAGACACTCTCTAAGGTATGAGAAGGTGGTCAACTTTCAGCACTCTTCTGTTTTTCCCTTGAGCCTAAAATGAATTTTTCCTTAAAGTAGAGGAAACTTGGTCCAGCTGGGACAGGATCCCACTGCAATCCCCAGTGTTCTACTGGCGTGGCAGCTTGGCCATCTGCCATGATCCATCTTCTCCTTCCAGCTCCAGGTCTTTGATGAGGAGAGCCTGAGGACGAAGGCTCTAGTGCTGTGGAGACACTCATCTCTCAAGCAAGAGCTGCTTGGGACAGCACCACCCTGTGAACAAGAACAAGCAAGATGTGCTGCCATGGTGCCCAGAAGCCGGGCTGCACCCCCAGGCACAACTAAGGCGATTGCCACGTGGGAAAAGAAAGGCAGAAGCAGGCTTTGCACCACGGGCGATGTTAAAATTGGTCCAAGTCCTGGTGCGCCCCCATTGTGGTGTGAGAGGGAGCTGGGACCATCTTCCCCTGGGCAGGGCTTGCCTGTCCCAGAGCATCCTGGGGTGAACCAAATTGGCGGGGGGGGTTGGACTAGATGATCTCCAGAGGTCCCTTCCAACCCTGACCATTCTGTGATTCTCTGATATTTTAATAAGCTAAGCCTTAGTTGCATCCCCAGTCCCCTCCTCGAGAACGATACTGGGCAGCGAGGCTGAAAATGAATCGCTTACAGGGTTTTGAATTTTTTTCATGATTTCTTNTCCCCTCCTCGAGAACGATACTGGGCAGCGAGGCTGAAAATGAATCGCTTACAGGGTTTTGAATTTTTTTCATTATTTCTTCCTTTTTCTTCTGGGTGGTTTTTTTTTTTCATCTCAGCTGTATTAAACTTTAAGTCAACAGAGGATGGGATACGCAGCAGGGAGTCTGCCGCCTCCCTTCTGCTCTCCTCCACTCCACCAGCCCCAGCCCTGCAGGTCAGCAGTAAGGTTTGCTGCCCATAGCCGAGAGCCTGTGGAGAAAACAAAGCCGGGGGAGAGTCCAGTTTCTGCATCTTTGTTTTCAACCCTGCCCAGGAGTGGTATCAACTCAAATAGGCACTGCTTCAAGCAAGCTAGCTTCTGCTGAGTCAGCTCCATTTAAAACTTGGCCTTTCCAAAAAACCGCAACTCTCAGAAACCCCGGCCAAGATTTTATGGGTAAATATAAAATGAATTAGGAGGCAGGTTTTAAAATAAAGGATTGCTCTTGGAGTCCAGGGGTAATAATAATTTCTCCTGAGAACACAGAATCTCTTAATCTTTAGCCCAAAGGTGCGCGCTCAGCAGCACGGCGGAGGCGATGCCGACTGGAAGTGGATCGAGCGGCTCTTGGACACCTCGGTGGATCCCATGTGGTGGCCCCCATGTGGTGGCCGTTGGTCACCGGCGGCTGCCCAGCGTGGGCACACCTGGCTTGGAAGGAGCCCTTTTTTTGTTGTTTTCTTTTTGCCTTTGTGGTAGCAACAATCCTCCGAGCTGGCTGAAAAACATCTCAAGAGAAGTCTATTCAGTCAGAAACCGGTGATTCAACTCCACCTAATTGTTTGGAGGGGAGACATTGATTTCATTGATGTTTTCAGCAAGGACGTTATCAAACAAGTTTCATTTGGACGGTGTCATTTCGGCTTGCCCGTGCGGCGTGGCTGGGATGCTCTGCTTTCTTTGTGTCACAATAGAGCGACTGAAAGAGATTTGGGGAGAGTGGGGGGGGGAAATCCATTTTGAAATATTTCTTTACTGCAAGAAAAATAACCCAAAATGTTGACTTGTGCCCCCAATCTGCCACAAAGTCAAATTTTGCTATCTTGGAAGTTCTCACAAGCCGACGTGTCTGGGATTCACCCAGTGAGCTGTAGCGATCGCTGCAGGACCACCTCGCTTTGGGCAAACCAGAAGCACCAGATCTCACGTTGAAGGCACCACAGGGACGTAGAGAGGGTGCAGTCCTGCCCCAGTACGTTCTCTCTCCCTGTGGAAAGCCTGAGAGATATTTGCCAGCCCGTCCCCAAACAATGTGTGTTTGTAGTGACAGAGCCCCTCCACCTCCCAGGTAACCCACTGCCGTGCTCCACGAGCTGTTTTTGTCCTGATGTCTAACCTGATTTCTCTTGCTGTAATTTAAGCCGATTATTTCTCGTCCTGTCCACCATGGACATAAAGAACAGATTATTCTCTTCCCCTTGGCAGCATCCTTTTAAGCACTTGAAGACTGTTATCACATCTCTTCCTCCATCATCTCTTTTAGGCTAAATAACCCAGTTCTTTCAATCTTTCTTTGTAGGTCATGTCTTGTAGACCTCTGATCATTCTGTTTCCTCCGTGCTGCCTGCAGCAGCGCCACCTCCTTTTTGATATGGGCTGCCAATACCAGAATCTACTCTAGCATAGACCTCGCCAGCCCTGAACGGACGAGAAAGATGATTTTGTGAGTCTTGTAGGCTGTGCTGCAGCTCGTATATCCCAGGGCACTGGCTGCCTCTTGATGTGACACCGACACCTCGTGTTCGGCTCATGACCCGCTATAATTTGTAGACCTTTTGCTGGGGAACTGCTGCTGAGTGTTTGTAGGCTTGGTGTTTCCCCTGGGGGTTTGAGGTGAGTAGCAAAAGGCAGGAATGAAGTATCCTGAATGAAAGGTGCATTCTCTTGTGCTTGGCGGTCTCCTCCAGGTCCTGATTTTGGTGTGTTCATGTATTCAAAGTGCATTTTTGGTCAGGCTTTTGACTAGGCCGTGTGATACCTGGGTTGGATACTATTCAGTCCATGCTGAAGAGGCTTCATCGATGATTGTTGAAGTTCCTGGCTCCCTTTGCCTCATAATTTCTAGTGTTTTATCTCTTTCATGCATGTCCTTTCACGGTCTGAGACATGCTTGTCTTTAACACTGGATAATCAGCATTTTATGCAAAAAAGACGAGATTTGTAATTTTCTGTGGTCCACAGGGCACTGAAAAGCAGACCAGAACAGCCCGTTTCCCATCCCCCAGGAGCTGTATGTTCAGAGTGAGCTGGGCGGTTTTCCGTGACTTGATTTTTTTCCTTAGAAACTGGAGGAAAGCTGAAGGTTGGTCCCTGGGGCTCAGAGCTAAAGGGACTCAACATGGGGACTCCAGATAGTCCCAGGGGAAGCACTTCCACCACCCAGCCATGGAGTCAGTCTCTGGCTCCCAATGAATACTTACATCATTTACGCCACGTGGAAAAGCCACAGCCGCAGGGATGGGGCAGGACCGATGACGTTGCTCAATGAGACAAGGGGAGAAGGAGGGGAAGGAAACCCCCATACTGCAGGTGAGCCTCTGAGCCTGGGCCAGAGCTGACCTGTCAACAGACCTATCTGATGGCCTGTCCTCCTCCCCTGGGGCTATCCCGGCATCAGCTTTGTTCTCCTGCAGGCAGCAGCGCTGGAAATCCCAGCCGTGGGGAAAGCCTCGAGGGGGAGAGAAATGCGGGTCACTGCTGGGACAGAGTCTCCAGGCAAGAGAACGCACGCAAAGGCACTTGGGTTATGATAGTAATGAATGTGGACATCGCTGGTAATGGCACAACCGGTGCACGGAGGCAGGAAATGAACCCCATCAATTTTTCAGATGTAAGCTGTTTCACGGGGCAGCTGCAGAGACAGGAACGACTGGACCTTGGTTTGCTGGGCAGCCCCTGCCCACCGCCGGCAGCTGGCAGAGGGGTGGAACACGCTCCTCCTGTGCCGTGGGATGAACCTGCCCCGCTGGAAATGGTCCCGGTTCAGTGAGTGTGTTAGCAAAACCGTGGGTGACAGTGAGATCTTCAGCCATTCAATCAGAAAGTACATTTACACAATGAAGTTTTTCACTTTGAGGGTGGTGAGGCACTGGCCCAGGTTGCCCAGAGACGTTGCTGAGGCCCCATCCCTGGAGGTGTTCAAGGCCAGGTTGGAAGTAGCCTTGGGCAACCTGGTCTGGTGGGAGGTGTCCCTGCCCAGGGCAGGGGGGTGGAACTCGATGATCTTCAAGGTCCCTTCCAACTGAAACCATTCTACGATTCTGTGATTCTATGATGATGGTTTAGATGAAGGTCTCTGTGCTGCTGGTTGCGGCTCTTCAATCCATGCTTGCAATGGGCCCGATTCAGCAAAGCACGTTTGGCTGCAGGTGAGGGCATTTCCACACCAAACCCTTCTCAGGCAGTGGAAGAACCCCTTTTCAGCTAGGACCTGAGGGGTGTTTCCAGTACGTGGGAAACTGCCCTTTTCCCACTGAAAACCAGGCGTCTTTTGTCCCCAGTTCCCGCAGAGTCAGGACAGAGACTGTCGCAGAGCGGGGGTTTTTATGGACTGGCTGCTCTCTGCCTTCGCAGCTCTAATTACATTGTATATTTTGGAAATAAAAATGTCCTTTTTGATGATATCGGTCAGGAAAGCTCTCCAGCATTTCCAAGTACAGAGAGGAGGAGAGGCAAGCGATCAAAGGCAGGCTGTAATGAGCTATCGGAGGCAAGCCCAAGGTCACCGGGGGGCAGAAGGGCCATCGTCACACCGGCTTGTGATGCTCAGCCGGCTCCCCGTTCCCGCACGCTCCCCTGTCCCTGTCGTTGTAGCTGAGCGATTGGGTCTGCACACCCTAAACGCACACTGATGGCGAGAGACAGTCTGTCTGTGGGCAGCGTGGTGTAATTACACAGGGTGGAGGGGAGGGATGCTTACCTCACTTTCCGAATGGGTCAGAGACATGCCAAGACCAAGGCCCTGCTCCCCACAGGGGCGAAAGCGTCCAGTTGCTCTTGAAGATCTGGAAGCACTGCTGGGAGAGGCACCGTCTTTGCAGCAGGTGGATATCTGGAGCACTGATGAGCGGAAATCTAGGGCATCAAAGAGCAGAGATCTGGGTAATCAAGGAGAAGAGATCTAGGGTGTGGAGGAGCAGAGATGTAGGTAATCAAGGAGAAGAGATCTAGGGCACCAAAGAGCAGAGATCTGGGTAATCAAGGAGAAGAGATCTAGGGCATGGAGGAGCAGAGATGTAGGTAATCAAGGAGAAGAGATCTAGGGCACCAAAGAGCAGAGATCTAGGTAATCAAGGAGAAGAGATCTAGGGCACCAAAGAGCAGAGATCTGGGTAATCAAGGAGAAGAGATCTAGGGCACCAAAGAGCAGAGGTCTGGGTAATCAAGGAGAAGAGATCTAGGGCACCAAAGAGCAGAGATCTGGGTAATCAAGGAGAAGAGATCTAGGGCACCAAAGAGCAGAGATCTAGATAATCAAGGAGCAGTGATCTAGGGCATGGAGGAGCAGAGGTCTAGGTAATCAAGGAGTAACGATCTAAGGCATCAAGTAGGGTTGCTCTAGGGCATCAAGGAGCGGAGCTGTGGGGCGCTGAGGAGTGAGACCTGTCGCACAGGGACACTCCCAGAGCACCGGCATCACTCCCGGGCTCACAGCCTGATGCCGAGGGTCATGCAGGAAGGCGGAGGTGGGACTGACGCCCGGCCCGGGGTGCTGGGTGCAGCCCTGACCAACCTTTCACAGCCCAGGAGAGAGGGACACAAACTTCCACAGGAAACCCCGCGAAGCACAGTAAGCTCCCAGGGCTGCTCAGCAGAGCCGAGCCTCGACGGGCAGCCGCGGGCTCCTCCGAGGGGAAACCACAAAGTAGCTTCAGCCAGCGGGAAGGAGCCTGCCTCCACGTCACCGGCAGCAGAAACATGGTCTGTCTGAAAAATAGAGTCACGTTAACAGTTATTGATCTATAACTTTTAACCAATTTCTTTTTTACAATATTGGATTGCGTCCTAATTTTAGCTTTTTATGTTCGGCACTAGGCAAACTCCACTCCATCAGCAAAAAACAGCCCCTGTGGGCCAATCTGCGCCTTCCATTGAGCTGAATGATAGAGGACTGGAACAATATTTTTCGACAGATCAGTTCCTGTTCAGGGTAGCGGTCGCCATTATGCAAATGGAGCTATAAGAAGTTTAAAAGTCTGGAACCATCATATTTCTTTATTTCATTAACATCAACGCGAGCGGGTGAGTTAATACGAGAGAGTGATCCCATTCCAGGGCTTACACAAAACAGTCCCCCCCTCATTGAACAAGGGCGGTGATTTCCCTTCACGGGTGCTCCCAGCAGCTGTGCTGGGGGCACCGAGGCATTTTTTCGCAGCGTGCAGCGGGGCCAGGGGGTGGGTGACAAATGTCCCTGAGCAGATTAGCGCGCAGGAATCCTCTCCCTGAGCTGGCAGATGGCTGGGAGGGCTCTGCTCGGGGCAGGCAGACATCCAGGAGGACGGGGGGACAAGTAGGGGATCAATTACAAGGGCCCGATTTCCCTCTGGCTCCTTGGGGGTTTTGCTCCCCCTCAGAGCACCCGCACGACATTTCTTATGCAGTGTCCTCACCCCTAATTCGCTGCACGGCCCAGGAGAAGTCGCTTGGGCAGAGATGCTCCGGTGCACGCAGAGGCATAGGCACGCTGGGTTCAGATTTACGGGGGAAGGCAGGGAGCACGGAGAGAGCGGTGTTAACCCCATCTCCTCCTGCTCCGGTGCTGGACACACACATTTTCCCAGCACAACAACAGTATAAGGAGCTGAGGACTGATATAATACAGGCATGATGTTATAGGGCAGGGAGATCTGTGCTCCAGCACGTGCCCAGGTGGTGGCCGTCCCTCCTCCTCCTCCATCGTATCAGCATCACCTCAGACCTTCACAGTCACCTCTATCCTCCCACGTATCCCCCACCTCCACCCCACCAAGGCAGAGATACATTCACTGAAAGGGCGATGCAGAAAGACACACATCCCTCTTTGTGGCCCCGTTCAGCTGAGGGTATTAGCAACCAGCTCCTCCTTCCAAACAGAAAACAGATACACAGGATGATCATGCCAGCAAGGAAATTATGGGGTCCTGGGACTCAGCCCTTGCATTGATGTCCTAAGGAAGATACCTGGTGATACCTGGAAGATACCAGGTGATACCTGGTCACCCACAAAGGTCACCATCCACCCTATGTGGTCCAGCAACCCCATGAGAAGCTGACTCTCCTTCCTGTACCATACACCCTCTTCCAGCCATATAACTCACGCAAAAGAGACACAGACGTGTGCACGCTCACACGTACGTATGTATTTGCATAGATCTGGAAAATAAAGATCACAGCGTGCCACACTAATGGATCCCAGCACTATAATAGCTCCATTATAAATGGCAATGTCTCGGAGCATTACTGCTAAAGACTCTACCTTTTAGCGTTGAAACTTTTAATTGATTTTAAAATACACAATCAATCACAGTTAATCAAGGAATCATGAAGAAGCTATCGTACACAAATACACAAAGACAGCATATAAACCACAATTAATGACCACTTAAACAATGGTGGGAATGAAAATAGGATTATTTATTAGTGTTTATGAACAGTAATGGATAAAGTAATGAAGCGGTAGCGTGGGGGTGTGTTAGAAGCCAAAGTTTGTGGTATTGAACACCAAGTGGCAATAAGTGACTTTTCAGTGAACGGGTCAATGACACAATTTAGAGCAATCTTTCCAAAGGAAGCAGATACCGTTTCTCCCTCCTCCAAACACTACCATTGCCTTGCAGTCGCCGGTGGAGCTGATCCATCCCGAAGGAAGCTGAGGACCAAGACAAGAGCAGTTCCTAGGTTCTCACCACAAACTCAACCTCTGTCCTAGGGCCGGGCTGCAAACCTGTCAGGCTCAGCCTTGCTCCATGGCAGGGGGACCTGTAGCCCCCTGCCAAAAATGCCTCTGAGCCGCCTTTAGCCAGGTGTCCATCCGTAACCTGCCAGGGAGGCTGTTTCTCCTCCCCAGGGCTGTCTCACCGTACACCAATGCAGCTGCACAGCTCTGGTTTTAACATTAAGGAAAGTGATTAAAATCCAGCTGGGTGCCCTGTCCCAGCCTTGGAGAGCCGATTCCTCATGTTTCGGGGTGGCACGCAGCCTGACGGGCCAGAAAAGAGCGAGCAAAGCAAAGGCTGGAGGGCATTAAGCCTGTGCCTGAGCCAAGGACGGCGAGCTTGGGCAGGGCAAAGGAGGTGAATTCCATGGAGGCAGCTTGGAGGCCCCCGAAGATCTGTCCTTGACCACAGTTCCAGGTGGTCTGTCCAGGATTTAGTACAAAAGACTATTTTGCCTAAGCTGGCTTTATTCACACCCACGTAGCAAGAGACCTGCAAGCCCAGAGCCGCGCGCTACTGAGGCACGCGGCGGTACAACCCTACCTGTGCTTCCCGCGGAGCCGTTTCGCTCTTTGCTGTGCTGGATCGAGATCTTCCCGATCCTCATCGACATGCCCACTGTCCCCAGGGACAAGCAGAGGCCCAGCGATGTGACATTCAGCCAGCGAGGAGTGGTGGAGCTATAACACAGCCCTCGCCTTGCTGCCACGCGCGCAACAGCTTGCAGCTTCGCCACCAGAGCCATTTCGTCTCTGTAAATGCATACGCAGCACCCGGGACCCCAATCCCAGCTGTGGGGCGCAATGGAGAGGCAGTGATGAAGTGACTCCTGGTTCAGAGGAAGGGAGAGTCCAGAGGAAACTTTGTTCTCTCGCACCATTCCCTTGAAGGGAAGTGCCATCTAACCCCAAAACACCACCAGCGCGTCACCCCAGCTGGTGTCCCTGCAGAAAGTGGGGGACTGGGCGAGTCCCTCTTTCCCTCCTGGGGCAGGAGCAAGGGGATGCGGTCCTACCATATTTCTGTAGTGAGATGGAGGTCTCAAGCTTGACCAAACTTTCAGCACTGGGCTTAAACTCCTGTCAGTCATTGCAGATCACAACCTTACTGCACTGTCAAGGCTCGAGGCCTGGAAAGGAGGTGACGGCAGGTCAGACCCCATAACCACGTCTTCCCTGGGGTTTTGGTGCAGGGCTGAGGATGCTGCGGCCCCTCACTTCAAGCCCTGCCCTCCAGCAGCCTCCTCCCCCCCCAGTGCTTGGGCTCGCTCGCACAGATCAACACCTTCCTCTCCTTTACAGTCTCTTTTATTGCCTTGCAAGTTGGCCCCAGGTTGTTTTATCACACCACAGCACATAATACAAATGAAAAACAAAGGGGAAAAGTTTGAATCATTTTTTTTTTAATATATTCATCCCTGTGCAGGGGAACAATGATCCATCTGATTAAATCCGCATGCTGGAGTTTATTAAACCAGGTTGGCCTCTCGCTTTCTCTCTCCTTTAGGCAGGGACAAGCTCATTAAAATGAACATGCTCTGCTCCCTCCCTGTTGCAATCCCGCTTCACACCGCCTCTGTGCCGCCGCTATCTTGTAGGCATCGCCAGGAGCTGATGAATAGGGCTCTGCAATCCAGTTTTCTCTGGCAGCAGCACAGCAGCTGCACCTTGGTGTGGCTTTATGGCGAAGGGTAGGAGATGCCTTCAGCCTCCCAGCGCCTCGTGGCTGCCATGAGCGTGCAGCCGAGAGGGTGTAGGAAAAGGCCCGGTAAAGTCGGAGGGAGCCGACTTAGCCCTTCCCCAGCACCTGATGTGTCACTCACCTCCTCGTGGGCTCTGTTTCTCATCTGTCAAATGGGTTTGATGGTCACTGCTTCCCCATTAGGGTAATTAACGGCTATAAAGCGCTTTGGATCCTGCACTAAGAATAAACTCGTGGGTAATGCCAAGGTGACGAGTGGGCATCTAAGACAGCCTCTCCCCTGGGACCAGGTTCAGCACAGGCTCCCTGAGTTTGCTGGTGGCTGCCCACCCTGCAGCCCCCACTCTCCCTGGGCTACCCCAGGAGGGTCCCCAGCCCACCCAGCCACCCTCGTTGGGGAGATATTTCCAGTAGGCCAATATCTGCTGCCGCCCCTCTTCCTCCTCGGCAGCCCTTCAGACGCAACCTCAGGCTGTTACACCCTGGCAATAACAGTGGCTTAGGCCATGTAATCCCTCCTTTACTTGACTTTGGGTTATTTTGAGCAGGAGATTAAAGGAGATTATCTGCTTCACCTGAGATGCTGCACTTTCTATCTCTACCCCCTTTCCTCCATCCCTTGGGCTCACCCGGTCCCAGGCAACAAAAACCCTCCGTCCCTCCCCTGTCCTCCACCACGCTCCCATCTTCGGGCAGCTGCCTGGCTGCAGGGTGCTGCTGCGAGGTGGTCCATCATCAGCCTTGTTCCCTGGACCCAGCTTCTCACCTGGCCACCCACACGTCCCACACACACCCAAATACTGGGCCGAGCCCAGAGATGCTCCAGTGGGGGAACAGGAAGGGAGGGCTCCCCAGCAGCGCACCGCGGCACTAGTTAGGATTAGCTCTTCAGTGGGCTTCTCCTTCAGAAGGAGGTGGTGGCAGAGAGGATAAGGAAAGACCTCCTTTGGGCACTGGGAGCTTGTGGCAGGGTGTGCTGGGTTCAACAGCAGCCACTGGTCTCCAGAGCCAGAGGATGGAGAAGGATTGCCTGTTTGGGGCATTCCACACTATAAAAAAAATTAAATAATCACAACAATTGAGGAAAAGCACTGACAAATGTCTGTCTGATGCCCAAGGAGGAATCCCCACCGCCTGGCAGCGCCCAGCCACGGGCATTGCCTGGCCGAGGCAGGGAGCTCCTTCCCATGTTCTGGGGACCACGTGCTGCTCTCCAGCTCGGATTTAGCAAAGCACTTAAGGGCTGGTTTGAATTCCTCCCAAAGCCTTGCTGAAATCAGCAGCTTTGCTGAATCAAGGTCTAAACAGGCAGAGCTACTAGCAGCGACTAAGAAAGTTAATGCTCCTTCCCATCCAAGGGAGGGATGCTCAGACATCCCAGGGATGGGGAGCAGCTCTCAAGAAGCAATAGTTCCCCTCGAAAGCAAACACCCACACGTGGCATCCCACCAGCACACGTGTGACCCGTGCACGCATTCACGGCGAGCTCACACCTTCCTGGGCTGTTTTTCCTAATTTCAGACTACACCAGGCTAGAATCCATCTGCCACCCTGGAAATTAATAGCAATCATTAAACAAAAAGAGCTGGCAAAAAGAAGCCTGAGGTGAAAAGCAGCTATTTCTGCCAGAAAAAAAATTAAAACTATTTAGACATACAGAAAGTCATTTATTACTGTGAAGTCCTCCCTCCACCTGGGGTTTAAATCTCATTACAGTTTGTCCAAAACAGATGTTACCCTTTTAGCAGTAGATTATTAACGATAAACTCCGTTCCTCCAGAGAGGGTGGGTGTTCTGGGTTCACTTGCTTTTTCAACTTGGGTAACCTCCACATGAAGTGTTTATGAAAAGGACAGGCAATCCAAATCTTGGCAGAGCTCCCCGCCTCTATTGTCTTGGACTTCAAAGTTTTTCTTTCCACTGTCCACAGCTTTTGGAGGTGTCTGGATGAGCAGGGAAATACAGCAGCCCCGAGGGTGGCCACAGACCCTGCTGAAGAGCAGTCATGATCATAGAATGGTTTAGGTTGGGAAGGACCTTGAAGATCATCGAGTTCCAACCCCCCTGCCATAGGCAGGGACACCTCCCACCAGCCCAGGTTGCCCAAGGCCACATCCAGCCTGGCCTTGAACACCTCCAGGGATGGGGCCTCAACAACCTCTCTGGGCAATGATGTTGAGGAAGGGCTTTCGTGTGCCACAAGCCCATGCTAACAGACCAACAGCTCCTACTGCTGCTTTTCTCCCAGCGGTTTGGCGTTAACCACGTGCGAGAAAGGTTCTCTTGGATGGAACCCGGCATGTACATGACCCATTTTTCCAAGCTTCTCTGCTTCCACCCATATGTTTTTGGGTAGAAGGCCAATTGGTTGGGTTTTAGGCTTGCTGAGACCATAGAGGAGACCCAGTGGTCCCTCACACCTGTGGCTGAGCATCCTCTTTGGACAAAGATGGGCTTTGCTTATTCCCACAAGTGCACCGGCATGCTTCAGTGGGAAATCAGCTGGCCTTGAGAGAATCACTGGCACAGAGTTTAACCAGCCAAGGCCACAGCAGAGCCACATCTTTATTTTCTTTGGATTTAACATAATAAAGGTACCTGCTCAGGAATCTAGGAGCCACATTAACCATGCTGTAAACACAATCAAATGAGACATTAATATCAGCTCCGCACGAATACGGCCATCTGGCTGCCCAGCCATCTCCCTGACCACTTCAGGTAGGAGGAAGCGCATCCCCAGAGACTCTACTAAATAGATGTTCTCACGGTGCCCCAGGGAGCACGCCTGGGAAGCAGCAAATACCAGCTATTTTGGGACCATCAATGGTGAAGCCCATACCAGCATCTCAGGGCTCCCTCAGAAAACACTTTTTGCTATCAGTACATTTTTTTCCACCCCCCGAGGGAAGCGGCAAGAGCTCTGCTGCTGGCCATGTACGTCTGTGAGTGCTGGTTGCTGGAGGAGAGTCATTCCCTCAGCACAGCATGTCCCAGGTCTTCAGCCTCATAACCAAAGCCTTCAGGGAGCCCTGAGAGACCCAAGGGGAGCCTCAAGTCAGCAGTGTACTCACCTCCGTACAGGTCTGGGGCTACCCTTGGGATGGGTCCATTACACGTCCAATCCTGTTGTGTCAAAGGCATGGCAGAATAACTGCAGGGGCTGCGCTGGTGGGAGGAAAAGGCTGTAAGTTCATGGCTGAAATTAAGCTGTTAAACAGCAGCTGAGGTGAACAAACACCTACAACCATCTTACAGGCTCTTACCCTCTGCCAGGGGGTACAGTCACTGATATCTCACATCCCTCCACAACCTCCTGGGCAAATCTGCACCGACCCTTCATCCTCTCACCCCTATCCCAGACCCAGCCAGAGCACAGACCTGCAACATCCAGGCCCACCAAGCCACCATGACCAGCCTGAGACCACTGGCCCACATCCCTCAGCTCCAGTTCTTCTAGCACTGCAGGACCTGGAGGGCACAGTGGGGCTGGACACCCTCCCTCCATGGGCACCAGCAAACTAAGGTGCTCGTGGCATGGCTGTTTGTTTGTGGTGTGGGTATTTGACCCATGAGAGGTGTCCTATAAAATTTTAGCAGGAAGGGCAAGTGCATATTTCCACTGAAACAACAGACCAGTTCAAGTGTTTTTCTCTAGAAACACAGCATCTGTTTGGGTTAAGAGGTCAGGACATAGGCAGGGTTGGAAATGTTGCAGAGGACCTGTCTTGACCTAGGGAAGGAGAAGAGGGTCCCTCCTCCAAGAGCTGACAAACCTGAGCTCCGCCGGCAGAGCCGTGCCGGGTAAGCTGTGCGTGGAAGGTGGTCATGCTTGGTTTCCTCTGCAATGCTGTTATCCTGAATAAACATTAGATTGGTTTTGGAGAGCTGCCCAGATGATCATTAACCTTCTCCTGGCCCATGACAGGAAGCCAGCCTGCAGCACTGAGCTAAAATTAGGCCTGTAGGGCACTGGGGCTTGCCAGATATTGCTATAACTGGGCAGAATCCCCCTTCCAGAGATGGGCAGCCAGAGGGTTCAGCCTTAAGCTGGGCTCCTCAGCTCCAGAGGGAAATCGCTAGATCGTTAAAATCACAAAGTAACTTAGGTTAGAAGAGACATCTGGAAGTCTTCTCCAACCAGAGAAGCAGGACCAACTTCAAAGCTGAACCAGTGAGTAGAAGGTTATCAGAGGTGTTTGCTTACAGCACAGCCATAGCGACTCCTCTGTGCAGGACACTTGCTGATGAAAAGGTGAATTTCTTTTTGCCTACTGGGAGATCACAGCAGATCATTGCCATGAAGTCCTAACATGCTTTATTATTTTTTTGTCCATCTGCCACTCAGCAGTACAGTCCACCTAGAAACCGTGGCGGAGCTGGGCACTGGCCAGGGACCCACACTTTCTGGCTTGAGACCCCTTTGCAGGGGAAGAGTGGGACAGAGAGGGAAGAGTCCTTTTGAAAACATGACCATAAAAATAAATCACAGCAAACAACACGCAGCTCTGAAAGTAATTTCTAACAAAGCTAACCATTTCATGGATCCACCACCAGATTTCATCCGGTATAAAAGTGAATTTTCCTGTCTGGGATGCAAAGGGTTATGCGGGCCTCCTGCAAGAATAAATTAATGAATGCAAGCAGTAAACCCCTCTTCCAAATAGCAGCAAAGATCTGAGCGAGGATGACAATGCAGCAGAGACAAGACACAGTTCAGATTGTCAGTGCTGAGGAACACCAGCGGCTTCGCTTCCCAGCACGGGGCTGGCTCCCTCCATTCCATCGGCGCTGGAGAAACACGCTTTGATTTTCAGCACTGTTTACTGGGGGGTGGGTGGGAACAGGAGTCCTGCTTCCACGCCAGACCTCTGCTTTCCCCCAGGCTAACATCAGCACAACCATCCCATAATGGAGAGCTGTGATTCAGGCTAATTATTTCTAAGGAAGAGCCCCATCAAGTAAATACTGGAAAGGCTTTCTCCCATGGAAACACACTTTTCTTATTACTACTGTTCTACCTGATCAGAGCTCTTAGTTCTCTACATCCCCTAAAATCTTTTTCCTCTTCACCTTCCTCTAGCCCTGCCCCTCTAATTGCACCCCTCGGCTCTTTGAGGGCTCAGCCGCGCTGTGACGGGCTGGAGCTGACATTTCGTATCTGCCCGTGATGATATTTCAGAAGGCTGGTTTAATGCACAGGTAACCCAGCTGGGCTTAAGAGCTTGTTCACCGGGAAGATCATTTATGCATTTACTTAAACTCAGCGGAGAATTTTGCTCAGTGGCCCACAGCACTGTGCAATGGGGTTGTCATCTCGCTAGACCCTGGAAGCTAAGCAGCATGAGATGGATGTAAATGACTTCAGACTGCAGCTGAGTCAAAAGCAGAGTATCTGTATTTCCCGAAATCCCAAGAGCTAACCTGTCTTGAAAATATTGTCGTTTCAACCCAGAATTTATTTGGCCATAGAACAAAAAGGTTCTTAAAAATGTTTGTGCAACCAGGTTTGTTTGGGCTGTTCCCAGGCGGCAGTGCTGGCCTCAGCCCGGCTGGTGAAGGCATGATGGCTTTGAACTAGAGCTCCCATCAGACACTACAGCACCCACAAGTTTACAGCTAAACTGGCCTGAATCTCAACTTCCAAGAAAGATCATAGCTTTTCAGCCAAAGGTTTGATTTTGCAGAATGTGCATTTCCCACCAGAAAAGCATTTCACTGGCTAATTCCCCATGCAACCAGCTGCAGAGCAAGATGTCTCCTATGGAACCCATGTCAGGCAGCAGCAAGGGCTGGCTGGCCAAGGGGAAGGCAAGGCAGGAGCCAGGGGTGACCCCAGCACAGGGGGTTCTCTCCCCACCCAGGCTGGTGTCTCCCAGTGTGTGGACATGGCAGGCAGGGTGCGGGCAACAGGGTCCATTGACAGTCCCAGGCAAGGCAAGACATGGACCACATCCAGGTCCATCCAAGCAGCCCAGTCAGGACAGCCAGAGATGCCACCAGGGGCAGAACTGGACACAAATTACAATGCATGTTTGATGGGTCCATCTAGGAAATAAGCCACCTACCACATAGGCCTGAGGTCTGTCCTGGAGGCAGGATCAGATGCAGGACCAGATGCAGGACCAGCAGCAGCAGAGCTCAGGAGGGGATTAGAAGCCCAGGGCGGAGCTTATATGGAGCTCCTGGGTGCGTGGGCGGAGGGTGTGGGTGGAGGCCCCAGGTGAGGCTCGTCAGGATCATCAGTGTCTTCAGGGCCTCGACAACCAGATGCGTTTCAGGCTCCTCAGACTGACATTCATTTGGCCACTGGTCTGCGGAAAGTGTCTTTGCCTCCTGCAAAATGAGCCAGCAGTCAGAGAGAGTCTGTGGACACCGAAGAGCAGTCGCTGTCTTATCTCTAGTGACTTGTATTCCCCTTGATAGGAACCACCCAAGGAGAGGAGCACTGGCTCTAGCACCATACAGAGCCCATGAGTGTCAACGCACCGGTAATAGTAATGCCCCCGCACAGAGACCAAGTGTGTTAATAGCTGTTTGTTTCTCCCAACCTACCCCAGAAAAGTGATCTCTTCCCCATCTCTCCCGTCTGGTTACTCGTCATCTAGGCTGTGGCCTCCCAAGGTCTCAGTAAAAGCTATCCTGCCTGCAACGCTGGGCAATTCTCTTTCAGCCCCACTTTACCTCTCTGCTTCATTCCTTCATCATCTCTACTGAAACCTCAGCGGAAAATATATCTCTTCTCCCTTGCCTATTTTTCTTAAATAATAAATAATAGCAGGAGAGAGAGTAGAATTGACTGGAGAACTCTATTATCTAACACTGCAAGGCATTTGGGAATAAGGTAGGGATGCACAAAATGCTGCCTAAACCCTGTCTGTGGAGGCAATATTAGTACCGGGACCTCTGGATATAAAATGAACTTGAATTTTACAGGTCTGGGCATCTTTATTATTCAGTGTGGTTGTGATTCTGACCAACATCACCCAGCAGGAGGCATGTAGCAAACACCAGGAATACGAATGAGCAGAAAAACCTGCCTGGAAGCCTCCTCTCCCCACCTGACATATACAGGATGGACGTCAAGCCATTTAGGGGAGACTTCATCACTGATAAATGTTTTCTCTGCCATCTTAGAGCTGCCTCCTCGGATTATTTTACGCATGATGAAGAGCCAAGGCTCATTTTAAAATTTGGTGCCTGTTAGCCAAATTTTCCCTCCCCGCTTCTTTGGGTGATTAAACATTTATCCTTTGTAATGTATCGCTCCCCTTCCGCTACGGCTCTCTTTGTAGGGGGGCTCCTTCATTTACTGATAAAATGGCCCGAGCGGCTGTGAAAGAGGGTCTAAGAGAAGCTGAAAGCCGTCCAGCTGGAGATGGAGCGGGTAGGGGGAACGAAGTTACGGAGATGCAGAAACAACGAGGAGAGGAGCGCGGTTGTGTGTGTATGCGTGTATACACACGCACACGCCGGCATGTTAATCTGGCTCCTTGCCTTCACTCAGCAAATCTAATCCACAGTTCGAAATAACTCATTCAGGAGAATAACAAAATTAGGAATTGAGTGCCAGGACAGCATATTATTCTACGTGCCGCCCAGCTCGCTCTCCCTCTACCTACCCAGCCCCCACGGCTGCTTTGTTTGCTTCCTCGCAGCTGCTGCTCTGGTTTAATTTACTGAGATGCCATTAGTCGGGAGATGGAAGCAAAAACGTAACCAGCCTGCCTGCACTGGGTTTTGGAGCCCCAGCTTTGCCTTTTCTTTCCCACCTCCCTCGCTGCGGGGTTTTGGGCCAGGAGGAGGTTTGCCGCTGGCTGCAGCCGCGGGGACATCACGCAGTCACAGCGGTCCCTCTTTGCCGCTGGGTTGTTGATGGGGACCAGGGCTGGAGAAGCAGGGACAGGTAGGAGGGGAGGACATCGCAGGTCAGGGCTGAGGATTAGCAGGGGGAAGCCCGGATGCGGGCTCCAGCAGGGATACTGGAGGTCAGAGGCAAGGTGTAGGAGCAGCATGGAGTGAGGGAGATGTCCTTGCCCCTTTGCTGGCCTCTGTAAGCCACACAAGCCCGATGTCTTCTCAGCTGGCCAAAGCATAGTGCCTTGTGAAAGCAGGAGGAAAGGGAAATCAGCAGTGTCTGCAGTGCACAGGTAACTGGGCAGGAATGGTATTTCCTGCAAAGTACTGGGTGGGTACCAGAGCCTCCCCATGGACGTTGTCATCATCAGCATGGTGCCACAGTTCCAGATATCTCTGATTGAGATTCATCATTTCAAGTCATTGCTGTTGTTATTCCACACCGTCTTCATTCCTCTGAAGGAGGAGAACCCCAAATCTTCACTTTCGTGGTTGTTTCTCACATTAGAGTCGCGGGTGGTTTGTTCCCAGGTTTTGGAGGACTGGGAAAAGTGGTGTGCGATTCGGTTACCAGGAGAATAAAACTCAGGACAGCTGGGCAAAGACAAATTGTTCAGGCAGGAAGGTTAAAACACTGGGTTTTCTTACTGATTTTTATCTAGTCTGTGGGGAAGAGGTCTCTCCCCTGCTCTCCATAGCCACGTCCCAGCTGCAGGAGGTCAGGGACAGCAAAGGCTCCTCGGCCGACCGGCTGCTCTATTGCTGCCCCGCAAGAGCCAAGCCCAGGCTGTCAGAGGCAGAAATGAACAGAAAAGGGAGATCAGAGAGGAATCATGGAATCATAGAATGGTTTAGGTTGGAAAGGACCTTGAAGATCATCGAGTTCCAACCCCCCTGCCATAGGCAGGGACACCTCCCACCACACCAGGCTGCCCAAGGCCACGTCCAGCCTGGCCTTGAACACCTCCAGGGATGGGGCCTCAACAACCTCTCTGGGCAACCTGTGCCAGTGCCTCACCACCCTCACAGTGAAAAACTTCTTCCTAATGTTCAATCTAACCCTGCCCTCTTCCAGTTTGAAGCCATTCCCCCTCGTCCTATCACTCCATGCCCCAGTAAAAAGTCCTTCCCCAGCTCTCCTGGAGCCCCTTTAGGGACTGGAAGGCCGCAATAAGGTCTCCCCAGAGCCTTCTCTTCTCCAGGCTGAACAGCCCCAACTCTTTCAGCCTCTCCTCATAGGAGAGGTGCTCCAGCCCTCAGATCATCCTCGTGGCCCTCCTCTGGACACGCTCCAGCAGGTCCATGTCCTTCTTATGTTGGGCACTCCAGAGCTGGATGCAGTACTCCAGGTGGGGTCTCCCGAGAGTGGAGTAGAGGGGCAGAATCCCCTCCCTCGCCCTGCTGGCCGCACTTCTTTTGAAAGGTAGAAAAGGGAAGAAGGAGGAACCTCCTGGATGTCTGCTGTTACAGGGAGGCAGGTCAGGAAGTGCCCCGTTCCCATCCCGCCGTGTGGGATGCTCGGCGCTGGGCTGATGTCGCAGCGCACGCACGCAGGCGCACACCCACGCCCGCCCGTCTCGGCGTGATGCCGGGAAAGGAGGCTTTCAGAAGCCAACAAGATGAAGAATTACCCCTTCCGTGCAAAGCAACAAGACCCACTTCTCCACTCCCCAGTCATGTCCTGGCAATCTAATAAAAAGGGAGATTAGCCCCTCTTTCCTCTCTTACATCTCCTTAATGCTGTCATTTTATTCACACTTTGCAAAGCAAATAAACCAGCAAATTGCTTGCTTTAATGAGCTGAAATTAAACTCGGGCTGCTGATAAAATGCCTTTTCTGCTTTCTGTTGTTGGGAAGGGCTCGTCTGATAGGCAACGCGCAGGAAAGAAGAGAAAACACACAGCAGGAGCCTTATTGAACGTGTTTGAGTCACTTACCATTGCTCTCCTTCGACACCTCCAATTTGACGAGGGAGGCACAGAGGTGATGAGAGGGCTATAGGATCAGCTGGCAAGGTCTGCCTCTGCTCTTCGCTCACGGGATGGTCCCGCTCCACTGGCTAATGCCCTCAGACACGGGCTGCAGCCCACAGCCTCCCCAGGGAGGAGTGACAAGAAACCTCCCCCTGCGAGAAGAAAGCTGGTCTGGCTCTGCAGAGCGATCCCAAACACAAGCTGGCCCAGAGAGGATGGCTGGGTCACAGTGGGGGTTAGAGGAGACAGGGTAAGTGCTTGCTAAAGGGAATATGCCAGCATGCATCCCTCCCTGCTGCCTGTGCTGTCTCAATTCGGCAGGGCCTCCCCTGCCTGCAGGAGGTCCCCGTGATGCTCAAGCCCATGGAGGAGGGCAGGGAGATGTTCGTACCGAGGGCAAGCACGGAGGGGCAGCAGGCGAGGGAAGCACCCACCACCCCATCCCCATGGGACAACTGGGGCAACCCATTGCTGACAGCTCTGCAGGCCAGGGACTACCCAGCGCTGCCCTTCTCCCACACCCATAGGGACAACGTGCACCCCCGTTGGGACAACGTGCACCCCCATTGGGAGGCAGGCTGAGGAGCTGGAGACCAGGCTGGTCCCCGTGGCAGAGGAAAGTGGGCATATCTAGAGCCGAGCTTGCAACCAGAGGGAGAGAAATTCTCTTCCTGCAGCACAACACATCTGCTGGGGTTTTCATCCCAACAAGAGGAGATCGGGGCACTTCCCTTCAGTCTCCCACAGCCCCGTGAAGCGCTATCATTATCTCGCCGTACTGGAGAGGAGACTGGAATGCAGAGAGGTTAATTGAGTTGCCCAGTGCCGGGAGGGATGTAGCAGCAGACAGCTCTCAGCCTGGCACTGCAGCCCGTGCCTCCCCAGCAGCCGGGGACGCCCGCAGCGCCCCAGGGACCACAGTCCCTCTTCCCTTCTCCGCTGGCTCCAAGGGCTCAGCTACCCCAAAATGGGCTGCCAGCATCCCAGGGGCATCCTGCATCCTGGCAAAGCATCCCAAGGAAGGGACAGCGCATCCTTGCAAACGTGCTCCCACCAGCGCGGCAGGTCCTACTCCCCAAATTGGGGTTACCCGCAGTGTCAGCATCACTGCGGTGACAGAAGGGCTTCAGCTGGAACAGAGATGCAACAGCATGCTGAAGTCCAGGTTTCTAACCCCGGGAAGGAGGAGACCTGAGGTTCAGCTGCCTTGCCCCCAGCATCCCTTCCACCCAAGCCCTATTGCTAGTAAACTTTTGAAAACCTGGAGGGTTTTTTTTGAGCTTTCTGCCGAATGTAGCTGGGACAGGACAGCACCAGGCACCGGGGAGGCAGAGCCCCTACATGTACCCAGGCAAGGGCCCACAGGAGCATCATCTCAGGGCCGGTATGTCTCACCCACACACGCCTGCACACCCACCACAGACAGTACAGTCCACAAGAAGGGTGCACTGCACTCAGTGTCTGGCTGTTGGCTTCTCCTACAACCTCGTCTCCCCAGCAGATGGTGGGGCATCTGCCAGAGGACAAGGTAGCCGGAGAGTCTCATGTGCAGAGAGCTGACGCGAGAGCAGATCTCGTTATTCATGTAATGGAAACCCAACTGTGCCACCAGGGAATAGAGTCATTGTTCACAATCCAGAAAGAACAAATAAACTGTTTTACTGCTTATTAGCACTGGCCTGTTTACCGAGGTATAAACTGTGAATGGTTAACAGGGATGTCTGCAGTGAAACACGGTCTGCTTCGCTGCCTGGTGTCATGGGTGGAAAAGAACCCGGTTTCTTCAGGACAAGGGTGAGGGTATGGCGTCTGCTTCTGAATGCGCCTTGGCAATCAGCCTCATGAGATTTTCAGGTATGCAGCACCCAGCACAGACCCTTCACTGCCTGGGCACTGGGAAATGGTTTGGAAACCAATTTCTGGATTTATACTACTTTGCAGATCCAGTGAAAGCCAGTTTGGATAAAAGATGTGCCCCGGTCTCCTTCGTGGATGCCCAAGAAACACCCAGTTCCTACCAGCTGTGTTTTCAAGGAGTGCTGGTGGTGTCTTCTCTGCCTCTGACGGTCTGCCCTGGGACAAGGGAGACAACCAGAGCTCCCATTCCCAATAAAAGTCCCAAGAAGGATTTTTCTAGATAGGCCATAATGTTTTCTCCCCATTTGTGGGCAACTCCATCTCTGCCACAACACGTCACTGCACGCATCCTACCAACCCAGAAAGCTTTTTGCCAGTAGAGATGTCCACGGATGATATTTTCAACATCTTGTGGAAAAGCAAGACCCAGGAGATGCTGATGCTCATGCAGTTCCCTCTTCTCCACTTTTGCCTTCCTGTTTCCCTAAGAAATGACAAAAGGAAGTAGAAGTGCTGTTCATGGATATTTATATTTAGTCCAAAATGCATGAAAAAATAATGGAAAATGTATGAGGAATGAGAGCTTTTCTGTGGGAAGTGAGGCTGCTGGCAGCCCCATAGGTTTCTTTCTCTGTTGGTTTGTGTCTAGTGGAGAGTCTTCCTGGTCTTCAAACGGCTGTTTCTGGCTGAGGAGGGAAGGTCTTATCCCATCTTCTCCACACACTCTTGTTATGCCACTGAACGGTTGAGGGTCCTCCCCACCTCTGCATCGTTTCACCTGGGAGGGAGAGAGGGGTCTCGGAGACAGGCAGCAAGCCTCAACCACAGACAAGGACATCGGGTGGTGAACAATGACACTAGCATGTTTTGTAGTCAAAGAGTGCCCTGAAACTACTGCTCAGGTTCCCAGGTGGTTGACGCTGGGCTTTAGCCTAGACACTACGCAGCAATGCAGTCAGAGAGACACGGTGTCCTCAATCAGCATCCCCCTCTGTGGGCACCGCTGCTGCGCACACCAGCACGCGAGACAGTTAGGATTCCCCTCAGCAAAACGCTGCAGCTTCAAATCTACATCAGAGCGAGTTGTCTAGACTTCATCTGCTCTCAGTGAAGAGGAACAGACACTTCTGGGGCATCACTCCTCTCCTCCTAAGGTAGATGCCTAAATAGGTCAGACAAACGGTGCCCTGGATGTGCGTTGGTCTCTCCCCTGCCTATAACGTGACACTGGACAAAGGAAGGTGACCTCCATGGTCAGTGACCACCTTCCCTCGTGCTGCCAAATGCCGCTGGTGGCAGTGCCCAGAAAAACAGACAGTCCTTGGAAAGTGGTGGCCAGAGCTAGAAGACCAGTGGCTGACATTAAGAGGGTAGTTGGACGTATTTCCAACACCTCTAAACGCTATCTGTCTTTCCTTTGTGTTTAGTTTGTGCTTGTGTTTTGTTTTGAGCAGGTGAGCCGAGGGACTGAGCGGGGACAGCCAGACCCACGGAGGCACGTGGAGATGGGGACCAGTGTCACAATGGGCAGCAAAAAGAGAACGAGGAGATGTACTATAAAAAGTGAGAGGAAGGCTTGTCTCTAAGCCAGAGGGACTCCTCCACACGGGCACCTAACTTCATGACTCCCTCCCCGAGATGCCAGAGACCTGGTGATGTGGGACCAGCCTCAGCCACCCAGGCCTTGGTAGTAGCCCCTGGCCGGTGGCTGCCACGTACCGTGGGCACCAAGGTCCTCTTTCTCCACGGATGCTTCCCCCCTGTCTCCAAGCCATGAGGAGAAGGGAGAGGCGAGCGAAGCTGCTGAAGAAGCACTAGCCCACGTCTTCCCAGCCCCAGTCCCACTCCCCGCTTCTGGCAGACCGGGAACCCCTTCTCTGCGCCGCCCTTCCAGATGGCAGGTCGCCGGTGGGCCGCGACGTCAGCCCTCTGCGTGTGCGTGGCCGCCGTCTCTCTCCTGCACACCGGCGGGGTGCGGGCAGACTGCTGGCTCATCGAGGGGGACAAGGGCTTTGTCTGGTTGGCCATCTGCAGCCAAAACCAGCCCCCCTACGAGTCCATCCCCCAGCAAATCAACAGCACCATTGTGGACTTGCGGCTGAATGACAACAAGATCAAGAGCGTGCAGTATGCCTCGCTCAGCCGCTTTGGCAACCTGACATACCTCAACCTGACGAAGAACGAGATCTCCTACATCGAGGATGGTGCCTTTTCAGGACAGTTCAACCTCCAGGTGCTGCAGCTGGGTTACAACCGACTGAGGAACCTCACCGAGGGCATCCTCCGGGGCCTGGGGAAGCTGGAGTACCTCTATCTCCAGGCCAACCTCATCGAGTCCGTCACCCCCAATGCCTTCTGGGAGTGCCCCAACATAGTGAACATTGACCTGTCCATGAACAGGATCCAGAGACTCGACAGCAACACTTTTCGGGGCCTAAACAAGCTCTCTGTCTGTGAACTCTACAGTAACCCCTTCTATTGCTCCTGCGAGCTCCTCGGTTTCCTGCAATGGCTGGAGGCTTTCACCAACATGACACGCACGTATGACCGGATGCAGTGCGACTCCCCACCTGACTACATGGGCTACTACTTGTTAGGCCAAGGCCGGACTGGCTACCGCAATGCTCTGAGCATGCTCTCTTCCCTTTGCACCGGTGGCTCCTACACTGTGATCCCTCGTTTTATCCCTCCCAGGTACCAGGTGACCACAGCACCCTCCGAAAGCCCCTGCTCCGAGGAGGAGTGCTCCTCTGGTGATGGCACGACCCCGCAGTTCTCCCTCTTCACACCCATCGGCGAGACGGAGGTGCGCCCTAACATCCAGGTGAAGCACCTCAACCACAACTCGGCCGTCCTCACCGTGCAGATCCCCTACCCCTTCAGCAAGATGTACATCCTCTCCCAGTTCGAAAATGGCTTCTCCTCCATGATCACCAAGCTCAGGAAGAAGGAGGAGAACATCACCGTAAGCAACCTAGTAGCACAAAGAGATTACACCTACTGTGTAGTCTCTGTCCACCAATACTCCAAGTACAACCACACCTGCGTCACCATCACACCCACCAGACCCAACCGCAAGGAGCCGGTGCCCACCCCTTCCACTGCCACTCATTACATCATGACAATCCTGGGCTGTCTCTTTGGCATGGTGATTGTCCTGGGTGTTGTGTATTACTGTCTCCGAAAGAGGCGCCAGCAGGAGGAGAAGCACAAAAAGGCTGCCGGCAGCATGAAGAAGACCATCATTGAGCTGAAATATGGGCCAGAAATGGAGACCACCAGCATCACCCAGCTGTCCCAGGGACAGATGCTGGGTGGGGAGACGGTGACCCGCATCCCCTACCTGCCTTCTGCTGGTGAGGTCGAACAGTACAAGCTGATTGACAGCAGCGAGACCCCCAAGGCCACCAAGGGCAACTACATGGAGGTGAGGACAGGCGAGCAGCCCGAGAGGCGAGACTGTGAGCTGTCCCTGCCACCAGACACCCAGAGCTCCGTGGCCGAGATCTCCACCATTGCCAAGGAGGTGGACAAGGTGAACCAGATCATCAACAACTGCATCGATGCCTTGAAATCTGAGTCCACCTCCTTCCAAGGGGTGAAATCAGGGGCAGTCTCCACAGTGGAGCCTCAGCTGGTGCTCTTATCAGAGCAGATCCCCAGCAAGCACGGATTCCTCTCCCCCGTCTACAAGGAAAGCTACAACCACCCTCTCCAGCGGCACCACAGCATGGAGGCGGCCCCCAAACGCTCCAGCACCTCTTCCAGTGGCTCCATACGGAGCCCCAGGTCCTACCGCTCTGAGGGATCGGGCCACAAATCAGAAGCCAAATACATCGAGAAGACGTCCCCCACCACCGACACCATCCTCACTGTGACACCGGCTGCGGCCATCCTGCGGGCAGAGGCGGAGAAGATCCGTCAGTACAGCGAACACCGGCACTCATACCCCGGCTCGCACCAAGGGGAGCAGCACGACAGCATGGCGGGGCGAAAGCCCTCCATCCTGGAGCCTCTGACCCGTCCTCGCCCCAGAGACCTGGCTTATTCCCAGCTCTCGCCTCAATATCACAACCTGAGCTACACCTCCAGCCCAGAGTACACCTGCAAACCATCGCACAGCATCTGGGAGCGCTTCAAACTCAACCGCAAGCGGCACAAAGACGAGGAGGAGTATATGGCAGCCGGCCATGCCCTACGCAAAAAGGTCCAGTTTGCCAAAGACGAGGATCTTCACGACATCTTAGACTACTGGAAGGGCGTCTCTGCCCAGCAAAAGTCCTGAGTCCTCACACAACTCGTGACTTAACACACTAACTGGACCAAAAGAAATCTACAGCAGCTATTTTTATTCAGACTGTCTTTGAAACAAAATAAAATTTAAAAAAAAGAATCAATAAAAATTAAAGAGAGAACAAATTATGAAAATCTATAAATATTCTATATAATATATAAAGTGAGATATTAAAATGTCCTCACATTGGTGAGACACGCACCAAATTCGAACACAAACTTTACAGAACAAACAAACTGTGGAGTGAAAAAAAAAAGTTTTGTTTCATTTTGATTTTTTTAAAAAAAATAAGAAAAAAGAAAAAATTGAATATAAAAAGAAAGAGCGGGCGGAGAGCTGAGGTCTGGCGTTTCCCAATATTGCATTGCATGAGTCCCTATTCCGTGATTTTGTGGATTCTTTGTGAACAGTTTGTGTTCTTCCTTCCTTCCCTTCCAAAATCAACAGCAACAAAAACAGCAACAGAAACCAAAAAGAGACCAGAAGGAGATCCGTCCTTTGGGCTGTTTTTGCAAACGGAGTCTTCCAGTTTAGACTTTTACCCGGTTGAAGGCCCGTTCACATTTTCACTCACTGAGCGGTTTTACCACACATTGCATTGTAAACCGAAGTCGTTAATTGTACAGAGAAAATTTCTATATTTGCAATGTTTGCTGTATAATGAGAAAGAGAGAGGAGAAAAAAAAAAACAATACTACATCTACTAAAAAATATATATATATATCTATATTCACCTGTTTGTACCAGGTTTTAATCACGGATTTTAGAGAAAGAGATGGAGTTTGGTTTGAAGGACTTTTTTGTTGGTTGGTTGGGTGGTGGTTGGTTGGTTAAGGATGTATTTTTGGAGGGCAGGGGAGTGTTTGGGTTTCTAAGTGTTTGGGTTTGATTTCTCCCAACAATTGCCTGTGATCAAGTTCTCATCTTTTCCAAGTACACTGAGAAAAAAAGCAAGTACACAGAAAAGCAGAATCTCCCACCTTCTTCCAGCTGGGAGACCATCACCTCCGTGAAGAGGGAAGGGGATGAGAAGCGAAGGGCTCTTGGTTGAGCAGGTGCCACCAAGCAAATTAAAAGGTATTGGTCTCCCCCTAAACAGACATTTCTGGAGAGTGAAATATCCCTTGGGGCCAAGCTGTGAGGGGTGGGTTATCCCCTTACCTTGCAGGGTGAGGAGCTGGTGATGGGTTAGAGCAGAAACCCTCTTGCCGCGCTCTCCAGAGAAGGACATCGTTGAGGGGTGATTTTGTTGAGGGAGAAGACACTAAGCATTTACATCTTACTCATATTGAGAGCTATTACAGTAGGCACAGGCCCTGGCCCAAGGATCCTGCCCCTCACTCCTGGGACTCCCACCACCCCATATCTGGTAGGTCTCCCATGGATAACCCCAAAAGTGGCCACAGCCTCAGGCAGCAAGTGCAGCACCTCCTGCCTACAGCCCAGCGCTGCCCACGGGCCAGTTTGGCTCCCATTTCGCGTGAATGGATTTCGAGATGGACATCCTGGGGAGCCTCTGAACAGCCCTTGGGACTCTGAGACTGGAAAGGAAGGGGATGGCCCTGTGGTCATGTCTGGTGTCCACCCAAGCAGCCACGTGCCCCTCAGACATTGCTCTCCAATGTCTGTCCAAAACTCAATAGCTTTTTGCCCCATCTCTAAAATACTCACATGCGATGCCATACTCATGGGGTGAGGAGGAGGAGGAGGAGGAGGGAGGTGTTCAGGCCACAAAGGCAAATTCAGGCCATGCTGGTGGCCAAAGGACTCATTTTTGCCCTGATTATCTCCAGCTGAGTTGCAAGCCCCGATGTCTCATCCCATGACTGACATGAAGCCGGGGCCACATGAGGGTCTGCTCCCCCGGTGAGCGTGTGGGAGCCCAGCGAGCCAGCCCAGCCAGGCAATGAGCTCCCCAAAAGCAGCGCTTTGAGGCCCTGCTGCTCCCCAGAGTTTTTCCCCTCGCATCCTGCTCACGAGTCTCTTGGACATCCTGAGTCCTGATGGATGAGCACTAGGGCCCAGGAGCAAACCACAATCCCATCCTGTTATTTCAATATTTCAAAGCAATTTTGACAGGTATTCTTGCAAAAGGTTATGTTTGCTCGGAAAGGAGCTGAGCCAGGAAGACATGGAGCAGGCTGGGAAGTGCACGAGTTCATTCTCCATGGTTATTTGTGTAGACAACAAACCATTAGCAGGGCTTCATAATAAAAGGCAGGCAATTTCCCCAGGAACATATTCACTCTGCATGAGCAAAGGCACATTCCTCCACCTCCTCCACGTGCCCTAGATCCTGCCTGCAGCACACAGCTGCCCAGGGCTGTGTCTTGCTCACCAGTCAGTGAGCAGGACCTGGAAAGGGGAGCTGAGGATCACCCCTCTCTCATCCCGTGACACCATGGCGGGTCATAGAATCATAGAATGGTTTGGGTTGGAAAGGACCTTGAAGATCACCCAGTTCCAAACCCCCTGCCATAGGCAGGGACACCTCCCACCAGACCAGGTTGCTCTGAGCCCCATCCAACCTGGCCTTGAACACCTCCAGGGATGGGGCAGCCACAGCTTCTCTGGGCAACCTGCGCCAGGGGCTCACCACCCGCACAGTGAAAAACTCCTTCCTAATATCTCACCTAAATCTCCCCTGTTCCAGTTTGAAGCCATTCCCCCTCGTCCTATCACTACATGGCCTTATAAAAAGTCCCTCCCCAGCTCTCCTGTAGCCCCTTTAGGGACTGGAAGGCCGCAATAAGGTCTCCCCAGAGCCTTCTCTTCTCCAGGCTGAACAGCCCCAACTCTCTCGACCTCTCCTCATAGAAGAGGTGCTCCAGCCCTAGGATCACCTTCGTGGCCTCCTCTGGACCTGCTCCAACAGGTCCATGTCTTTCCTATGTTGGGGGCCATCCCCAAATCTCTGCTGCCACACCTGGACCAAAGCAAACCCTTCAGCCAAAGCCACTTTCCCTTGCAAACTCTGAGCGCCTCCGGGAGAAAGAGGAGTTGGTCAGCAAAGATGGATGGGAGAAATGGTGGCCGGACCTCCTGGTGCTGTTTCATGGTCTCAGGAGACTCCTCAGCAGGAGGCTGGGATGGTCAAAGGCGGTGTCAATTCCTGAGTTAGTTTGGGCTCAGATGCTCCATCGATGGCAGTCACTGATAAACACCGAAAGACCTTCCTCGGTCTCTCCCCGCATTGAGACCAGTTCCCACACCAGTTTGGCATTTACACCATGACCATCTCCACGGCAGCCAGGAGCGACGGCACAACCAGCAGAGCGTAACGCCTCGCTGCGGAGGCAGCGGCACGTCAGCAGCGAGTTCTTCTCTTTACCCGGGGCGAGTCATTTTGCTCCTCTCTGCCTCTGTTTCCTCCTCTGCAAAACACTTCCTTGTGGCGTTGAGGGCGTAGGCTGGTTGGGGAGGCTCAATTAATTAATTGCCTGTCTGTGAAGCCCATTTAGCTCCTAGAATAAAAGCCGCTGTAGAAATGCGAAGTTGTTAGTGGCATAAAACAGCAGGGGCAGATGAAATCAAAGCCCGCTTCTGTTTTCACACCAGGATTTCACTGGTCATAAACCAACAGAGACCGACGCAGGAAATGTGATACAGCAGCGGTGGCCTTTCCAAATTAAACACTTCCCAGACGCAAACTCTCTGCAGTTGGAGAAAAGGAGGGTTAGAAAATGTCTAGACCCCTCCATCTCCAAGGTACCTCCAAGGGAGGTCCCTGCACACATGGCACCCCGTACCCCCATAGTTGGTGGTTCCTTGCTGTGGGTCTCAGAGGGCTCCAGATGGCTCCTTGGGTGACGATGCGATGGCCGTGCTGCTGAGCACCCTCCAGCCTCCTTGCCCTCCCTCCAAGGTAGGGTTCAGTCCTGGCAGCTGTGCTCCACATCCCTTGGCATGAGATGCCACAAGATGAGCTGAGGAAAAAAAGCCAGGCAAGGAAAGGGAAGAAGTCCCACCGTCCCATGCACGGACCTCCTGGGGTGGCTCCACACAGGGCCTGGTGAGCTCCGTCCATGGCATCCTTCATCCCCCCAAGGCAGCTGCTTTACAGACCCCTCCGAGGACAGAGGGAGAATTTCACCACCTGCGACCTGTTGGGTGCTTTTCTGCTTTATTTTGTCTCCTGTTGAGCCACCAAAGCCCTCAAGCTGCTTCTGCAAAGAGGAGCGATACCTTGTCCTGCCAGGCTGTTCCTCATGCCCCAAACCCACCCAAAGCAAGAGGGCTCCCTGCCAAGTGGAAGGAGGGGGCACGGGAAAGACATGTCCGAGTGAGGAAGAGGGGAGGCCAGGGCAAAGCTTCCTCCATCATTTTGCCCCACCTCAAGGGACAACGGGGACTGGCGAATTAGGAGCCGACGCAGAAAGCCACCTCCAGGATCTGGAGGTCCCCATCTCCTCCCCCTGCAGCAGTCTGAGCTCTGCCGCTGGAGAGCGTGGACAAGGGGAAGGGAAGATAAAGGGCAGGAGAGGGATGGGAGGAGCGTGATACAGAGGGAGGGGACAGCAGAGGCGGTGGGAGCAGCTGTGCCCAGCGCAGGACAAGTGGCAGCCCCCGAGAGGCCAGCAAAGGCAGCGAACAAAGTTGCTCTGAGAAAGAATTATTTTTTTTATATATATATATATATATTTTTTTTTTTTTTTTGAGAGAGCAGTTGTTTCCCTGCGGCGATGAAACAGAGAAAAGGAGCAGAGGGACCCGTCGCTGTTTGTGCCCCGCACTGCTCCGAGAGAAATTTTCTCGCTGGCAGAGGTCAGAGGGAGCTGTGTCTGCTCCGGGGAGATGCTCCTGGAGAGCTTCGAAGGCGGCTGCCCGTGGCCACGCCGAGCTGCCCCATCACTGCCCTCACCTCGCCGGGATGCCCCCGGTGCCCCAAGGGAATGAGCACCCCCGTACCGCAGGGTCCCCGGCTGCCTGCCAGGCACGGGGGGGTGCAGGGGGTGCGGAGGATGCAGACCCAAACCCACCTCGGAAAGCACAGCTCAGACCTTCCTCTGTCACAAGCACCAGCCGCGGTGTCGAAGGGACACTGACGCAGCCAACGTGCGACAGGATGGTGCCCCCCGACATGGATTTCAGGTTCCCATCACCACTTCCCAGCCCCTGCTCCCCCAAAACTCTTTGGGTGCTCTCGCGTGCCCCTGCGCCCGCTCTCTGCTCCCCACTGCTGGGCTGTCACCGCCGACCAGTGGACCCCCCAACCTCACCGCTCCCTCCCAGCCCCGCTCCCGTGAGCCTGCCCACCACCTGCAGCTGCTGTATGGGAGTCCTCTGCCCTGAGGGCTCCGCGGTTCCCTGCAGCACCATGGTAGCCCTGAGGCCCTATGGAAACTGCACTCTGCTGATGCCCTTTCTGTGTCCCCAAAACTGTTGTTTAAACCATCCATCTTTGAGGGCAAAGCCAAGGCAGGACCAAAAATCCCCCTCTGGTCCCTCCCCCAGCATCTCAGCAAAGACTAAATCAGAGCCCACGTTACCCACAGCTCAGTCCTCGTCCTGACCAAAAGTCAGCAAAGGACCCTGCCACGTGTTGCAAGGTCTGTGTGACATCTAGAGTCTGGATATTTTTTGAAATCCCGTAAATTAGGACAGAAACCTCTCTCCAGACAGACATGCACCATTTAACCCATCGTTCCTGAGAGCACCCACCTGCCCCGGTGTGCACACCAGTTGGCTCCGTGTGTTTCAAAACGTGGCCCATGGGAAGTCCACAGATAGAAACGTGGGGTGACAGAGGGTGGCGGCGGTGGCAGGCACTGCCTGGCCAGATTCCTCCCTGAGGCAGCAGAGCACTTGAGAAGGGATGTGGCAGCCCTGGAGCTGTTGGCTGCCTACTTTTTCCCAGCTGATGCGTGTTGGGGGTGTCATACCTGCCCCCAGTCTGGCATTGGAGCCTCCTGCTGCCTTCAGCTGGGCCTGCCATGAACGCGGGTGCAGATCCCGTGGGAGGACATCTGCGAGGGGGCCCTAAGGCAAGAAGGTGCTCCCCATTCACCACCCAGACCACGACAGCAGCCAGACTGTGCTGGCTCTGCCCAAATCAAGCTGGTGACCTGCGGTGCTTGCTGGCCGGTGGGACCTTCCTGGGGCTGCAAGTGCTGCTGGAGCCGTTTCTCCTCCAGCCCCATTGATGCTCATGGGTCAGTCCGTGCATCCACACCCGGGTGACGGCCAGGGCCACCGGAGAGGCAGTGGCAGAGCCGAGCCCCGGGCACAAGCTCCAGCACATGCATGGTCCCTCACTGCTGCCAACCACAGCTAACCCCCCTCCAAACGCTCCCCTCTGCCCCGCTTCTCCATCAGCCCTTCCCTGAACCGGGGCCAGGTCTTGGCGAAGGAAGAGCTCCGTTGCCCGAGACCCCCAAACTCATCACCGCGGTGGCTGTGGCTCTGCAGAAATCAGGAGCCGCAACACAAACTTCCCCCCCCCCAAGTGACGTGGTTGCTGCAGCCCGGCTGCCTGGCGGGCTCTGGAGCAATAAATCACCCGGATTGCAGGAGAAGGGGGTCAGCGAGGGTGGGGGACAGCGCGGTGGAGGTGGCCCGATCATACAAATCCCTCCGAGGAGGGGTCCAGGGGGCACCACGGGCTGCGGAGGGGTGCGCTGCGGCGCTGCTGGACCGGACCCAAAAGCGTCGGATCGATGAGGGTGATTGAAGCCAGCACGCACTGCGTTGGGCTATTTTTAGCGCAGCCGGCAGAGCAGGAATTTGGGAGCCCAAGTCAGAATTTATTTGCATCTGTGAGTGCTCGTCAGGAGAAGGATCAACAAGACGCTGCCCAGGCTGCAGCACCCTCCCTGCCCGTTTTGGGAGCGGCTCGCCTTGGCTTCAGCTCCTCTTCGGTGCACACCACGTCCCTCTCCTCCGCAGCGCCCTGTGGGGACAGGGCCACCACCCCAAGGCTTGGAGCTGTGAGCACGTGGATCCACGTGGACACAGGATGGGGGTAGAGCAGGGGAGAGGGGACAGTCTTCAGGGGATGAAGGGGTTAATTGAGGAAAGGCCCCATCCTGCCTTAAATGTGCAGGGATGGGGACAGGTCTTGTCCTGCAGCATCGTGGCTGCAACGCTGCCCGGTTCCATGGAGCAGTGCAAGGTGTGGACCTCTGAGGTGCCCCAGCCCTCTCCTCCAGCTCCTCTCTCCCCATTTACTCACCACAGGCTTTCCATCATGGGCCCCTAAGTTGGTTTACCTGGATAGGTGTCTGGAGATGACAGTGTTCTTTAGAGAGAGATGAACAGCACATTTCCATTCCTCCATCTCCAAACCAATGCTCCTAGACGCTGAAGGCAGTGAAGCTGCTGGTGACCATGGTCAGTGGTGCTGGAGAAGCCAACCCAAGAGCTGCTCCTGGGCTTGTAGCAGTGACTTTACCTTCACTTGAATTTTCTTTCACTCCAGTTTTTCACACCTCCTTTGTGTCACATCCTCCATTTTACCCCTCTCAGCCAGCTCACCAGCACCACCAGAAGGGTGGTAGATATGATCCAAATGCTGCTCGTTCCCTCCTTCCCCACCCCCCGCCCAGTATTTAATGAAGGGAAAACACCTGATCCAGAGTGAAGCCGCTTTTCTGGACTCAGTTTCCTCTCTGCAAGGGATGAGAAGACACAGAAGGATCAGGGATGTGGATTTTCACGGGGTGGGGAGTAGCCAAGCAGGACACTAGTTTTTACTCTAGCTTTGCTGCTCTTTTGGTCCAAATTGGATGTGAAGGTGCCCGTTTCCCTCCCTCTGCAACTTCTCTGTCCCTGCACAGTAACCAAAAGGACCTGCCAAGCCTCTGAGTTTGCATGTGTGTGCCTTTTTAATAATTCGATGGGAACGTTAATGACACGGGGTGCGCTGTTGTTCCTGTATGTGCTGATCGCTTCTCACATCCCACCAACATCTGTTTTTCCACACTCCGCTCAGCTGTCTGCAAATAGCCATTTGCTGCTCACCTTTACTTGCCTCACCATTAAAGAGCTCATTAACGTACTCCATCCTTGCTTTCTTTGGGACTAAAAGATTTCCATTTCTGTCTTTTATCAGCTTTCTCATGGTTTATACCTCTCCTCTCTTCACTGTGCAATGCCCTTTTCTAATGAGCTCTTCTCTCCCAGTCCGCGTTCTCCATTAAGCAACACAAGTGCTGTCCCCCGTGTTGTCTTGCTCATCTCCTGAGCTCTCTTCTGGGTCTATCATACCTTTTAGTGTTTCCAGCTGTGAAAGGAAGCCATCAGCCCCACATACAATCACAGAATGGTTTAGGTTGGAAGGGACCTTGAAGACCACCTAGTTCCACCCCCCTGCCATAGGCAGGGACACCTCCCACCAGCCCAGGCTGCCCAAGGCCACGTCCAGCCTGGCCTTGAACACCTCCAGGGATGGGGCCTCAACAACCTCTCTGGGCAACCTGTTCCAGTGCCTCACCACCCTCAGAATGAAAAATTTCTTCCTAATATCTAATCTAAATGTCCCCTCTTCCAGTTTGGAGCCATTCCCCCTCGTCCTATCACTCCATGCCCCAGTAAAAAGTCCTTCCCGAGCTCTCCTGGAGCCCCTTTAGGCACTGGAAGACTGCTATAGGGTCTCCCCGGAGCCTTCTCTTCACCATACATACAACATCCACACTTTCCTCCCACCCCACTCGCCTTTCTTGCAGCTCCTCAGCCCTCCCATCTGGCTCAGCCCACCGCAGCATCCAGCCTTGACATCCTCCTCCATCCTCGCGCGAGCCCCCGGCCAGCTTGCCCTCATCTGCAGGGCTGTGATGGGATGCCTCAAAGCTTGTGTGTGGTGCCTGCAGCTTGTCTCTGCTGGGGGCCTCTTAAATCTGGGTGGGTTTTTTTTCTCTCTCTCAGCATTGCTTTTACACAGCAGAGCTCTCCTTGGGCATCTCCTGCCCTGCAATCAAGAGCTACGCAGCCCATCCGAGCGGCAGGAGGCCTCTCTGGGTACCGCGAAAGCTCAGCTGTGGTCTCTCATAAGTAAACACTGGCACTCTCCATGCAATGCAGCTAAATTAATTAATCTCGTTCCACCACATTTGTAGCCAAGACACAAAGATTGCCATTCCCTGCAGTCGGGGCTTAAAGCCTGCTTCTCCCAAACGCCCCTCCGGTGCCTCCTGGGAGTCGTGCTGCGGGGAGATTTGAGGAGGGGGAGCAGCGCGGTGGCCAGGGGTCGCTCCGTGGGGCTGGCAGAGCCAGCAGCACCCTGGCCAAGTGGTCACAGAGCTTGGTGGCACGAACCATCTGCCACTGCCCATCCGAAACATCCCCGGTGCGTTCCAGCTCAGTTTGTGTGCACAAAAGCTCTTGTGGTTTGGCGTTGTTCCCCCCTCCTCGCCCCCCTCCAGCCATCGCAGGTGCTGCAATAAGAGACATTACCTCTCCATACGAACTTCATCTCAATTATATCCTTAGATCATTCCGGCTGTAACAACACTACCACCCACTCCAGACTTGACACTCGTACATCTCCGCCTGGGAAATCCTGGGCAGAAACGCGGCAGCCCTACGCGTGAGAAACCCTTCAAGCGCTGACAGCTGATGAGCCCCCGAGCTGCTCCACAGCCTCCTCCAGCCTCTCAGGGTGATCACGGCTCCTAAAAAGACAGTCAAACGCAAACACGAGGGCTCCGGGCAAGACGTGTCCCCGGACACTGGCAGCAGAGGCTGGGGAGAGCTGGCACCCGGCGGGGCCACCCCAAACCCATTTCCATGGTGGAGCTCGCGGCCGGGAGGGAGGGTGAGCTGGGAGACATGGGCTGGTTTCTGCTCTGCCACCCATCTCGCAGTTCTGTCCTGGAAACCAGATGGGACCCGGCACAGCTGTCGGCAGAGTTTGGTGCTCCTCAGCGCCAGAGATCATAGAATCATAGAATCATAGAATGGTTTAGGTTGGAAAGGACCTTGAAGATCATCGAGTTCCAACCCCCCTGCCATAGGCAGGGACACCTCCCACCAGACCAGGCTGCCCAAGGCCACGTCCAGCCTGGCCTTGAACACCTCCAGGGATGGGGCCTCAACAACCTCTCTGGGCAACCTGTGCCAGTGGTGGAACCCTTTCGGACATGGTTGGGTTGGGGGGCTTTTGTGGCTGGGGGGACTGGGGACCTCCTGCCCTGGGTGGGCTTTGGGGAACAGCGCTGCCAGAAGAGCCCGTCTGTGGCTGCGGAGGACTCGACCACCAGTCACTTCTCCAGAGCTGTCAGGAGAAGGGGTGGATTCACCCACCGGGTGTGACATCTGAGCCAGTCCCGTCCTCCTCTGCAACGCCGTAGGTGTACGGGGCTGGAGGTTTCCAGGCGAGACGAGGCAGTCTGGCTGGCACCAGCGTACAAAGCCCTCCTTCGGACAGGTGACCTTTCACCCTTTCCCAAAGAAGAAGAAACCAAAATAGCACAAGGCGTCGTAGGAAGGTACCAGCGAGCGGGAGGAGACAGCTTACCCAGGGAGCTAATTTAGCTGGAAGAAAAGGGAAAAGTTGCGAAATGTTCCCCTGTTAAGAAAGAAAAATAAATATGCAAGAGGAAGGAGCCAGAGGCTGAAGCGCCTGTGGGGAAGCGATGCAGATGCGTTTGATTTTGAGAAGCCAAAGCAGAGCCGGGGCAGACGCTGGACCCAGGACGAAGGCCGGTTCAGGCCAGGACTGAGAGGCAAAGGTGCGGCTGAGGCTTGCAGAGACCTGGAAACCACAGAGGTGACGGAATTGTAAGCGGCACCGCATTTAATCTGAGCAGAATGCATGAAACTGGATAATGTAATTGGAAGGGTTATTTAAACTGAATATTCAGAGGGAGAAATAAAACATTGCAGGGAAAATAATAATACTTAGCACTTGTAATGTGCTTAGCATCTTCAAAAACTGGTCAGCCATTAACTGATTGCTCCTCTGCTAAGTCCAAAGGCTAATAAAAAGGGATGGTTCATTTAGTTATTTCACAGCTGAGCTTCTCAATAAGGCATGAGGAAGAGTCGCTGCTCTCCAACACGCTGGTAAATAAACAGTTGGAAGTACGAAAACACAACAACCTCTCAGCACTCGGTCACAGCTTCTTGCTCGGCTCTTTCCTTCCTCACCTTGAGCTTGTCCAGACCGGACCCGTGACGGGGAGCTCGTCTGGAGGTCTGGCTGGGGAACACGCCACGGATGGGTCCAGGTCTCCAACAGCTCCAAAACTTGGTGTCTCCTGCCCGGGAACTGCCCCCGTGCCGGTGTCTACATGGGTGTCCATAGGGCAGGAGTGGGGGCACTCGTCCGTGGGTGGATGGGGTGGGTGATTCGGGCTCAGCGAGACCCCGACCGCGCAGCCCTATTGCCCTGGCAAGAGCGGCGCCCGGCGGGAACAAAGCAGCCTTCAGAACGGCCATAAACACGGAGGTATTTTATGTTTGTTTTACTTAAAAAGCAAACAGTTCCTTTTGTGTTTGATGAGCAAGCGATTCCGTAAGCACCGCAGAGACAACATGACACAGTTGCACCTCGGTGATTTCCAGCCCGTTTTCTTGGCAGCGGAGGGAGCGGCTGCCCCACGGCGCCTCCCCGGCTGTCCGGGGGTGGCCGAGGGGATGGGGGGCTGCCCCCGCTCGGGTGCGAAGGGAAAGAGCCGGGAGGGGGAAACGCTCATCAGGATGGAGCCGTTGAACCTGACGCATGTCCAGCCCCAACGCGGGTGAGCAACGAACCCCTCGAACAGCGGGTACCACCAAAGGCGTCGCGTTGTGCTCCAGGTGCACAGTCAGTGGCCACCAGCAGCCGCGGTGGCCGGCGCGCGCTGCCCGAGTCAGGGTCACCCCACGCTGCCGTTCCACAGCCCTGGGGCTGGAAACACCCTTTTATTGTATGGCTGCTGGTGGGAACCAACCCAGAGTTCATTTCTGCCTAATCCAAACCAACCGTCACGGCGTTACGGTGCTTTGCAAAGCGGCTGTCAGTGTCTTCTCTGCACGTGTCCCCACCTGCCACTGTTTCTCCTATGCCACCCACTTCATGATGGTTTTTTAGCCTTATCGGCTTAGAAACCCACTAAACCACCAGCCTCATCACTTCGGAGAAAGGGAATTGCTCAGACGCTGAGCTGCCCCTATAGAGGTGCCCTATTTTTGGTGCAGTGATGCTCCAGATGCTGCTTTGCCAGGGCACAGGTCTCCCACAGCCCCTGCTCCAGGTGGCCCAGCCCCATGCTGGAGGGATGTCTCCATGGGGCTACTACACAGCTGGGTCCCACCAGCCATTCCCGGACCACGCAAGGTCTCCAGCTCACCCATGAGGTGCTGGGGCGTCAGCCAGGAGAGGGCAATGGCTCCCCCACAACCTGCCCAACCCCAGCCGCAGAGGAGCTCCGAGAAGATGCTGGAGAGCTCTTTCCTCACCTCACTGTTGGGTGATCCAAGAGGGATCCTGCTGAAGTATTCAGCTCTGAAAGCATTTGCTGGGGTAAAACACACCCCCCGAGAGCAGACCAGAGCCCAGGGCTGAACTCAGCTTTGCTGGGACACGTCCAACAGCAGCAGTGCCACCATCAAAAGCCTTTGGTGGAGACAGGCGTTGAGGGATCTTACGTTCCCATGGCTTTTTGCCCCAGGCACTCCTCTCTCAGCTGTGCTTGTGAGCTTTGGGTTTTCTCCTTAAGTGAAATGTTCCCCCTCTCAGCCACCAGCACGGCCCTACGGACCCTGTGCTGTGAGGATGAGCAGGAGGGTGAGCAGGGACTCCTTAAACCAGTGTTACCACCAAGCGCCTCTCCCCCGAGGCCGGTTTTGCTTGAGCGAGGCGTATGGCTCAGGACCTCCGTGATTTACAGCGCAGGATGAGTCCTCCTCGTCACCTTGGGGGACCCGGGGACGAGGCGGAGTGCAGCGGCAGCGGCAGCCTCGCCGGGGCGCCAACGCGTGTTTCTGACCGCGGGAAATTTGGGCTGCAGCGCGCTGAGGGTGCCGCGCTAACTTCTGCTAACCGCTCACGTACAGCCGCGTAGCAGATATATGGACTGTGCAAGACACTGCCGAATTTCCTCTGCCTGTTTTTTGGCATAACGAAGCCCAATGGGTGTGTATAAACAAAGCAAGCATCTCTCTCGCTGGACCTCATGCATCATTTATAGCCAGCTTTTCCATGGCACAAGAAACATTTACATATGCCAGCATTAATTCCGAACGCCACTTCAAAGCCATCTCCGTCTAATGAACCCCGTGCGCTGCGCACAGCAAATTCCACCCGAAAAATAATTAGCAACACACGCCACCAAAGCATTACAAGGGGAACGCAGCACACCACCTGCTGAAGCAAAATGAATGCCTGATTTATTTATTTTTTTCCCCACTTTTTAGCAACATTCAGGCGCTGACTCAAAGCTGTGCTCTGTTCTCAGCTTTGTAAGGCCCCCGGGAAGTGTCACGTTCCCGCTCCGCTTTCCAGGCTGGGGGTATGACTGATTTTGGGAGGGGTTTATATGTTTTTCTTAGATCACGACTGGACAGAGCTGTGATTTCTCCGCGCCAGGGGTGCCAGCTGGGATTTAGGGTGCGGGCAGCTCTGCGTCCCTTCCCCTGGAGTTGCCCGAGTCCCGGGGTTTTGGGATGCTGTCACCTCCCGAGGAACGCCTCCCACTGATGGCTGGGAGCAGGACAGGACACGCCGAGTCTCACCCCGCTCTGACGTTCAGTAGAGCCTTTAACCCCTGACTAGCATCAGCCTCACTGACAAAAAGAGAAATTGGAGGTGAGGTGAGGAGATTAAGGTTTCGGTGACCCTACCAGCCATGGGTGTGCCCACCCCGTGCCGGCCGTGGGCAGCTCTGCTGTGACCGCTCAGGGAACCGAGCCGGCTTTACCAAAATTCTCTCTTAAACCTGTGTTAGAGCTGCGCAGCCCAGCTCACGGCGGGAGGAGCAGCGTGTTTTGCTCAAGGCCTGACGCGGTGGCATTGCCGGGGGGGGATCCAGGTGACGAAGCGCCACGGTTGAGTGGCAGAGGCTGAAGCCGGGAGGCGGCTGTGGGCACAGCGGGACCGACCGCGCCGGGGCGGTGCTGGGATCCTGGATTCCCCCGGGGTCCTGTCCTCCTCCAGCGGAAGGAAGATGCTCCTCAGGGCGCTGCTCTCGGCCCTGCGCTGCGTTGCCCATCTGTCTCTCCAGCATCAAGTCGTGGTACTCAAACTGTCAGTCTCTGCCTTGCTAGGATGCGAGGGGTTAAACTGTTCTTCCTATGCAAATTAGGCTTAATTAATCCTTTTCATCAGTTGCAAATATACCTTCTGAACCCTATTAAAAACATGAATATGCAAATTCAGACCTTTTTTAATACTCATTTTCAAGGACTTGGAGTCAGGCTTGATTATTCGATTCCCGTTAACAGCCTGTAAAACCTGGTGCAAAATTTAATTTCCATTTTAAGTTACCAAAAAAAAATATGAATCTGTTGGTAATTAAGCTAATTACAGTGTTACACTAAAGAGGAGACAAACAAGGAGGACAAGATCATTCATTACATTTAACACCGGTTACAGGACCTGGGGACTGTGCACGGCCAGAGCTAACTGTGAAGCCAGGAAAGAAGAGTGATGGAAACGGGGTGCGTGCGGGGAAGCTGCGGCTTTTGGGTGCCTGGTGCCTTCCTCACCTGGGGAACATCTCTGCTTCAGCCCCATGAGCCACCCTCCTCCTCCTGTGGAGGCACCGACAAGCCACCGCTCCACACCCATGCTGGGGGTAGGCACAGGGAGGTAGAGGATGTGACCCCCTATAGCTCCTGACCACGGCCAGCATGCGCTGGGAGATGCCAACCAAACCAACTCAGCCTACAGCGAGTGCCACCACCCAAACCTCCCTCGGGGTCACCCATTGGGGCTGGGCAGTCAGTGCTGGTGGCTCCCGACTTGTCCATCAACCCTCCTGTGCCTCCCAGCTCTGCCTGCGTGTAATTAAATAAAAAGTGCTGCTATAGACTGTTAATTACAGTTTACCACCACAGCGATCCTTTAAAACCAGTCATTAGCATGCCTAGGATCCATTCTGCACTTGGCGTTTTCTAATGAGTTAGCTAAGTCAACGAGTGATTTGTCAGAGCTGTAATCCTCACCTTGGGGCTGGCAGCACACCGTGGTGGGCTCGTGCTGTCTCCGTACGGGGCAAGGAATCCCCCGACCTGGCTGGAAGCACACCGGTGATGGTCCGCCTGCACGAGGCAGGAGATACGAGCATTGCCATGAAGTGCTAGTGTCACCTACAGACTTACCAGAAGACATCCGTCATCGGCCGGATGGATCCACCCAAGAGATTGGTGCTATCTGGGGGGGCTTTTCTCGCTTCTCCTCGTCTCAGCGCATCTGCTGGGATGAGTGGCTCCGTTCCCTGTGGGTTTGGTTCATTCCCTGCCATCACCTCCTCTCCAAGGTTGCTCCTTCCCCTCCCAGGACTCGCAGGGAGAGGAGCTGTCACTTCAGAGCATGCCACTCAAGGGCAGCTCTGCCACGGAACAGTGGGATGGAAGCGGGAGCTGATCACGTACATCCCCAAGGGCTGGAGCGTGACTCCCGAAACAAGCTGTGGAAAGCCACGTGCATGTGGAGGAGCCGGGAGAGCCACGGTGGGGAGAAGGGGTGAAAGAGGGACAGCACGATTTGCCGTCACCCCATTAAGTATGAGGCTGGTGTCCCTCATGCACTCCACAGTCAATGGGGAGTGGGAGGCACCTCCAAAGCGAAGGACCTAAGTGAGGTTCAGGCTTTTAGTTTCTCTTTAGGGACACTGCTTCTTGGTAGTGGTTATGGGGACAGCCTGGCAGATGAACCAGCCACCACCACCAGCAAAGTGCCTGCAATCGTACGGCACAAACGTGACCCAGGAGATGCTCACGGAGAGAGGAAGGGTTCATCTGCCCAACTTCAGAGCCTTTCACCTGCCTGGAGAACATTTTCCATCACGTTGATACCAGAAGTTTCCAATCACCAGGAGTGTGACGATGGAGATGACAAGGGAAGTGCTCTCTGCCTCTAGCCAAGCCCTGGGCCTCGCACGTCCTCCTGCACGTGCATCCTCCTGCCCTTCAACCTGCCTGGTGCATCTCATCAACTGCATCATGTTTTGGGGGGAGTCAGGGATGCGAAATTACCTTCTCGGTCCCTACGGGCAATCGACTTGCTCCCCGAACCATGAGATAGGATTGCCCTTATTATTTTAGCTGGCGTAGCAGCGAGTCTTGTTAATGGTCATAAAATTATCTAGTCCTTATTTAAATCCAACAACCGTCTGTGTTTCAGTGACCTCCTGATGGTCTCTGGCTTTGTTCCAGGCTGAAGAGGCATCGGAGGGACCAGGGAGGCAAACGAGGCAGTGGGAGGATTAAAGAAAAACAACCAAAAACACAACAAGCAACAGCCAACAAAGAGAATTCAAAGTAAAACGGGGAATATTAACGAGCGCTCAATCAGTCAGCTGGAGTTCAAAAAAACACAACCTGTCATGAAGAGAAGGAAGCAGCATCAGGTAAAATTAGCAACACTAATAAACTCATCAGCGCCAGAGCCCGGGCCAGGAAACAGCGCGGGGAAGACAAAGGGGCCGGGAGATGCTTGATCCCACGTCGGGCAAGCGGGAGAGAGAACCCCGCACGACCTCAAGGAACTGAGTCGTGCTTCCATGGTGGTTTGGGTGGAGACCAAAGCCGTGGGCTGCTCCCAGGGCCTCCAGCGTCAAGGAGCTGCCTTCGTGCTCTCTAATTTACACAGCAGCCTTTTCTTTAAAGTGTATTTTCCTTCTGTTTTGTCCCTTGTATTTGCTTCGAGGGAAAATGCGCGTGCAGGGAAGGCAGGAGACGCAGCCCCCGCGGGTGGAAGGAGCGGGAGCCGGGACAGCAGCCCGGGGACGGGGTCTGCGACGGTGCTTTAGCGAAGGCTTCGCCCAGCGATTTCTACACAGCACATTTCTGAAGCAAAAAAAAATCTCCTATTTCCTTCGGATGCCAGACTGCTCCGCTGTCCTTTCAAATTACATCCACCAGCCCCTGGAGTACCAAAAAGTTTTACAATAACCATCCCCCCCAAAAAAAAAGAGAAACAAGAAAAAACCCAAGAAAAACCCCAAGCAGCAGAGAACTGTTTTAACGTAACCAAGCTCCAACACAGATTCCCATCAATTTTGCAGCAAACCTGAGTCATGAAATTAAAAGTAGCATCAGCATATTTCCTATTAGCTAGGGTTCCTTTTTCAGAACAGATCATACATTCCTACCCTATTTTTCTAGACACTTGTGTCAATGCGATATCATCAGATGCCGTTCAGCCGCTCCTCTTAGCCTGAAAAAAGCTTTCCTGTTGGGAAGGATGGGGTTTTAATATTTAAAAAAGACGTCGTGAAAAAGCCTCGCTGATTTATTTATTTATTTATTTATTTATTTATTTAATATCCCTCCCCTGATCAGAGTGGGCGCGTTTTGTAGCTTTTAAATATCATGCAACTTTTAGCATCGCTGCTATTAAATCCAAATCTGCTGTCACAGCAGGTGGCGCGACTGCGATTTACACCGGGGCGGAGAGCCTGTCCTGCCCTCCCCAGCCTACTCCGCTTGCCTCGTCAAGAACACGCCGTCGTTAGCTACGGTCACCCGGCATCTGACACCGGCATTGTTTTCCCAGCGTCTTCAAACAGCTAAAAACTGTCACAGAACCAAACCTGCCCCGGCTGCGTCATCCCCCGCACCGAGCAGCACTGGCTGCCGGGGTCCGGCATTACCTTGGTGATGTCCTAGGAAGGCTTTTGCCTCTCTCCCCCGCGGCTGACTTTGACACGTCCGCCCGGCAGCCCAGCTCGCACCGGCTCACACCATTCTCAGCTGTCTCTCAGCCCGCTGCTGGGGTCGGGAGATGAAAAGGGCTGGGGCTGCTCCCGTGTTTCTTCAGCACTTTGGAGTGAGCGGAGGGGAGCGATGGAGAACCGAGCCCTGGTGGGATGCTGCTGCCCACCTGGGTCCCTGTAGGGCTGCATTTGGGGTCAAATCATAGAATCATAGAATGGTTGAGGTTGGAAGGGATCTTAAAGATCATCCAGTGCCACCCCCCTGCCATGGGCAGGGACACCTCCCACCAGCCCAGGTTGCTCCAAGCCCCGTCCAACCTGGCCTTGAACACCTCCAGGGATGGGGCAGCCACAGCTTCTCGGGGCAACCTGCGCCAGGGGCTCACCACCCTCACAGCCAAGAATTTCCTCCTAATATCTAATCTAAATCTCCCCTTTTTCAATTTAAAACCATTCCCCCTCGTCCCATCACTCCCCTCCCTGATTGGGGAAAATCAAAACTGGGACGTCTCAGCTCCCCCTTCCCCGTGTCTCACGGGTGGCCCAGGTGGCTCTGAGATGGTCACGCTTCCACGTGAATGCTCCCAGGCCTCCATCAGCGAGCCTTAGAGCTGCCAAAAGCCCCAGTTTTGCCCAGTGCCCAAACCTGCACGCTGTGCAACGGCGTTACGCCACGAGCAGGGCAGGGATGCTCTGGCCAGAGCAGGACAGTTACCCCAGCAGCTTCCCAAGCCCCCACCAGGGCCACGTCGGCACATCCATCCAAGCACCCATCCTCACGGCACACCTCTCCCAGCCGTGCCGGCGTATTAAACTTAGTTGAACAAATCAGTCTTGCTGGGAGAAAAGGGTGCAGAGCGGTAATTCATCCGTCTCTCCTCCCCACCGAAGGCATCTCGGAAGACTACTGTGTTTTCTACCCCAACTTATTATCCTTTCACTCCTGGGAGGCAACTTTCCAATGGGCAGAACGTGTTTTCCCTTGTCACTCTTCAGCATCGCTTCTCGCCTCACCCGTGTTTTGCTAAGATAGAGGGTTTATTGTAAACTTATTAATTACTTCATTTCTCCTGCGAGGAGCCAGGAGAAAAATTTTCCGAGGCAGCCAGGATCCGCTATTGTGTTGGCGGAGGAGCCGAACGCGGCTGACGTCATGATTCATTTTCCCCATGACTGAGGAAGGCGACTCTCAGTGCCACGTCGCGCATATGAATCAGGCAGCGTTCCCCTGGCACAGCACGCCAGGCAATTCATCTTCCACCAGGACTTCTTCAAGCAGAAGAGAAAACGCCAAACTTTTGCTATTGCGCTTCTCTGCAAACCCTGCGGAGAGGAGGGTTGGGGAGATGGGGGCTGCAGCCTCCCCAGAGCACACGCTTGTCCCTCCACGTTTGATCGCTTGAGTCTTCAGCAGCTATTTTCCGTGCCTGTAGACGCACCGATAGGTCCCAGAGTGACTCCAGCACGCGTGGCCAACCCTGCAGCCACTGTGAGCATCTAAGGTAACTTTCTAGCTTGCTTACTGCTACCTTCTCTCCAAGCTTAGGAAGTATGTTCCTGCTGATACCAGGAGGAAATCAATACACACAGAAGTTCATAACAAACTAATCTGGTTTACAGCATGAATGAGACTTGCCTGGAAAAACTGAGATAATGATGTCCTCCCTTCTCAAAGCAGTACCAGCATCAGACCATTGATGGACAAATCGTTATCGTAGAATCATAGAGTCATAGAATGGTTTGGGTTGGAAGGCACCTTGAAGATCATTCAGTTCCACCCCCCTGCCATAGGCAGGGACACCTCCCACCAGACCAGGTTGCTCCAAGGCCCGTCCAACCTGGCCTTGAACACCTCCAGGGATGGGGCAGCCACAGCTTCTCTGGGCAACCTGCGCCAGGGGCTCACTGCCCTCACAGGGAAACATTTCTTCCTAATATCTAATCTAAACCTGCCCTCTTCCAGTCTGAAGCCATTCCCCCTCGTCCTGTCACTCCATGCCCCAGTAAAAAGTCCCTCCCCAGCTCTCCTGTAGCCCCTTTAGGGACTGGAAGGCCGCAATAAGGTCTCCCCGGAGCCTTCTCTTCTCCAGGCTGAACACCCCCAACTCTCAGCCTGTCCTCATGGGAGAGGTGCTCCAGCCCTCGGATCATCTTTGTGACCCTTTACATGTGGGAGAGCAGAGGGGGAGCACCGTGTGTATCCCAAATAACGGAGTCATACATCCAGTTTGGGAAGTGACACTTTATTCTTACGCTAGAACAGCTATATCCATTGTAGTACAACACGTCAGGCTTCAGGGGGTGCTCCGTCCTCCCCGGAGAAGAGGAGGAGGGAGACCACCAGCAAGGCGAGCAGGTACCCATAGCCTGGTGGCAGGCGGCAGGCCAAAGCCAGCAGCAGCGAGCGCACCCCAAAGAGCTCCCTCCCACCTTCTGCAATCCTGCGATAACCAAGAGCCTGAGAGTCTCGGTGAGGAACACAAAAGCACGCCAGCGACACCTGAGCACACCACACAACATAGACGTGTCAACACAGGTATAGGGTCTTCAAATGGCCATTTGTGCTCGTGCTCGGCTGCTGAGCGACGGCACACTCGGGTAACTGGGTATCTTGAAAAGAATATCAACCCTGTTGAGTGATGAGCTGTTTGCAAGAGCGGGAGGTATCCACAAAGAACCTGCTACTCATGACTGATCCTTCCCCAGGTCCCCGTCCTCGGGGACCAAGCCCTTGGCTCTCATGAGGAGAGGACAACCAGGGGGCAGGTGGCACCAGCCTCCTGCAAGGCTCATCTCTCTGCTGGGACGCAGACTGGGGGGGATTCTTTTGGGAAAAGCAAAATCAGCAGTTCCCACCACATTCCCAGAGAGATGCTGAGACAGTCTGGGCAGTGATGAACACACTTCCCAGCTCCAAGGAAAGGATGGGGTCTTGGCAGAGGAGGGCCCTGGGATGGAGCTGGACTTGCCCTCCCACAGGAGGGAAATGATGCTTTTCAGAGGAATCGGTGCGCTTTGGGAATCAGCACGAAAGAAGGGGGAAGAAGGAGTTCCCTGCAAAACAGAAGCAACCCAATGCCACAAATTAAGGGTGGGAGGGGAGAATTTGTCCTCGCTACCTCAACAGTCCTGCCAAGGAGTGCTCCACACCTGGCTGGCGGTGGGACGCTAAGCAATGGTCTGGCGGCTGAAGAGGTCGAGGGTGAGGGCGCTGAGGAAGGCCGGGATGCTGTCCTGGCGGAGCAGGTGGAGTTCGATGAGCTCCCGGATGGTTCGCGAGAACTCGGTTTCCAGAAGCTGCATTTTTCCACCGGAGGAGCTGGAGGCCTGAGGGAAGAGAAGAACAAGCCCGTTAATACGGCGGGGTTTGGGGTTTTAATTCACCTGCGCCAACCCAGGGGAGAGCAGGCGGTGGTGCCCTGAGGTCTCCTTTGGTGTGGATCCACCTGTAACCAAGACACGTTCTCCGCTGCAGCGCGGGGGTTCGTCACACGGTGTGATTGGGCTGTTATTGGGTTGTGCGTTTCCAACGTCCCCACGCAGGACCCCTGGGTGACCCCCCCCAGTGACAAACAGGGCGGTGGGGAGATGAGGGGTTCCACCATCCTGGAAAGGGGCTGTGCCGCTGGTGCACAACCGGGGTGCCCATGTCACCGTCACCACCCAGGTCTCGGGTGGCAGGAGGTACGCGCAAGGGCTTTCTCTCCATCAAAACACTTATCCCTGAAGTCATTCTGCTTCTGTAGGAGGAAGCAAACCTGTTCCTAATTAACACGGCTCCTTCCCAACGAGCTGCTGATCCACCCTGCATCCCTGAAGTGTTTCTGGATGTTTAAATCAGCCCGGCAGCGCATAGCCGAGAGCTCCAGAGGAATTATTCCAGAGATGCTCTCATGAAAATAAGGAAACTCAACATGTGGGAAGATATTACAAATCTCCTGTAACATATAAAACAAGCAAAAAAAAAAGCTAAACGCAAGAGAAATAAGGAATGCTTGAAGCCTCTCTTGCCTCCGGAGGCACAAAAGCTGCTTGTTTATTAATAAACAGCAAAAACATCACAGCGCAAATGCTAATTTTTTTTTTCCCCCTGCCATTTTCCTCTTCAAAACGCTCCCGTTCCTAATTGCTCCGCGGCTCCGCTCCCCCTGGGAGCCGAGGCGAGGCAGCGCGGGCGACGGCGGCATCCCGCCGGCTGTGCGGGAGCGGGGCAGCCCCCCGCCCCATCAAAGGACGCCGAGAGCCGGCGCGGAGGATTGCCGCCGGAAGGGAAAACATGGCTTCACCTGGTAGGAGAGAAGGGAAGCGATAACGCCGAGAGCCCCGGGGAACCTGCTTGTTTCCGATTTCATGTTCGCGGGAGCCTGGACACATTCGATTATGAACTTTTCATGTACGTGTCACTTTGGATTGCGAAGAGCGCCAGGTACCGAGGACGCCCCCGTCACCCCCGAGCCAGGCAGGGAATCTAAACAAGGTTTCCGCGTGGAAAAGTAAATTAGCTTTTGTTTAAATCTCCTCCACTTCGCCCTGGTTGGTTTTTGTCTGCAACTCCAAAAGATGTTCAGTGCTTTAATCTGCAGCTTACGGAAGCCGCCCGACTCGCTTTCTGCGTGCCCCATGTACCGCTGCGTCAGATCAGAGAGGCCACGTAGGAAGAGGGCAGACAAAGAATCATAGAATCACAGAATGGTTTGGGTTGGAAGGGACCTTGAAGATCATCCAGTCCCACCCCCCTGCCATAGGCAGGGACACCTCCCACCAGCCCAGGTTGCTCCAAGCCCCGTCCAACCTGGCCTTGAACACCTCCAGGGATGGGGCAGCCACAGCTTCTCGGGGCAACCTGCGCCAGGGGCTCACCGCCCTCACAGCCAAGAATTTCTTCCTAATATCTAATCTAAATGTCCCCTCTTCCAGTTTGAAGCCATTCCCCCTCGTCCTGTCACTCCATGCCCCAGTAAAAAGTCCCTCTCCAGCTCTCCTGTAGCCCCTTTAGGCACTGGAAGGCCGCAATAAGATCTCCCCGGAGCCTTCTCTTCTCCAGGCTGAACCCCCCCAACTCTCTCAGCCTCTCCTCATAGGAGAGGTGCTCCAGCCCTCAGATCATCCTCGTGGCCCTCCTCTGGACCCGCTCCAACAGGTCCATGTCCTTCTTATGTTGGGGGCTCCAGAGCTGGAGGCAGCACTCCAGGTGGGGTCAGAAGGCGGCAGCGGGAGGCACAGGGAGGGACGTACACCCGCAATCCACGCAAGGCCAGAGGCGCCACGCGAGGCTGTAGCACAGCCCGGAGCTCGTACAGGGGCCGGGTGTTGGGAAAGCAGCACAGGTTTTGCTTTGCAAATCTCCCCCTGGTTTGCGAGGAAGGTCCGAGTATCACGAACGCATCGCTTGGGTCTCCAAAGTCGGCGCTGAATTGGATTCGTCTAACCCGGGGAATTCAAGCTCTGTATGAAATACACACTGCCTCCTTCGCAGATTTAAAACACTCTTTGGGCACAGAATTAATTTTCTAAGAATTTACAAGTAAATCCATTAATTGGTTTACTAGTTTAATTAATTAAAACAAGTTCCTTAAGAAATTTAGCATCCAGTGCCAGACCGTTTGCTTGTGTTTTATGATCGCAGAAATGAAATAACATAAATGTTTTAAATTTCTCCTCTATTTTGAGCTCGCTGGCGTTGCGGGTGAAGGCTGCATTTGAATAATTTGTTTTTTATGAGATTAATGGTAATTTCTCCCTACAATTCTTCATAACCAAAGTTTCCTCCTGCAGCAGAGGCAGAAGAACAATGTTCAGAGACAGTTATGTGAACAAACACGTACTTTTGAGAAGTCTGTTATTTCCCATTGAGCTCAACGGGACTCTCTTGGTTGTCGGATGGTCAAGGGAGTGACCGTCCTCCCCCCCTCCCCCGACCTCTGTCTCCCTCAAAACACCCAAAAAATCCAAAAAACTCAAAAAGCTTCCAAACCCCAGACATCTCACCCAGGTTTCTTGTGATCTGAGCTGTAGGAAGGCAGCCGCTTGGAAAAAAGGAAATTCTTCCTCTGCCGGGAGATGTTTACACGCTAACTTTGAGGATGGATGCACTTGCAGTTCAGTTCATTCAATCTCACACTGCTTTTAAAAAAAATTAGATACTGTTTTGTTTTGGGCTTTTTTTTTTCCCCTGGGAGCGTTTTAAAATTGCTGTCATTGTTACCTTTCTTATTATTTGTTTTTATTGCTTTTTTTCTTCACCCATCTGTTAATAATGTAGAATAGCCGGGGATATATAGATCTGTTGCTTTGAGTTCAACAGCAGGAGTACCTCTGCAGCCTGTGCTTTACAAATAAAGCGATTATACAAAATAACAGCAATATGTTCCCATTAATTCCCAGGATTTCTTTTCAAAGGGCAGTCTGCACCCTGCCTGCTGCCCCCGGCGAGCCGCAGGCAGAGCGGGAAGCGCCGGGGCGGGCGGCGTGGGAGCGGGAGCGGGAGCGAGCGGGGGGATGCGCAGGGGCGCGGGAGCACGGAGGGGGAGGACACCGGAGGGGATGCTCTCCCGAACGAACGCTGCTGGCTCCGGGTTGTTTCACGCCGTTTTGGATCGATGCAGAGCATACCTGCGACTCGAGGTCTAAAAAAACCAGATTTCTGAAAGAGACAAAGCTGAAATTTCCAGTGGTTCAAAGCTGTAACAGCGCCCGAGTCCTCCTCTTCACACTTCATAGCTCGGGCTCACTCCACGCATTTGAAATCAATTTTTTTAAATTTAAAAAAAGGCTCAACCCTCAAAGAAAAACTCCCAGACACAACCCCTGCTAACGAGAACTTGGAGGTGACAGCACATGCCAAGTGTTCACGTGACACGCTCCGCGTAATGCAATCGCCGTTCACCCCAGCGACACATCCCTGGAAATTCAAAGCTCAGGCGAAGCCAAAAGCCCCCCAAGCCCATCTAGGTGGAAAATGCCCAGCTGAGGAACCCAAACAAATATCGCTGACCCATGGGGACAGTCCATGAGTGGGAATGGAGCAAGAGAGACCAGAGCATATTCGAACCCGAACTGCTCTGTGCCCAACACTATTGGCACGTCTTACTCGGAGCTACATCACTGGAGCATCTTGCTGCTTTTAGAGTGTGAAAGAAAAACCATCAAGATTTAGTCAAACTGAACAGACGGAGCTGAAGGAAAAGCTGAGCCCATGAGTACCCCGTCCGCCCCACCATCAACGCACAGAGGAGTCGATGCAAGAGGAGACTTTGGGGACCCCCATGACGCTTCTCTCCCCTCTTCCCCCCGGCGCTGAGCCGGCCGAGCACAAATATTCCCCGCGCGCCCCCAGGTTCCCTGAGCACGGAGCAGCTCAGGGTGCCGCAGCGAAGTGCGGTGAGAATATCATCTCACAGGTACTCTTTACAGAGACCGATATTGGTTTCTTCTAATTCGTGGAAAAAAAACCTTCCCGGCTCACTAAACTACTGCGATTCAGGGCTGTGTTATGTTTTATTCAGATCTCAAATACTTGCAAAAGGGAAGATTCCAGCTTTCACTAAGCTCCGTTGCCAGTTCAGTCTGATTTAAGGCCCATCGGGACCTTTTCTAGAAAAGCCATGGAAATCCATCTTTGCCCCGTGTTACGGCCCGCTCGGTTCTGCTGGGGAGGATGGGGGCGGGGGGGTGTGGGGAGATGCGATTCCGGCCATAGATTTGAAGGGTGACCCCCTGTTTGCCTCCTCGCTGGCTGCGCTCCCCCATAGAGCGACGGCGTCAGCGGGCAGATTTCACTACACCGTAAAACACAAGACGACGGGTCTGTTCACCACGCGGAGACGTAAACTTGCAGTAGCTGCTCCCGGATCTGCTCGGAGAAAGGAGCCGTTAGCACAATTGTTTTTCCACCAGAAGCAAGATCGGCTGCCGCCCGCCAGAAGGAAACATCATAAATCTTCCTCTTAACCCTGGAAACTGGTAAATTATTCAAGCTTTAGAGTTTAGATATACATATAAAAGTCTCTCAAATAACCACCAGCGTGGTAGAAAAGCGAGTTCTTCTCTCCAACAGGGACCATCTCAGCATGGAGCAGACAACGCAGAAGATGTGTAAGAGCAATAAGCACTCCCAAACGTCCCTGCTGGGGGATGGACCTGCAGCTGGCCAGACCGGGCTGGTAATGCCGCAACATCCGGACCATAAAGGAGGCACTCTCAACGGTTGTCACTTCAGCGTAGCATATACAGAGCTCCTGACTGCACCGATTCTGCTGATGGCTCCTTGACCCCATGCTGCGGTTGCACAGGAACGCTCCTTGAGAGCCAAGTCCCAGCAACTACCCCCAGTCCCTAAAGGGGGCCTACAGGAGAGCTGGGGAGGGACTTTTCACAAGGGCATGGAGTGATAGGATGAGGGAATGGCTTCAAACTGGAAGATGGGAGATTTAGATGAGATATTAGGAAGAAATGTTTCCCTGTGAGGGTGGTGAGCCCCTGGCGCAGGTTGCCCCGAGAAGCTGTGGCTGCCCCATCCCTGGAGGTGTTCAAGGCCAGGTTGGACGGGGCTTGGAGCAACCTGGTCTGGTGGGAGGTGTCCCTGCCCATGGCAGGGGGGGTTGAACTGGATGATCTTCAAGGTCCCTTCCAACCTAAACCATTCTATGGTTCTATGATTTACTTCTCTGCTTGTTCCACCAGCTGGGAGGTAGCTGTGTCAACACTGCGACAGTGTCTCCTTCGGGCATTTACAAGCTAACGTATGGTTCCAAAGTAGTGCACTCTGAAGTAGACACACCAATTTTTTAGTTTCTTTTATGCCCTTTTCCTCTTCTCTCTGACATATTTTGGTAGCTAAAAACGATGGATTCCCTAACTCTGGCTCCAAAAGTGCCATCAGCTATAAACGGCCATGCAGCGTGACTTTAATCATGTAAAGGATGCTGCTTGAAAAATACCGGTTGAGCATAAGACCCAATGTCCTGTAGATCTTCAGACTCTGGAATAAGATAGAAAAGAGGGTGGTTGCATGGCCCAAGGAGAAGGCTGACATGGGGATGTGGTATCATGAGAAAACATGGGGTAGAAATGCAGAAAAAGGGAGAAAGAGGGTTTCAGCATTCAATACAACCTGATAATCTCATCTAGGCTCCCTGTCCCATGAAAGGTTGGACCAGATGATCTTTCAAGGTCCCTTCCAGCCTGGGCTGTTCTATGATTCTACAATTTCAGCTTAAAGTTGGGATATTCTGCCTCTGATTTCCACACCAAGAAAGCACAACTGCCTTTGGGGATGCGATCCACGCAGGACATGCGCTATTGCATCTTCAAACACGCACCTCCAAGTGACGGAGGTGGAGTTTTTGAATGGTTTCTGGTGAGCTGACATCAGTGATGGTGGAGCTTTGTGCCAGGTGCAGCAGGCAAGAGAGCTGTGTCTCAGCTTGGGAACCCCAATTCAAAGGCCTCAGCGTGAAGAAGGGTGAAGCCCAGGGCTTTGGCAGGGATGCCAGCGTGGCTCTCCACCTCTTGGCACAGTCACAAGCCTTTGCTCTGCAGATGCTGCTCGGCCATGCTCTATGGTAGACGGTACTTTTCAAGGCTAAGATGTATTAGGGGTCAAAACGAGCAAGCGAATCATTGCCCAGTGACATTTACCCAGCGAATGTATCGTGGAGGCTCCATCTCATCTGCTATGCTCCTTCCATAAATCACTGTCCGTGCTGCGTCCCTACGCACAACTGCTCTGAATACACACAGCAAACAGCCCCGTGCGTGCCGAGGGAAGGGGCAACACAGCTTCACACGTGAGTCCATGCAGAGCTTCTCCCTGCTCCGTTCAGGTCCACAGGCCTCTGGTGTTATGGACCATGCCGTGGCCATGGTCTCCTCTCCCTGTCCCACTTCTTACTGCTGTTTCCCTTGTCCTTGCAGTGTTCCCCACCCCATGTCGAAGCCTACTCTGACACGGGTTATGCACATCTCCCCAGCAGATCAACTTCTTTGGCAACTTGCCTTCATCATTTGAATCCCTCAGACCTCCTCTCTGCGTGGGGCAGACACCCCTTCCTTCTTCCCCAACACTTTCCCCCACCAGCAGAAGTCCTCAGGGTCGGCTGCGCTGTCTGATAAACTCCCGAAACATCTGCAGTGCCACCACCGTGTGCACCACACAGCCTCTGCCACCAACCGCCTTGGGCACACTGGTGGCCCTGATGGTCCCTCACCTCCCTCTGACACCTCTCCCCGCCTACCTCGGCACCCATTAATACACATAAACCCTGTTACGGCCCAACAAACCTATCGGAAAATGTCTTTTAAGAAGCTGCTCTGACCTTTAAACGAGAAAATCCTTTTGTTGCTGCCTCCTGCTTTGGATGCCGAGATTTTTCTAAATGTCAAAGGCCGCCTTGCCCACGTGCGGCACCTCTCCCCTGGTCTGCAAAGCCATCGCCACTAAAGATCGCCCCTACGGGTCACTGCGGACAGGCGCACACACACACACACACGGGGCAGCCCAGCCAGCACGGAGCCGGCCAAAAAACCGGAGTGCCCAGCAAATCCCCAGGGAAAGCATGCGCGTGTGTCTGTGCGCACGTGTGGAAACTCTCCGCTGAAGTTCTAACAACCCAAACACGAGGTTTGGAGCTCTAATTGCTCCAACTTGGCTCTCTCGGGTGATGATATCATTACCAAGATCCCCCAATTGAGTTACGCCTCACCAATCAATCTCTCCTAAGCATCACGCGCTGCTCAAATACCAGGTCCCCAGGTAGCCACTAAATCACTTTAATTAGAGGCTGTTCATTTAAAATTAGAGAAATATTAAAAAAACAAAAAAACAAATTGTACCGCAAGATGTGCTTACGGCTGGAAATATTTATGAGGTTATTTAGCAAACTGTTTACTGGTTTCCTCCTCCTTTTTTCGTGGCAATGGGCAGGTTTCAGCTGGCCTGACGGGACGCCTGCCCAAGGTAGCTCTCGCAGGATGTGCAGCTCTTCATCAATCAAGTCACCTACTTTTCACAAATGACCATTCCTTGTCTGCGGCGAAGTTTTTCCCCCCTTTAATATCCTCTTTGTAACCCAAAAGAGGAAGAGTACTTCTTTATAATAATTGCTTCTTGCCAAGACCTCTGACCCCCGTGTCGCCAGCTTGCTATATAAAGTGAATTTATGAGGCAGAGAGAGATGGATGCCTGTAAAGGGCCTTCCAGGAAATGTAATGAAAAAGCTGCTTTTAGCTGCTGAGCAAAGAAAAGCAAGCGCCTGGCAATGCCAAGAAGAAAATTGAAAGCCGGGGTGGGATAAGTGAGAACCAGCCCCGCGTGCGCTGAGATTTATAGCAAACGTTTCCTTTCTGTTTCTTATTATTCAACATCGAGATGAACCACAGCCCCACAGCGTCTTCTGCACAAGAGGTCAGCTTGGATACTTCCACCTTCGTCAGAAACACGAGCCCGGAACGACGCACACGAGTGATGGGGTCATAGAATCATAGAATGGTTTAGGTTGGAAAGGACCTTGAAGATCATCGAGTTCCAACCCCCCTGCCATAGGCAGGGACACCTCCCACCAGACCAGGTTGCCCAAGGCCACCTCCAACCTGGCCTTGAACACCTCCAGGGATGGGGCAGCCACAGCTTCTCTGGGCAACCTGCGCCAGGGGCTCACCACCCGCACAGCCAAGAATTTCTTCCTAATATCTAATCTAAATCTCCCCTCTTCCAGTGTGAAGCCATTCCCCCTCGTCCTATCACTCCATGCCCCAGTAAAAAGTCCCTCCCCAGCTCTCCTGTAGCCCCTTCAGGTACTGGAAGGCCGCAATAAGGTCTCCCCGGAGCCNTGATGCAGCCCAGGATGCGGTTGGCCTTCTGGGCTGCGATCGCACATTGCTGGCTCATGTTGAGCTTCTCATTGATCAGCACACCCAGGTCCTTCTCCTCAGTGCTGCTCTCCAGCCATTCCCCGCCCAACCTGTAATTGTGCTTGGGATTGCCCCGAAAATCCTGGACGCTGCGCCAGTCCAGCGGCAAAGAAACACAGAGGATTGCGTAGCAGTGGGTTTCTCCCTACAGCCGCACGTTTTGATCTGCGTGAGCTTTCCTGCACCCGATGGAAAAAGATGAAAAACGTAAAAAAAAGAGCGGGGACACGCGCTGAAGCACCTGCGCCCCTCTCTAGGGGGAAAGCGGCTGGTGTTAATCCTGGGGGACGGCGCTCTGCGCGGCGGAGGGCAAGTCAGCATCTTCTCTCAAAAGGTTTCTCCTACAGGTTAATGCCCTTTAGACTGTCAAATGTGATGCCATAAAAATAAGATCAAAGGCTTTAAAGTAAGGGAAGCATATTTTTTTGATTCACACTATTACTATTTTATATCTGAATATTCCTATAGAGCTTTTCATCGTGGAAGACAGGCCTTTGAACTGCTGTGATTTCACCTATCACTGAGGAGCAACCCCTGGGGTAAAATGTGACAGCTATTATCAGGGTGCATTAATGTTACTCAACAGTTCAGGACAGACAGAGACAAATATATCCAATTTAAATCATAGGTTTGAAGAACTACTGCTCAGTGTGGATTAATACCCATGCATTTTCCAAAAGTGCTTTGAGAGTTTTAAAGGACAAGTATTGAAAACTAAAATTCCCTGTCTCACCTGTAGGATGCGTTCAGCCTCCCACCATTATGCTGTAAACTGAACATCAGTATTGTCAAAGAGGGAAGAGGGTAACACCAATGATTCAGCCGTAGCATCTACTTTTGCATCCACAGATTCTGATGGGGATCTCCAAACCAACTATCAAGGAGATTCACCCTTGCGGAGGTTTGTTGAGGTGATAGCTAGAAATGGTTCAGCCGAATACAAGACCGGTGAGACTAAATCATGGCACACTATTCACATCACAGAGAAGGGAGAATTGCACGGGATGTCCACTCTAAACCAATACTGGCAGCCGGCTGTAAGTCAGAGCTTGAGATCCTAAATTAGAACTTTTTAACAGGCCTCGGGACTGCTAAATAATGTTCACCACCAAATATGCTTATAAACATCAACCATGAAGGAGAGTAGATGAGAGCAAGGCACAGGGCTCACCGAATCTTTCCACCCCCATCCTATAAAAATCCCAACTATGAAATTAAGCCTTTAAAGCCACTACCTCGTTAAAAGGCTCAGGATCTTTACCAATCAGCGTCTGTCTGTCCTTGCCGGGGGAAGCCGCGCTGATCCCCCAGCCACGGGTACCTCTGACCTACACGAAGCCCTTCAGAAAAAGCTGCCGAACGCACGTTTATCCCAACTGCTGTCACAACCACGCGCTGCAGAGCTGCACCGCTCCGGCACCCGGGCTGCGGCTTTCCAACCATCTGCGAGGTGACCGTATTGGACCGGTCAAGCCGCGGAGTGAGTAGCTAACAAGCGTTAACAACATCCAGCCCATGTGTTCTGCCTAGTAAAATGCCAACCCATCTGTCCGTAACATTAGCGACTCCGTAGAAGCCATATGCAGGAGAGACATAAATTAGGGAGAGAAAAATCTCCCGTTACTTTCTCTGAAATGACTCTGCAGTTGTCGCCGGCAATGCGAGGGACTGGCTGTTATTTAAGTTCTGTTTTCCCAGCCAAATCCCAGCCTCGCGCAGCTCTCCGGCCTCGCCATCCAGAGGCAGCTTCCGCTCTGCGCCCGGCCCCGATGAACGCGGCGGCTTGGCGCAACGGGAAAAGTAGGCGCAACTCAAACCAGGTCCCAAACCTCTCTCCCAGGAGAGCCAGGAGCAGACAGACAACTTGAGGGAGATGCCAGGGACTGGCAAACGAACCCAGCACACAAGAATCCCTCCTTTAGGCAGGGAACTCATCCCATTAACCAGCCAAGTTGCTTATCACCTTCCTCTCCATCTCCCTTGCTGAGAGGAGAGTTGGAAGCAACAGAGGAACAGAGAACCAAGAACATGGACTTTCTGGAACATGAGAAGGAAGCATCTATGGGAGAAATGCAAAAAAAAAAATCATCTGTGTGGGCTTTAATTAAGACTGCCTGGTTCCCAAAGCGGGGAGATACTCCACTTGGGAACCGCAGCTGTGAGCACGAGGTCCGTAAGAGAACCCGAGCCACTAAGTTTGCAAAACCCTGCGTTGAGGAGAGACGGCTGGAACCACGGTGGATTTGGATGGCAACTTTTTTTGCAAGCTGCCGCGTTGCCAGGGAGATAGGCACCCGCTCCCCAGCGCGAACCACCGCTCCCCAACAGGCAGAACTTGCTGGAGCCTTCACCGCTCACTGAGTCACGCCAGGCACGCGCCGTCCCTCTGCTTAGCTGCTTCTGCATCATGCCTCTGCCAGGGACCTCTCTTTTCCCTTCTCCGGGTTAGAGAAAATAAGCAGGAAAACCCGAGACTCACCCCACCTGAAGTGGCTGCACATGGCACGGGGGGCAAAGAGGTCCTACAGGCTTTGGGACTCACCAGCTGCCAAGTGGAAAAGAACCCCCTCGTTCGGGAGCTGGGCATCCAGTTCTGCAAGAAACGGAGGCTGAGTGCGCGCCGGAATGGTTAAACGAGCAGATTACACACGCCTGCGAGGCATGTCTCACCGGAGCAACTGCTGCTCCACCATACAGCACACACCAGCGTGTGATTAATACATTTATCCTTCTCAGCTTTTCGGTATCCTTCTGGAAGTCTTGTCATGGCCAGGGTGGACGGAAGGCTGAAGAACTGAACAAGAAGATCCCGTGACCAATAACGGCTCAAGAGACCATAAGTGATAAATTTAAGGACGAGCAGAGAATTAGACCTTAGATACGTGGCTGAAGGATGGGGCAGTCTATGGAACATGCCTGTTCCCGGCTCATCGAGTTTGCAAGGCTTGTGGGGGAAGGAGTAACAGATGGACCTGATGGCAGATTACAGCTGAAATTCTCACCATGTTTATTCATTACCCTCTTCCAGCTCTTGTTTGTCATAGTCTGGCACCCCGGGCTAAAATGCAGGTTTAAGCCTTACATCAAGGAAATTGGTGACACGTATTAGTCACCTCTGCGCAGAGCCAGTGCTCCGCGTGACCGTCAGCGCTACGGAGGCCAAAGCCGCCGCTCAACTGGGAGCAAGAAGAACTGGTCAATAATCGCCTCTTCCTACGGGACTGCGCCACTTGCTTATCGTTATGATCTGCCAAAGCGGAATTTAAGTGTTGGCTTTGGAAATAACATCATTTGCTGTTGCAACATCAATAGCCAAATTTCACAATCTTAGCGTGAGTCGAGGAAGGCGCTTTTATTGCTCTTGCTTTTTTGCTGGCTCACATTTTCTTCGTTTTTCTTCATTTGAAATCGCTGTCATCAGCACGGCTGTCAACGGGACCAAAGTGAGCATGAGTTGTCACTACCCAGAAAGTCAAAGAAGGAAAGCAAAGTTGACTTTGAACATGCAAAATGTTTTTCTGGTGTCTTCAAGAATGAGTTTTAACCATTAAAAGCCCACGCACGCCCTGTGGGGAAGCACATTTCTCAGACCGCATCTATAGCCACAAATCAAGATTAATACCGAGGGAGAAGATGTCATTATTTAAAAAATTTCACCATTTCTTTCTCAACTTCAACGCTTTTGAGTGCACGGAGCTGGTGGTTACCAGTAGCTGTATTTGTGGAGTTACTCGAACAGACTGGTAGTCCACCAGCAGGAAAAACTGAAGAGCAAGGTCATAAGGAAAACAGTCAACTGGCTTGTGCAGGTTGTGTCTGCTTTCAAGAAATGGGCTTTTAATGGGAAACCCAGTGTGAACCTGAAGGTCACAGGGCTCCTCTACTCCTCCCTCCTCCAGCAGACCTGATCTCACCCTAAGAAGGGAGCCCACAGCTGAAGGGACAGAGGTTGCAGCTAAGGAGCGAATAAATAGGGAGATGTCAGTACTCGGTGAAAAACAAAAAGAAATTCTACTGTATCCCTCGAGGGGACACTCAGACCTTTGGGCGACGACGCATTTGCTGAAAGCTTCTGCTGCTGCCGCCTGTGCTGTCATTTGGCACTAACCTCCTGAAGAACATGGCAAGACAGCGCTGCTGGTTCTCATGTCTGGATGAACATGCTCCTCTTCCCGTAGGGAAAAGGAGAGGTTTTTCTCTTTAGTGAATGCACCATGTTCGTGAAACCTCCGAGGAATCTGCCTGGGGCCCTGGCCCTCCCTGTCTGACACACATCTGACTAGTTGTCTCTTCCTGCTGGTGTTCTCCCACTGATGTGCTGCCATCCGCCAGTCAGCTCCTTCCGCTGGAGGTGCAGGGTGGGGGGAGGAAAGATTTATGCAGACACCATGTATCCAATTATGAAAACAGAAGACAAGACACCCGGATATCACACAAATTGATGCATTTTTGCTGGCAGGCTTTTTGCATGATCCAGTAACAGCTGTCATGCTCCAGCCCCTCTCATCTGAGCTCCGCTACCACTTCAGCATCCTTCCCCATCCTTTAAGAGGGCCGCCTTGCCTTGCCTTTGCCTTTGCCATGCCTTTGCCTTTGTCTTGCCCTTGCCTTACCTTCCCTTCGCCTTTGCCTTGCCTTTGCCTTTGCCCTTGACTTGCCATCCCTTGCCTTGCCTTGCCTTCCCTTCCCTTGCCTTCCCTTGCTTTGCCTTGCCTTGCCTTGCCTTCCCTTCTCTTCCCTTGCCTTCCCTTGCCTTCCCTTGCCTTCCCTTCCCTT
>VUYV01000163.1:1500575-1610539 GCA_008711295.1 Anarhynchus alexandrinus | reverse complement strand
CTTGCCTTGCCTTGCCTTGCCTTCCTGCGTGCAGCTTTGCTCCCGACGCCGCAGCAAAGCAGGCAGCAGCACGGGATGCAAAGGGGAGACAGCACGATTGGTTTTCACAGCGGCATTAAAATGTAACGTTCACTTCTTCAGGCAAGATGCCGCTACTGAGCAATGACCTCCAGGCAACCAAGCTGCTCAACCGGCAATCTCGCCCACTCTCGAGCTCTTTAAAATTTGCCCTTTTCCTGTGCCAAGCCTTTCAGCAATCTTCCCTAAAGCCCAACAGTGGTCTGCAGATGTACACATATGGCGCCCAGTGTCTTCTGGAGAAAGGTGGGGATTGGTACGGACCTCGGGCTTCACGTCTTCTCCAACCACGTCCCCCACTCTGCCTAACGTTAAGGAAAGGGAAGGACGTGCCTACAGGTTTCCCTGCCAGAGCATCTCCGGCCGCGAACTCCGCAGCCTGGGAGCCTGTTACTCCCCACCTCCTCCTGGTTTTCATCACTCCGTGCTTATGTTTGCTTTTGTAAATAGATTTAACCTTTCTAAAATTAACAGCAGAAGAGAACTTCTTTTGGCAGAAAACCAGCTTTAGAAAGATGGAGGAATATAACATTTTCCAAACATTTGAAAACCGCAGACTAAAGATAGTGTTAGTCTCTCCAGTGCATGCTGTTTTCGCTCATTATTCTGAATGTTAATACATTAATAGATCCTCTCCTGATTAACGGCTGTACTAGGCTGTCTTTCTAGGAACACATATGGTTCCTTCTTGCCACAATATTGGAATAGAGAGCCAAAATATTTAAACAGTGACACTAATAAAAGATTTTATCCCCCCCACCCCAATGTAAATAACTAAGGCTGGAGCCAACCCTGAGCTCTAAATGCTTCTTATCTTTCAAAAAGTTCTTAATCGAATCTGAGCACGCTGGCTGAGGCCCATGTGAAAGAACTGGGCTGTCTGTGGTCTGCTGTGAAAAAGGCACCGTCTGTCGTGGTTTAGGCCAAATCGGCTACTGGGGACCTGGGGGACCCCAGATGGGACCGACAGATGCTCCCCTCTACCCCTCTTCAAAGAGAGAGGCAGAGGAGGAAAAAGAGACTTATGAGTTTAGAAGGAACTAAACTACTTTAATGAAATATTAATACTAAAATAAAAAGAAATAATGAAAAATATATACAAAACCGTATCAAGCTCCCGAGATGACAATCACGACACCAGCTGGCACTGGAGCAGTCCCAGGCTGGACTCGGTGACGGACGGGAACTGGATTCCAGATCTGCATTCAGGATGGGGATCACAGGCAGACGAACAGAGTCCTCCTCAGACGTCGGCCATTGAAGGAAGAGAGCTGACCCTTTGATCCATCACCTTTTATACTGAGCCTGAGGCAGATGGGATGGAATACCCCGTTGGTCAGTTTGGGGTCACCTGTCCTGTCCGCTCCTCCCTGCAGGTGGGACCCCACTATGCTTTTCCGCTTCTGACCTTCCAACGGGGCAAACAACAAAGTTGGTTGGCCTTGGGGGTTATGGCAATAAGTATAAGTCAGAGCCTCTCTGCATACCATCCCTGGGCATCAGCCATAGACATTGGTCTGATCACTCTGAGAGAGTGAACAGTGTCTGCACAACATGCAGTTAACTTCAGTAGTTAGAAGAGGCCCAGCTAAGAAGCAAAGTTACTGACCAAACTTGGTTCTGTTTTACCTCAAACCAGGACACCGTCCCTGCAGGATGCTCTGCGCCCGCCCGAACGGAGCACGCACCAGTTGGGTGTGTAATGAAACGCGATTATTAAAGCCAGGCGAGTGCCTGCGGGGCTTGAGGAAGCTCCAGGACGCTGCATGCAAGGAGCGGGAATGGTTTTCTTCCCCCACACCTGCAAGGTCCAAGTATTGCCCTAATTAAGATAATTTGGGTGGGGAGACTCCAGGCACTTCCTTCCCAGCTGCTGGCACTCGGCAGCACGCATCCCCTGCTGAGGGACGTGGGAGTCACCCAGCACACAGCCAGAAAGCACTGTGACAAATTCTAGTAGAGGATATCGGGCTTGTCTTGAGTCGTAGGTCAATTGCCAACACGGAATCGCCTAAAAGATCTGTTCCTGATTTTTCCTCATGCTATGCCATTACCTTTCCTCTCTGCCATAGGTCCCGTACAAATCCTACCTGTCTAATGCCATCAGCTGCTACGATCAACAGGAGGTGCCACTTTGTGCTGCTTGTCACACGCCCGATCAGCCCCGTCACTGGCTCAGAGTGACACAACCCTACTGCAAGCAAACTCCTGAAATTTAAAAGACCTTTTTTTACATTTCAAGGAGCGAGACCCGCGAGGGGACAGGCTCCAGGTTTGTACTCCGGAAAACACTTATCACTACAGAACTGAAACACGGTGTGTAAAATAAAAGCTCTCGAAACCTTTCACACGTTCCCCGGCGCGCCCAGAGGTGTTCCTGCTATGATACACCTAACAATGCTCTCGAGAATTGTTTTCACAAGCTAAAAATACAAACAAAACAGCAACAGAGTCAAGAAGTACTTCTTCAAATGCCCCGAATCTAGGCCATTTGTGCTCTAAAAACAATGTAGAAACAGTGTTAATGTATATTTAGATGTTACAGAAGGCCACGGGAAAAGACCTCAGCAAACAACGGGTGCCGTAATACAGAGCCCGTCTCGAGTGAGGTGGCAGGTTTATTTTAGATCACTGCCCTTTGTCCTGCTCAACCAGGCTGTATTTTACAATTCAAGTTACATTTGTGTATATATGAATGTACATGAGATACTTGCTTTTTTTTCTTGTGTAAAAACCACACAGAAAGCAGAAGATGCAGATGAGAAAACGAGCGGATGAGTTTCCTTGGGGGGTTCAGAGACAAAGATGTTTAAATGAAGTCATTTAAAACCAGAAAGAATCTCACAAACAAAGCGCTCCTCAGCATCGCATTTCACTTGCTTGTTTCCAACTTCATTTGAAAAAAAAAAAGCCTCAGAGGGACCCAAACCACTTCAGCTGCTGCTTGAACATTCCTGACATAGAATCATAGAATCATAGAATGGTTTAGGTTGGAAAGGACCTTGAAGATCATCGAGTTCCAACCCCCCTGCCATAGGCAGGGACACCTCCCACCAGACCAGGTTGCCCAAGGCCACGTCCAGCCTGGCCTTGAACACCTCCAGGGATGGGGCCTCAACACCCTCTCTGGGCAACCTGTTCCAGTGCCTTATCACCCTACATCATCTGGAGAACTTCACCAACCTCCTTCCCTACCAGTTACACACCAGACTTTCCAGAACAAGCAAGTCCACAGCAATGAGGAGAATTAAAACCATTAGCTAGTGATTGCTGGTCACAGCTCGGAAGGGTAGGGAAGCACCAGCATTACCTGAGATTGGGGGACAAGAAGGAATGGGCTTCCTACATCTGCAAGGCAACGCAGAACCACGCAACGGACTCGGCGCCCGAGTCCCGTCTGCCTCCTTCGCTGTACAAACCAGAGCTTCCTCACCCCACGGGGCTGGAAGGGAACGTGCGAGATGTGGGATTAATAACATCTTGCAATAAATCAATTCATAAACTCCGTGTAAACGGCGGAGCGAGGGGATGCCCACGATGAAGCCTGGAGCGATGCCGAGAGGCACCCGCAACCGCCCCACGCCGGCGCGGTCCCCGGCAAAGGGCTGCTCCAGCCCAACGACCACCCCTTCAGCCTAATGACTGCTCCGTTCAGGACAAAGCCGACCCATCACACCCACAACAGCACCTTAACATGACTTTATTTAACCAGGAGACCAGATGTGTGTTGTTTCCACAGGCAGGTGAATCCCCCTTTGGCTGCAGAGGGCTGAGCTGCGTTTCTCTCAGCGCCAATAAAAGCGTCGGGATTGCGGAGGAGACCGAAGAGACTGTGTTTGCCTTCAGTCTCCCATGGATCATACCTCAGCAGAAAAAAGGGCTCACGCAGCACAACACATCGGGCTGCAACTGTCAAGAAGCCCAACACTTCTGAGGCTGTTTCTCTCAAGTTCTCGACGAATTATTTTAAATTTCGTTCCAGACTTCCCACAGATTACTGGGCTGCACTGAGAGCGGGGCACCCTCGGGAGGGGCTGGTGAAGCACAGCGTGTCTCAGGCTGATCAGGGCAGACGCTATTCATTCTCTTTTTGTCACTTTTCAGCACATACGTGGCCCCACCTGTGGCTGAGCTCTGCCCGAGGACGCGAAAAGAAGTGTTTCTGTGCTGGAGGTGTGCTCCAGACAGAAGGTGAACGGGGAAAAAGGTCCTCAGAGAAGCGATGCAAAGGGTGACCCAGCGGGTGGGCAGCAGAGTTGGGAGCCACGAACAGCTCCTGCGCGTCCTCCGCGGCCACCCAGGCTGTGGGACCCCTCCATCCCCTCATCTGGGAAACCTCAGCCGCTACGGTGGCAAAGGCAGAGGGGGACGTAATGAGGTGGGTTTATTCTGACATCACTATGCAGGGATGCACAATTCTTTACTTTTTAGTGCCCGGTTATTTAACCTTAATGCTCCGCTGACGCCGTTTCTTGTATGGAATTTTATATATGTGTCTATGGATGAATTTGTGTAGATCAGAGGTGACCTTTACGCGTGTGCATGTGGAGACTGATGCAGCATGAGGGCCAGTTAGGAGGCTGAAGTCATTAAGATGTGTTCTTATCTGAAGTTTCTTATGAATTATTTGTAAGCTATTTTCTCACTTATTTTGTTATAATACTCCCACATACTCACCAACCAGTAAAAATAGCTTAACAGTGAATACATGTTTCGGAAGTCTGTTTGCCTATTTTTCTTTTGTGCAGCAGCTGCTGTTGCCATGCTGTTGTTGCTATGTTTTCCTTTTGCTTTCTTTTTCTTAAGAAAAGGGGAAAAAAAATAAAAATCTATTCCCTAAACATGCTAGACTCAGTTCATGGAACAAAATACCTGAGGTATTGCCTAGAGAAATATAACATACCCTGGCTGGAAGAGCATAGCTTATGTGTAGAAAAGAGTCCTCTTGACACTAATATACACATTCTTATCAGAAAGAGTTAATGGAACTACAAATACTGTTTAGATAGACTATCAAAAAGCTTCAGGCAAAGATCATTAAAAAGGAGTATTAATGTGTCTTAGAAACTGGGCAGTGAAAGGTAAAACTGTATCACAGAATCATAGAATCATAGAATGGTTTAGGTTGGAAAGGACCTTGAAGATCATCGAGGTCCAACCCCCCTGCCACAGGCAGGGACACCTCCCACCAGACCAGGCTGCCCAAGGCCATGTCCAGCCTGGCCTTGAACACCTCCAGGGATGGGGACTCAACAACCTCTCTGGGCAACCTGTGCCAGTGCCTCACCACCCTCAAAGTGAAAAACTTCTTCCTAATGTTCAATCTAAACCTGCCCTCTTCCAGTTTGAAGCCATTCCCCCTCGTCCTATCACTACACGCCCTTATAAAAAGTCCCTCCCCAGCCTTCTTGTAGGCCCCTTGTAGGTACTGGAAGGCCGCAATAAGGTCTCCCCAGAGACTTTTCTTCTCCAGCCCCAACTCTCTCAGCCTCTCCTCATAGGAGAGGTGCTCCAGCCCTCGGATCATCCTCGTGGCTCTCCTCTGGACACGCTCCAGCAGGTCCACGTCCTTCTTACGTTGGGGACTCCAGAGCTGGATGCAGCACTCCAGGTGGGGTCTCCCGAGAGTGGAGTAGAGGGGCAGAATCCCCTCCCTCGCCCTGCTGGACTATAAGTTGATAAGGAGGTAGGGGAAAAAAAGATTTAAAAGAATAGATGTGGCCAAGTCTCATCTGGAAGATAAGACAATGAAGTTGCTCAAGAAGCTTGTCAAAACAGTCCTTAAAGCTCGACAGCTAAAATTTGGCACTGTGGGATGGCCCTGAGAAACACACATGCTCTTTCCAAAGGCCACAGGTCCAAGATGCAAAATTTGACTCTGGGCTATGGGCTCCAGGTTGCCACTTTCTGCTTCTGGTCCCTGTATGAAGAGTGGTGGGAGTTTGCTGAACTGGGGTTGAAGTTCACCAATTAAGCCCTGGAAAGACGTTGCTTTGGGTTGCCCATCCCTCCTTTGCCTCTCAGCTCCAGAGGAACTTGGATGATCCTTCCAGTCTTGGTCTCCTGCCAACCTCCACGGAGGTCCGTGAAGGAGAGTGGCGATGTGATGACAAGAATCAATAGTTTCTGCCCAATGATTGATGACTTAGGAGACAGAAAAAACTACAAGATGGCAAAATGACTTAGGTGGGTCAAGAGCATGGAGAACTGTGAGGGACCAGGAGGACCTGTGAAATTTGGGTCATTGGACAACACTACAGCAGAAGACGTTTAATACAGACAAGTGCAGTGTAGTGCATGTTGTTCTGACAATTTAAAGGATTCTTAACACGCTCATGGGTTTGGAAATGATCTAACCTCTCAGAATAAAAAGCCAAGTGCCACTGTGGCCAGCTTAAAGACAACTTCTCAGTGCACAGCGTCACTCAAAACAGCAAGTAAGATGTCAAAACAAGATGTGTTTTTTAACAAAAAAAAAAAAAAGGCTAGAAGTACCATGTCATGTTTTTATACAAGTTGAGAGCATGTCCTCTTCTCCTGGGCAGGCAGTCAGCCTTGGTGAATTCAGTACAAAACGAGGGCAAAAGATAAATTAGGTTTCCCTTGTTTGAGGCATGTGCTGCGTAACCTGCCTCTTTCCTCTGAAGAAGATCTCCATCATTGACTGCATCACTGGGTCACGGGGAGAGACATTAAAGGCTGGAACAATTTACCGCAGAATTAAGAAGGGCAACAGTAAAATAGAGATGGTCAACGTGGTGAACGCCGAGTAGGAGGCTACGCTAGAAAAGAGACTTCCAGTATTTCAGGTACAGTATTTCAGCTATTACCCTCCTTGATGGAGGTGGGTGAGAGTTACAAACACAGCTGGATCCCAGATGCCCCCTTCTCTTTCTGGGGTATGTCTGCATTAGCTACCATTTTTCTACATGGAAAACCATGTTTCTCTAGGTCAAAAACCCCCCAAGACCCCACCTGTGTGGGGCACGGGTGCTACTCCTGACTACAAGCTTCAAGCACAGCACCATCGAGACCAGTTCTGCCATTCCCTGTGCATCATTCCTGCCTTTACCCACATCCCGTCAGCCCCGGACTTTGGGGTCTACCAAAGACTGTCTTCCTTATGCCACCGACCATGAGGACCACCACTTCCAGCCACGCCAAAGAAATCATACAGAGCCACGCAGTCCCACGATTAAGACCTGGGAGTGAGGAGCTCCCGACTTTATTCCTCCCGTTGGGCCCCAGCATGAACTACACAAGCAGCGGCATTTCTCTGCATCTCAATATCCTCACCCTCCACTAGAACTAATAACAACTCCTCCAACAAGCAGGCGTGCTGTGAGAATCAATTGGTATTTGTGAAGGCCTTTGAGAAATGTAAGGCACAGTCTGTATGTGAAAATTATTGATATGATTCATTACTAGGCATTCACACTCTATTTATACAACTCCCAGTCTATTACTAAATATTATGTCCATTTGAATATTGAAATCGCTGCTGCTAATAATTTCTGCTAATGTTACACGGGTCTTTCGGAGGTGGCTTTTGCAACTTGAATGGGAGAATTGTGGAGGCAGTGAAAAAGGGAACAAATGCCAGAAGAGGAATTAAAAAGAGGACAACAGCTCTGTGCAGGCTGCATGGAAAACAATAAAAAATCCATTTAACAAGTAACTTTGTGTTAACACTTATCTGATGCCTCTTCCCGTGCTCTTTCCTCTCAACCGAATTTGTATGAAAATCTGATCTCCATTAGCCCTCGCCTGCGAGATGGGAATGAGCAAACCCGAGCGCACTGTGGCTCTGCAGACAGAGCACCCGCTCCTCGCACGCCGGCCCGGGCGACACCTCCGCCCCCGCTCCGTCCCCAGTCTCCTTCGCGGGGAGCGGGGACGCTCCAGCCGAACCACCATCCTCCGACCCCTCGATCGCCAACTCCGGCATTCTCCGCGCGAGAGCGCTGCCTTTTACTTTGCCGTGCTCCCGAAAGCAGCACAATCTGGGACTGCTCAAAAGCTCCGTTTCTGAGAAGCGAGAGCATATGTCTATACATTATATATTTATTCACACACTGAGGCATGTTCCCACTCCCGAGACACACACGGTATGTTCCGAATTTCTCACTCCAGCATGTTTTGCAAATCTGCTCTCCACCCCCTCTATTCCCTCGGTTCACTTTATCAGTATCTTGTTTAAGGGAAATGCTGCTTACTGTAAACTGGAAACGTTAACATCGGGTCAACAGACCATTTATTAAGAAGCAGCTGCGGGAGAGGGAGCGATGGGGCACAGCTATTTTCCTGGCTCAGCTTCTTTTCCTTCCAGTTGGAATATTTATTTCCTTGCTGTGATCTTTCTGCTCTCTCTCTGCGCTGACAAAACGCTGCCAATATCTGCGGTGCGGGAACTCAAGGACAATCAATATTTCACTTGAATCAAATACAATGATTTTTTTTTTCTTTTTTGTTTTCAAAGCCCAACATTTTGCAATTAAACCTCTCAAGACATGGGGAAAGTTGAGGTTGGGATTCTTTTGTGAAAGGCAGGAGGGAGCAGCACAGAAGTAGAAACCAGAGCAAACCAGCAGCGAAGCCAATAGAAATATGCTGCATCGTTTCTTCTTTTTAATACATTTTTTACGAGAAGTGAGATCTTTGATTACATTTTTGATTAGGAGAGACAGGCATTGCCCTGCCCAATGCACAGTTAGAGGGAAAGGAGCCTTTCATGTTCATAGATATCAGACATCAAAACAGCCATTCCCAACTCTTAAAAGGATCAGACAAAACTGCAGCTCAAACTGCGCCAGAGACTTTGGTGCAGGCAGGTTCCCGGCGGAAGGCAGTCTCGGAGCCGTAAGAAATGATGTGGATGCTGACACTCCTGTTGAACGTGGGGAGAAACACGGGGAATTTCTCCCAGGGAAATCCAGGACCATTGTAAGGGCGTTTCGGGAGGAGAAGACCAGGAGCCGTGACAGCCAGGCAAGGGGAGCTGCCAGAAAGGAGCTCCTAGTTGTTAGGAAAGAGGAGCTGCTCCATCAGAGGGTCCAGGTAGGACAGCTCAGTGGGGAAAGCCACCAGCAGAGTGCAAACGACGGCAGGATTTGGACTTAGATTACAAAGACGTCACAGCTTCCCCTTTTTCTCCTTCCTAAAGACTCACGGATTTACTGGACCTCCCGAACATGCTGATGCCCAGGTGCAGGACAAGGACGCTGACAACCAGCTCTGCTGTGCAACGCCACCGGTCTCCGTCTTCAGAGCTGCAGCGCGTCCCACGTGGCCTCCTTGCTTTAGAGGTCACCTTGATTCTCTGATAACCTACAACGGTTGAATCGCGCGAACAAGAGATTAGAGTTCTGATCTTGCACGACTCCAGTTGAATACTAACAATGGCAGCACAGTGTCCCAGCTTATCCCTTACCATCCCTGCAATGACCCTTCGTTTGGCTGTGGGATCTGCAAAATCTCAATGGTTGGAACGAGACAGGATAGCAAATCAACTCATCAATTCATTCCCAGATTAGTTCAGCCTGGATTCAAGCACCTTCTCCTGTCGCAGCGTGCCAGCATGCATTTTACACAAGAAAAAAAACCCAAACTGTTGACAGTTTTTCAAGGTCCATAGCAGGGGCTGCCTAGGTTGGTCGCAAATATGATGAACATCTTACCAGAATTTGGCTCAGCTGTGCAAACAGATGTCCTGAAAGCATTGGCTGCACCTGAAGCTAACTTGGATGCTAACTCAGACACCTGAACCTTCTCCATGTGCCCCCAGCGCTGAATACTGCCCCTCAACCATAACATGGACTTGCTGGTGCAGAAGCAGTTGTATCTCATTGCACACAGTCTTACCACCAGCCTGTTTCTAAGCTTTCTTTACAGAGGAGTGTCCTTCAAAGCATTGTAACACCACCCCGCCTCTGCCATCACTCTTCATCCTCCCTCTAAGCAGAGATAGCACTGGGACTGCGCAGCCACCAACGCCAGGACACCATCCAGTCCAGCCCGTCTCTGTCTGTGGCCTCCATCCCTGGCTGGCCCAAAGACCTGGCAGCAGTGATCCAAACCACATGAAGCTGACTCCACGCTCAGACCGATAACAACCAGCTTGCGATGGACTGTTGTTCCTTCTCCCCAGGCTGCCAGGGCTGCTGCAGCCTTTCATCCTCTTTCTCCCTCCTAATACAGCAATAATGTCAGACCAAAGGAGTCTGGGAGATGCCCACAACTCACTCTCAACAGCGCGTTGACACCCAGCCCTACATCTACATTAAAGATGAGCGCTGCCATCACTCAACCAGCCGAGCACCTGGGGAAGATAAGTGCTTGGATGAAAAACAGCTGGCTCCAGCTCAGCCCGGACATTGCAGAGGTGCTGCCGGCAGCGGATCTGCCAGAAAATTCAACCCCATCTTCCACTGAAGCGCCGTATCTATCTGGGAGATGAATAGCCCTTATTTCCCTCTGCACACACCGCTGCTGCCGATACGCACCAGAAGCGGCTGCAAACACCTCTTCCCCACTTCAGACCAGTCAGGAGGTCGCAGCCTTTTCACTCCGACGTGGGCTTAGTTAGTGGGACTTTCTGCCTCTCTTCCCGAGGGTATAACTCACACGCGCGCTTCTCAGCTGGATCAGCTCACGGCACTTGTCCACTTAGCACGGAGGCAGGTGAGAACACGCTGTGCTCCGGCTCTGCGCCGTATTGGCTTCCCATTAAACAGCAGATACGCTGCCATCGATTTCAGTTAGATTTTTGTTCCTAGCAAACTCTCTAGAAATACTTAGCCCAAAGTGCCTCTGAACACATGCCCTCCTTGTTTTCTATAATTTATCGACACGTTCAGTATCTCGGTGTAGAAGACAGACTGGAGGAATGCAGCAATCCGATTTCCCCCCCAACGTCAGCGATGCCATCAGAGCAGCAATGGGAGCGTGGCTGTGCTGTTGCTCTTGCAGCTTCTTTTTCCTCCACGAGAGACGTGGACCTCCGATTGCCTTTGAGGCTTTGGTTTCACTGGCTGCACTGATTCGATGACACCACCGATTGTTATTTTTTAATCTCTAACAAACAGTGGCGAGCCGCTGAAGCTGCAAAGCACAGCCCCATGCAGCGATTAGCCGCGTGCCGGAAGACAAGTAAGATTGCCCCAACATTTTGGCACAAATAACAATGAGGCAGATAATTTTTCTCGGAACCGCTGCTTTCCCGTAAAGCAGCCTTTAGAAAAATGCCAGTAACATCCCAGGGGCGTTCGGTCTTCTGGATGATGGAGAAGAAACCACAAACGAGTTCTTTTTGCAACCTGTAGAGGTGTTCCCACATGTGGTCTTGGTGTTAGAGGATGAACTCATGGTACAGAAACGAATATAATAGGCAACACGTGCCATGGAGGATTTGGGCAAACATCTCCTCCTAAGTACAGCTCCCTCCTGTACACTCTCTCTTTAGGTCCTGCTAACCCACGTGCCACCAAAACAGACCAAACCCAAGACCCCAAGCTTCATGCCCATCGAAGCAGGCTGGCCTGTATTCTCATGCTGCAGAATCAGAATCACAGCATCTACCAGATTGGAAAAGACCTGTAAGATCATCTAGTCCAATCCTTAACCTCACACTGCCAAGCCCACCACTAAACCATGTCCCTCAGCACTATATCTACACGACCCTTGAATACCTCCAGGGATGGGGACTCCACCACTGCCCTTGGTAACGTGTTCCAATGCCGGATGACCTTTTCAGTAAAGAAATTCATCCTAATATCCAATCTAAACTTCCCGTGGCGCAACTTGAAGCCGTTTCCTCTTGTTCTATCACCCATTACTTGACAGAACAGATCGACTCCCACCTCTCTGCAACCACCTTTCATATAGTTGTACAGAGAGGGACAGAGAGAGGAAAAACAAGGAGAAAACGCGCTCGTTAGAGGAAACCTGTGGCGGTGAACAAGGGGAAGAGGCAGAACAAGATGCCACACCAGGGAGTTAACAGGCACCGGCTGGATATCTTCAGCTCAAGCAAGCATTAGCCCAACCAATTTATATGTAACCAGCTTAGTCGAAATACCACTTAATTTAAAACATCCAGGAAACAAAATAATGTCTTCGAGGTCAGGTGGGGCCAGCTTGTTAAGGGCAGGACAATTTTATTTCCCGCTGACTTGCCACCCATACTAATGGTCCCTCCACAAGAGCGCTGTCAAGGTGAAAAGAGCAGCACACAACTCCAGACTCAAAACCGGCTGTGACGTGCGACGAAACCATCTGCAGCTTCGCTCTCACGGCTGGTAGAGTCATACCAGCACAGCTCCCAGTCCTAAACAGCCACCTGCCTGCAGACCCTTCTGTCAAGTTGGAAATGAGAACAGAAACCTTTGAGAAACGCTTCAGAAGATGAGCCTCTGCTCCGCCAGCTCTTCAGCCGTGCACGTGGAATGGTGGTGGGCACCAGGGGAAGGGACTTCCCTCGACAATGCAATGGCACATACGTACAGTTATTTGCAAGCCACATCAGATGTCAACGGCCTAGAAGTCCCCCTTTGCCCCGGGTTGCTGTGATGCTGCTGGTACACACCGTAACGCTAGTGAGGCTGAGGACAGAAAAACTCAACCCGCTGGTGCCGGGGGACACCCAGGATGTCGGAGCAGCGTGAGCCATCAATGAGGCACCACGTGGCCACCTTCCACTGCTCTTTTTCCTGTTCATAAATGCCTCACCCTTTCCACAAAGGTCAAGGGCTCCGAAGGTGGGAAGGGGTGGTACGAAGAGCCACGCAGAGTCTGCCAGGAGAGAGCTCCTGCAGCGGCCGGCGAGCAGGCAAAGCCCAGAGGAGATGCCCAACTCCATGAAAACGAAGACGTATTCCCGCACCCGCTGTGTTCTCTTGTACTGATGCTGTTCCTCAGTTTTTCAGTTTGTAAAATAGAGGAATACTCGCTGTACCTCACAACGGTCCTGGAAGGCTTAATTCATGTTTGTGAAGTGCTTTCAGATCTTAAATTGGAAGGCATGAGAAAGCACAGGTTGTTATTATAATTGCATTATTAAGTGCTGTTAAAAAAAATTCAGCTTACATTTCGTAGAATTCAGGTCCTTCCTCAGACCAGCTTTATGTCCCCTGACACATGCATTTGACAATAACCCAAATAGCCTTGATCTTTTATTCCCAGCAGGGTTTTCTTTATACCTTAATGAGGTCTCTCCTTAATCTTTTTTTTCCAAAGGAGAAACACCTCATCTCAGCATAACCAAATTCTCCGAGCTGCTTCGCATGAGCCTGGTTTCCCTCTGCCAGGCCGGGTCTGCTTCGGCAACACCACTCCAGTAAGGGGTCCAGACTGGTCAGGAGGAATAGGGATGGGCTCTCACACATCCCTCACAAGACACCGCAGTACACTTGTGGATTTGCATGCGATATCTCTATTTCTGCCAGTTGGGACATTCCTGAAATATTTTACGGCTCCCGAGAGCTGTGCCAGGTTATTTAGTCCCAAATACAGCAGTATTTTTATCCCTCTCGTCCATAATGCCTGATCTTCAACCTTATCTCTGTTTCGTAGCACAGGATGCTCCCAGGATATATTCCTGACTATATTTCTGTCTTCCGACTCCAATACTTCCCGTCCCTTACCCTTACCATTACCGAATCACCCGGAGATCTACAGCCTTGTTGCTATTGACTTTCTTCTCTCCTCAATCCTTCTCTCAGGTTTCCTTTTTCTTCCCCCTATCATCTGCAAATTGCATCGTTTTTATCTTTTGCTATGCTGGAAATCTTATCATGAAAGAGAGACTTTTCTTTTTTCTTTTTTTTAATTAGTACTTGGTAATATTACCAAGCTGTGAGTTTATGGCTTTGTAGATCTTATATTTTTGACACTAATTACTCACAAAGGCTTTTAAAGCAGCTTTTTCAACATAGCAACTGCCATGACTGTAATTAAGTAAGAAGCANTCCTGCCCCGTATCGCGGCTCAGCACCCCCCCATCACTCCGACGAACGAGACCGGCCGTCGAAAACACATTACTCCCCACGCACGCACGCCCCTCCCCGCCCTCACCCGAGCGCTCGGCGGATGTATTAATAGTGCTGTCGGCACCGAGGATCCACGGGGATTCACCATTTGCCTATTGCCAATCTGAAGGGCTCGGCTAATTTTAGACTCGTGGTTTCTGCTTCTTGTGGGAGAACGTTTCCCCCCTCCCCGTTCGAACCTCAAAGACTCACGTTGTACCGACCACGTGACCGCGCTTGATTTATCTCCTCCCCATCCTCTCCTCACTGGGACCCAGAGGGAACGTACTGGTTTCCATCCCGACGCTGGACGTGTTGCCTGGAAGGTGCCAGGGCAGCAAGCGCTCTCGTGGTATGTTTGTAAACGAGCTGTTACGAGGATGATCAATTAAAGGCATCTCAGTGGGGAGAGGTTGATTCCACCGGCCTAATTCATTTTCAAATTACTCCAGGATGCTGCCTTTTACTATTACATTATTTGTTCTGAAACTCCAAATTAAGATTTTATTGCGCCATTAATTTTTATGCAGAAATTACCATTAAAATCAATGTTTTCTGCTTAAAACTTGACAGTTTGAGATGACTGATGGTCTAGCCTGTTTCTGACTGCTTTACTGCCTTGAAGTGGATGGGTCTGTCCTGGTGTGCCACTAACTCTGAGCAACGTTTGCATTGCACCTCACCAACCCTTGGGCGTTGGGCGCACCCATGCTGGGCAGCACAACGTGTCTCCAACATCACAGGCTGCCGTTTCCAACATCTCCTGGGGGATGCAGATCCTCCTTCCGCTAACGAGCCAAGGACAGGGATGGAGGCGGCTCTCCGGTGCAGGTTGAGCGCTGCCTTCCCTTCTGGCCCGGCAGGGAGAGCTCAGGGGAACAAACCGGGCACGGGCACCTGGGCTGTGCCCCCTCCTCCTGCCATGCCAGGACAGCCGCCCAAGGAAGGTCTGCACCGGGGATTACAGCCCTGGCCTGGCTGCCCAGATCATTGAATGGTCAGGGTTGGAAGGGCCCTCTGGAGCTCCCCCAGTGCCACCCCCTGCCAGAGCAGGGGCACCTCCAGCAGTGGCACAGGACGGCGTCCAGGCGGGTTTGGAATGGCTCCAGAGGGGGAGACTCCCCCACCTCTCTGGGCAGCCTGTGCCAGTGCTCTGCCACCCGCACAGGAGAGAAGTTCCTCCTCAGGTTGAGATGGAACTTCCTATGCTCCAGTTTGTGCCCGTTCCCTCTTGTCCTGTCACTGGGCACCACTGAAAAGAGGCTGGCCCCGTCCTCTTGCCACACGCCCTTTAGATATTGATGAGGATTGATGAGATCCCCTCTCAGTCTTCTCTTCTCCAGGCTAAGCAGACCCAGGTCTCTCAGCCTTTCCTCATAAGAAAGATGTTCCAGTCCCTCATCGCCTTTGTAGCCCTTTGCTGGACCCTCTCCAACAGTTCCCTGTCTTTCTTGAACTAGGGAGCCCAGAACTGGCCACAGTGCTCCAGATGTGGCCTCACCAGGGCAGAGCAGAGGGGGAGGACGACCTCCCTCCACCTGCTGGCCACAATCTTCTTGACGCACCTCAGGAGACCATTGGCCTTCTTGGCCACCAGGGCACCTTGGCTGGTTCAAATGCCTCATTGCTCCTCGCTGCCTGTCCCCGTCTGTTGCCTCCTGCCCTGTAACCAGGCTGTCACGGCGATTTGGTGTGTGCTTTGTACAAACCACCTTCCGACCTAAGGCAGAGATTCCCACACGCAACAGTTAAACCAATACTGTGCAATACCGGTGGCAATGATGACCACCGAGGTTCAAGCGACGCCGTTTTACGCTACATTAGGAGCACTTCTCACCGGTGCTGGTGGAGCGAACAGCAGTACCGCAACCAGGAACCCCTCACCCCTCACCCCTCGCTGCCCCAGGCCGAGGCAGCAGGGCACGTGTGTGATGTCCTCCACTGTCACGGCCACGTCTCCCGTATACCATCGGCTGACCGCGAGGCTCAGCCTTGGAGGTGTATACGGGCACGGGGTTTGCTTCCTTTTTAATGATTAAGACGAGTCATCTGAGCTTTTGTTCTAAGACAATTTTGTTTCCCAATTCTGCAGGTGCCTGCAGGGAGGTGGGCAGCAGGTAAGGGGCAGGGGAGGATAGTTCTTAGAATCATAGAATCATAGAACGGTTTAGGTTGGAAAGGACCTTGAAGATCATCGAGTTCCAACCCCCCTGCCATGGGCAGGGACACCTCCCACCAGCCCAGGCTGCCCAAGGCCACTTCCAGCCTGGCCTTGAAAGAAATAAAAGCGTATTTGCCCACCCTGTGGCAGGCAGGGGGAACCGAGGGGGGGAAAAAGTTTGATCCTCTAAACATGAGGCATATTAAGCAAAACTGAACGTGATATGTAGTGAGTATCTGTGACAAGAGCAAACCGATCCTGCTGTTGGAATATTCATGCAAATAGGAGCAATTTCACTATGATTAAAAAGGCAATTAACTGAAAAAAAAAAACGCCAGCAATCTCAGAAGCAGCCTGTGTGTCAGTGAGGCCTCCGCGCAGTGCTGAACTGACATTTTGCTCACTTTCATATTCCATCAACGAGATACTCACTACTACAGCTTGAGAGTAGTAATTACCCCAACTGGAGGCAGATGCTCTTAGAAAGACTCCAACAAAGTCTACACAAGGCACTTCATCGGCGGTGCGCAGAGAGGGGGTTGCGCCAGCATCCTGCCTGGCCCTCCCCCGCTCGCTGCGCCGCTGGGATGAAAACACACAGAAAGAAAGAGCATCCGCAAAAAGAACGGGTCCAAACTAAAAATTTCCAGCCTGCGACACAAAGCATCCCGGGGAGGAAGCGCGGGGAGAAGAGCAGTGTCAGAGCCGCTGCCTCCTCCGCTCTCTGCTGATGGGAGTAGGAGCATTCTCCCCTCTGTGGTCAAATCCAGAATAGGTAAACACCGATGAAAAATCTTAAATTATCTGTGTGGTAATCTGCACGGGATGAAACGCGGTAGCGAACGAACCCTTGCAAACCAGCAGGATGTTAAAAGCAGCATCCGCCGTTGACACCTTCTGGAGATACTAGGGCATGGAGTGATAGGACGAGGGGGAATGGCTTCAAACTGGAAGAGGGCAGGTTTAGATTGAACATTAGGAAGAAATTTTTGACAGTGAGGGTGGTGAGGCACTGGCACAGGTTGCCCAGAGAGGTTGTTGAGGCCCCATCCCTGGAGGTGTTCAAGGCCAGGCTGGACGTGGCCTTGGGCAACCTGGTCTGGTGGGAGGGGTCCCTGCCTATGGCAGGGGGGTTGGAACTCGATGATCTTCAAGGTCCTTCCCAACCTAAACCATTCTCTGATTCTATGATTCTTTGCCCAAATAACTTGCCCCCACTCCAGAGGACAGCTGAGACAGATGCTATCACCCGACCACCGCTCAAAAGTGCAGAACCTCCCATTTTCAGAGCTCGCCAAACCCCAGGTCACCAGAGACCTCCGTGTGACCACCGCGCACCCCAAGCCCCAGGTGACCTGAGTGCGGAGCAGGCTGGCTGTCACCTTCCGAAAACAAGCTATTCATTTCCACCGCCGCAGGCTGCGCACGCCGAGAGGCATCAGCACATTTTTTTCCCCGGCGGCCGCTGCTCCATCAGCACCCCGACGCCCGCACGGACGGAGCCGCTGCAATATGCATGAGGCGGCTTCGGCCTCGATCCCTGTGCAAGCCGAGTGTCCTCTGCTTGTCTTTGATGATTAACTGAGCAAAAGGCTTACCCTCCGCTCAACACTTTCTGTGGCTGAGGTATTTTGCAGCTAGTCACAAACTCAAATATATTTCCTGTCCAGCAGATACTGTCTGCTCTTGAGAGCAATTTTTATTGGATTTGTAATCCCCTTTTCAGTTCTTTCTCTCCCCTTTTAATATTGCCTTTTAAGCCCTTTACCGGGAGTTCACTTTCTGAAGGCCAGCAAGGAGCAGTGGACAGAGCCTTTGGGCTTCAAAAGGAATATGCACAGAATGTTAATGCAAGAAAAACACGCAACACCCTGACCCCTTGCAATTAAGGTGCCATCTCTATCACCTTTGGCTGTCCTGGAAACTTGGATGTGCCCTGAAACACACACAAAAAAAAAAAGACCCAAAAAATCAGTGCTTTGAGCTGAAGCTGAGACATTTAACCGTTTGTCTCCCCAACACGACATGCGCTGTGGTTGTCTTTACTTATAGAACCTCTCCAGACCAGATTCAGCGCCAAGTGCTGACCAAGGGCAAGCAAGAAATGAAACTGGAAGTTGTCAAGCAAAAGAAGAAAGGTAGTTGTGGAGGCGGGGGGGTCCCACCGCAGAAAACTGCAGCTTCTGGTACCTGGAGAAGCACTGGAATTCAGGGCTGGAATGTGGCACTGAACAAGGACGAGATACACCCATCTGGATAGACGCAAAGGGCAAATCCCAACGATCCAGGGAAATCTGGTGTGTGCCCCCACTGCTCCACCTCAGATCGTATGTCCAACTCGCAGAGAAGCCGGGTGGGCAACGAAAATGCTCCTTTTGATCGGCTGCACCGTAGGCTGAGAGGTCATGTAAATATGGGAGTACAAGAGCAAAGCCCTCTTTTTTCTCCAAAGCCCCTCCACTCAGCAAGCAGCCAGGAGGGTTGCAAAGGTCTTCAACAGGTTCTCCAGCCACGTGGGACGGCACTAAGACCAGGAGAGGCAGGAGAGAGGGCAGCGGGCAGCGTATGGCTGAGGCAAAAGTCAGATTTGGTGCGGTGCTCTTGGGAAGCATCCCTGTGCTCCCCTACTACACCACGTGCTCTTTGCCTTCAACTGAACACCACAAGACTCAACGTCCTCTAAAGACAAAACAAAAGTCATCGTTTTAGAGCACTCTAGCAGGTAGAAGTACACGATTACATCCCCTTTGTAGCTCTAGACAGAGCTTGGATGAACCAGACTTCTCTCCTCTAATCAAGGGTTTTGCCGACCTCTGGGGCTCACGGCGAAATGCGTCTCCATCCCTGCAGCTCGTCTCAGGGCTGCAAAGCCCTCTGCAAATTAAAGTTCACCAAGGTGCTTCAGACCTAGCTTAATTAACAGCAGCGAAGAAGGAAACAGTATTTCCCTGGCTTGCTGATCTGGGGAGAAAAGGAACCAAATAAAGTGATGTGTGGAAATCCTTTTGTCAAAAAGGAAAAGGAGGAAACTCTTTTCTCTTAATTAGCACCACTGGAGATAGGGCTGGTGAGGTCTTCATGGCCACGCTGCGGACCGTCTCCGTGGCCCGGAGCCTGCCCTGGGTGCAGAGAAAGAACCTAGCATGGACAATACGAACTCCATCCTCCCACACCCCCGTTTCCTCTCCACCTCTCCCTTCACGACCATTCCGGTATTATCTTCTTTACAGGTGAATTAGGTTTATTTTCCCTTCTGTCCTTTTAATTCCTCATTTTGGCACTGGCCTCTCCGTACAGAACGGCGAGCGGGACGCTATGGCCTCCCCGCATCATTTTGCTTTATGTCTGGGAACATCTGTATGCGCAATTAGAGAGCCAACTCCTTTTATGTCCCTAAATGAGTCGTCTTAATCACCGCCGTAAGACATCATAGAATCATAGAATGGTTTAGGTTGGAAAGGACCTTGAAGATCATCGAGTTCCAACCCCCCTGCCATAGGCAGGGACACCTCCCACCAGACCAGGCTGCCCAAGGCCACCTCCAGCCTGGCCTTGAACACCTCCAGGGATGGGGCCTCAACAACCTCTCTGGGCAACCTGTGCCAGTGCCTCACCACCCTCACAGTGAAAAACTTCTTCCTAATGTTCAATCTAAACCCGCCCTCTTCCAGTTTGAAGCCATTCCCCCTCGTCCTATCACTCCATGCCTCAGTAAAAAGTCCCTCCCCAGCTCTCCTGTAGGCCCCTTTAGGGACTGGAAGGCCGCAAACCCTGGCTGGGCAGCACAACTCCACCACGCAATTCTCCAAGCAGGGCTGGCACCACCTGCGTGCAGGATTGGCCCTCAGGAGACATCTCCCACCTAGGAGTGTGTCCCTCTGGGCTTGTCTTCTCCACGGCGGCATTTTCGCAAGCGTAATTACAGGGAAGCAGCGAGATGCTTCCCAGCTGAGCTGAATGCGTCTCACCGGCTTTCCATGGCGCCAAGCGACTGAGCTCCAGGAGATGTTCCTTGGGAGAAAATGGCTGCAAGCTGGGGTTTGGCACGCAGCGAGACACGGGGGTTTCCTTCAGCACAGCGGAGGGGGTCATAAAGGCAATGGTGTGATAATTTAATAAAAATGGTAAGAGCAATGGATACTGGGATTCCTCCAGAACCAAATCTCTTTTCTCCCCTCTTCTCACCTTCAGCCTCTCTGCCAGCCCTTGCTGTCTTGCCCTCTTCCTTCTCCACCCTTCCCTGCTGTTTCTCCATCACCACAACTGAAGCTCAGCCCCTCGCATCAAGCCTATTTCCCCCCAAAAATTACCCATCCACAGCCAGCCAGCCCCCACCAAAAGAAACAGGCTCACCAGGGGCTTACGTCCACCTGCCCCCAGAGCTGAGGAGAGCTGGTCTGCGTTGGGCCACCCCATGTCCAACCCAAAGCTGTCCAACCCAGCTTTGGGTTGGACGTGGGGTGGCCCAATGCAGTCACGGTCCTTTCTGCCACCTCCTCCACTGCCCTGAGCCTGCCGCTGGCTTTCTCCCACCCTTTCCACAGCGATCTCTTGCTTCCACAGCCATTTTCCAAACCAGATCCCTCCCTGAGCAACCTTCAAAGCCCGTAACGCCGGGAAAAGCCGTGGAAACACAATGCAACCGGACCAAGAGCAGGAAGCATTTTGTCCCCTGGAAAAGAGTACAGTTGATGTAATTTGCGGCTGTGCAAAACGTTATTAACTCCATTTCCCACTTCATCAGCCCCCCCGTGCCCGCACGGAGCCTCTGCTTGTTCTCCGCACTCCGCTCTTGAGGAGCACACGTTGTTCACCTCGCCGTTAAGATTTTATGGCACGCTTTCCGGTGACCACCTTGGATTCAACGGGAGTGCTCAAAATACACGCAGCCCCGAATTTTCTCCTTTAGATTTATGATCTGCTCCTCTGGTATGTAGCTTTAAGTCATTTTATTTCAAGCAGGAATATTTGAAAAGAGTAATCTGTATGTGCATGTCAGGGAAAAGAATTAATTATCGCTCTAATTAAAAGGACACTGTTGAAAATAATCTCTCTCTTTTCCTGCTGATTTTGCCCTTTTTCCGTAAGCTTCACATTTTTGCATGTATATGTTTCTCAAGGATTTCGAAATTAACAGGGCTTATTTTATTTATGCAACAGTATCACCCAGAAGTTGTGCATCAGCAAAATGCACATTAGGCGGATGGCAAAGGCAAACAGCCATGATTTTGTGTAGGTCCCAGATAAGTAATAATAATAAGTACTATTACTATTATTATTATTATATACAATCCCGGATTACTTTAAAGAAGCCTAAAAGGCACTCCCTCTCCCCCAGGCTGTACTTGAGGGTTTAAGATTGTCAAATTTGTCAATTAAATAAGGCACGGCCCCGGATAAACGCCACCCCAGCCCAGCAGCGCATCCCTGCCGTCGGGGGCTGGTTGGATGGATCCAACCGTGGTCCGGTTCCCAGCCCGGGGCCAGGCAGAGGCCACTGTTGGCCAGGGGTCCACCAGTTGTCCTCCCCGTGCCTGCCCCGCGCCCGCGGCACGCCGACTGGCTCCCCCAGCACCTCCGCTGGGCTCTGCCTCTGCCGGGGATGGAGAGAGTTGGATGAAGGCGCCCGGCTCTGCGAGCTGCCGCCGAACTCCGGCACGGCTATCGAAGGGAACAGCAGCGCAGCCTACACGCGTCTCTTCGTGTTTCGCCTCGAGGGAGAGAAGGTTTCTTTAACCACAGTTTTATGGCAGCGAGAGGGAGAGATGGGAACCGCACGGGCCAGCACAACGCGAGTTCCAGGGATCTTAAAATACGTAGGAAAAAGATTAGTCCCTGGGAAAATGTCGTTATACAAAACCATCTGGCCATCAAAAGGCTAAGTCAGGCAGTCATTTGAAACCGAACAAAACACTTGGGAACACAATGCTGGAGCTCACAGTGGGATGAGGGGAGCGATCCACGGAGCCTCGGGATTATATCAACGGTATGCAAAGCCTCAACGCACAGAAAGACTCGCCAAGGTTTACATTTTACATCAGGCAAAATCCAAAGCCTTCCACCTCATCTAAAAGGCAATCCCGACCCCCCAATCGAAAGCTGCAACCATTCTTCCAGCAATACTCAACGGAGAAAGAGAGAGAAGAAAGGGAATACCAGACCGCTGCATAATTCAGCGTGTTTTGACAGTCACCTTCGGGGCATATCACACTCGACTGCTCATCACTCCCTAAGATGGATATGAAAGAGGCTGGAGAAAGGGACACTAGACGATATAATGGAGAGACAATTAAAGACCACAGAAAACCAAAAGGCAAACCAGCTGCACCTTTCTCTAATTTATAGGACACGGAGCAGGCAGTATGATTGATTCATACGTTTCCCATCCCATCAGGAGGCGAGCGGGGCCGTAGCGGTAAGAAATGATGTACAGCGCGAGAAGCGCAAGTTCCGTGGCCGCTGTTGACATAGCGCTTTGTGACACTTCTCCCTCTTCCCAGGGGAACGCTTGTCGAAAACCTGCCAGGGTTTAGCACCTTCTCCGAGCGCTAACGCTTTAACGAGACACCGCGACACCCGCTCAGAACGCGGACTCGATCCTCGCACAGAGCTCGCAGTACCGGGGGAACGGCCGCCCTAAACGGTGGAGGGACTTCGGCGCTCTGAGCTCCACACGCAGACTCCAACTTAAAGAAAACTCATTTATAGTTCAGAGCCGGTAAAATACTGTCTGGGGGTAATTTGCAGTAGATCCTCCTCAGGTAATGCCTTGGAAGAACAGAGCTTTCTCTCATTTTCTCTTCCTAAATGTTCTTCAGGCAACTCTCCCTTACCTTATCCACTATCACCCCCTAGGTGCTGGCGGTTCACAGACAACTATGTCAAATACGTCTGCCTCTCCAGTGTAACTGTTTCCTGACTGGCTTGATCTTCTGTAAAAACGTTAAAAATATCATAAACACACTGTTATGTGTAATAAGGAGAGAGAAAAGATGGGGAAAGCCAAGGATCGATGTGAAATAGCTTACACTTGAGTATCTTTAAAGTGTTCTCTTGAAAAGCACAGATGACGGAGGAAAGAAGCCACGCTGGAGAGATCTGGGCGGCTGCTGTAAATCCAGAAGAAAATTTAGTCCCCAAAGCTCTGAAAGTTGCGATTGCTTTCCCTGAAATGAGCAACTGGGTAATCAGCGTTAATATTAAACAGCTTGTTCTGGAGGAAAAAAAAAAAAAAAAAAAGACAATTCAAGAGACTGCCTTCCAGCATCAAGAGACAGAAAACCTTGGACTAAAAAATGGAACATCTTGCTTGTTCCTGAATCCGCTAGCGAGCTGTGTTGACCGTGATAACAACAGAGCAAAAAATGAGGGCCGTGCCAGCTCTCCCTGTCCCCTCGCCTCGCAGCGTCTCAGCTCTGTACGGGGAGGATTTACCGGGCGGGGAAGCGAAGGGTTTGGTCATCCACAGCAGCATCGCCTCATGGTGCAACCCGCTTGCACGGCTGGTCCACCTTGAGCTGGGCTCCCTCCTGTCCTGAGCGTGAAATGTGGCATCGAGTTAAAAAGAAATAGGGAAATGACAGTCATAAAATCATAGAATCATAGAATGGTTTAGGTTGGAAAGGACCTTGAAGATCATCGAGTTCCACCCCCCTGCCATAGGCAGGGACACCTCCCACCAGACCAGGTTGCCCAAGGCCACGTCCAGCCTGGCCTTGAACACCTCCAGGGATGGGGCCTCAACAGCCTCTCTGGGCAACCTGTCAGTGGAGGACTGGATATTCTGAAGCTGAGCTCCTAAATGCTTTTAAGATTGGACAATTTCTACTCCACATATATATATACACATATAAATATACATATATATAACCTCTACGCTTGTCACGGCAAGTTTCCTTTGCTAGCTTCAGTCCGGAGAGCTTTAAAACCAACAGCAAGTAGAGTTTCTGTAGATAAACACATCACCAAACTACAGTGCATTAAATTTAGGACTTTCCATGCTCGATGCAAGTTGTGGGGCCACTGGAAAGCAACGCATCTTCCTTTCCCAACAGGATGGATGTCCGTTTCCTGCCTGCGTGACACTAAGGGGAAGATTTTAACTGTGTCCGAAACAGCAAGCTTGTCTGTTCTGAGACTTGAGCAGTCAAAATTATTTTAGGGGGGAGGCAGGCTGCAGGGATAGATGAAGCAAAATACGTTAAGCCGAGCAACTTTTCTTATTAAAGTGGCATCTGCGTGCCGCGGCTGGAGCAGTCGCAATATCAGCATGAGTCCCCGGGGGGGGATTACCGGGGAGAGCCACCGTATCGCTCAACAGACACAACGCTCTCACTTCTACCTCCCCGTGGATGTTTAGGCGCGTTCCAGCTGTCTCCGGCAAAGCCACGTATTTCTATGCATTTACCTTCAGATCAGGACGACTGTAGCCGTGCGGGTGGACACAACCACGCACACGTAGTTCCAGCTGTACTGCGCAGAGCTGGTTGTAACCAGCAACCACAGAGATGCCTTCACTCCTGCCTTTTCAATGGTTACCTGCCGGCACCAGTGGGGTTCATCCTTCTTGGTGTCTGTGCGTAGCTGGGTTGGGAGGAATGAACCACCGAAACCTGCCAACACCTGAGAACAGCCTCCCCGGGCAGGGTGGAGAAGGCTAACTCTTGGATATTCCCTGTTAATGAGCGCCGGCCGGGGAGGATGGAGCGTGACACGACAGCGTGAGCACAATAAATACCGGGGAGGTGGGGACACCCAAGCAGAGTCTGAAAAAACCCAAGAGGTGGCCAGGACGGGTTCCAGGGAAGCACGGGGCTGAGGGCAAGGCTGTCGCTGTGCCTGTGCCTTCCCAACTCCTGCCCATGGCCCCACTGAGAAACGCCGGCTGCTGTGCAGCTGCAAACATCTGGCAGCTGAAGAGCACAGGGAGGGTCTCCAAAAGGGTCTGAGCTGACGGGAGACAGAGATGTGGAGAGAGGGTCCCGGTTTCGGGGCAGCTGGGCTACAGGGCCGCTGCTGGACATCCAGGAGCTCCAGAGACCACCGTGAGACTCCCCGAGAGCCCGTGTTAAGGGCAGAGATGTGGCTCTCGGTGAAAGAGCATTTTGTGCCATTCATGTTTAGAGGAAACCCTGAACTTAACAAGGCCTTTATCAGCAGATTACAGCTTCAGGGGCTGGAGACTCCTGAACTTGACATGAAAATATACAGACTTCTCCCTCCCTCTCTTGCTCCAGCGGCCTTACAGTAGGCGCACTTATCCCACTCAGCTCTTTCTCAGGAGGTTATTAATTTTTGGCTCTGTGCGTGCAGGTCTATCACAGCCCCATTCATAACCAGCCCGTAGAGCGCCCGTAACATCGCCAAGCCGCGGACTTGCAAACAAAGGGTAATTGCACCGCGTTCTCCGGGTTCACTTCGCACCACCACGACATGGCACGACACTGCCCGGGGTTGGGGGGGCAACAGCCCTACTCCATCAGGCCACGACCTAACCGAGCCGAAGGAGCCAACGGTCCCTTCCTCCGGCTGTGGGTCCGGGCGTCCCGCTCCCTCCAGGCACCGGGCAGCGCCGGTCCCCAGCCCCCTCCTCCCCGTCGCCTCGCCGTCCCCTCGCTCTCCGTTTCTCATTCACAGCGCACGTCTCCTGCTCCTGAGGAGCCACAGCTGCAAACGCAGCAGTACCTGCCTGGAATTGAAAAGCTGGACATTACCACCTCGTCCAGCTCTGCTGACTTATCATTTTGCTATCACCTATGCCTCATTATCATGCAGTTTCTCGCCAGGTCTTGGCTTTTTCACCACCTTCCCCTCCATTCCCAGCCCTGAGCCTCTCTCCCCTTCTTATTAAACAAGGGCTAGATGCTATCTCTCCCTCCTGCTTTCTCATCCCCCTCGTTCCCCGTATTGATTCTTTCCAGGGAGGTCCCGCCGGCTGCTCCCCCAGCACCACGTTTGACCTTCCCCGGGATGAAACAAAGCACCGATGTTGGGCGACTCTCAGCAACGCAGCAATGTGAAACGGCCGCTTCAGCTCACTCCCATTTCACAGACAGAGGGAAAAAAGATGGAAAACTTGGTCGGAAAAGCTTGCAAAAGAAAGAGATCAAAATACAGCATCCTAACCGAACGGCTCCTCCCTTGCTCAGAGCTGACTGCGTGCCCTTGCATCACTGAAGCGTGGCTCGCTCCCAGGATTCGCCATGCCCCAACCCCATTTCCTTCCCTGTTTTATGGAAATGGTGGAGCTTTTTAACTTGCACATTGACTGGCAGAGAGAAATCCTGGGAGCTTAATGACATCCTGCAAATTCATCATCACTTGAGCTGCCAAGGGCCTTGTAACAACCATCCCACATACTCTTGCAAGGATGACGTTGGCACTACACACTAATGGTCTCAGGAATCTTTTGGTTTGACTTGCATTTATGTAGGTTTCTTGTTTCTAATGAATTCAGAGCAGAGCACAGGGAAGGGGAAAAAAAAAAAAAAAGCAAAAAGCTGAAGAATCACTTGGGTTTCTGCAAATCAGCTGAGTCGGAGGGTAACATCCCAGACGGTGAGAAAGGTACCATCAAAGAAGGGACCAGAAGCACAGCAGGATGGTACAGAGCTGACAGCAGCCCGGCTCGCTCACGCTGCTGAGGCTGTGGAAAGAGCTCACGCACAAAAGGAAGAAGTTTAAATAAAGATGAAGCGGATGCGGCGACATTGTTGCACGGCCAATCAATTCAATCTCCACCTCAGAGGTTACCAGAAGCGAGACCTTCTCAGTGGCCTTTCCCAACCCCTCCGTTTCTCACCAGCAGGTCTTTTCACACTATCTGGACTATTAACCCTTGAAGTTTCCCACTTCTCTCCTCCCATTTGTTATGTCCATGCACTCCTTCAACCCAGTGCTGACCTCTCTGTTTCCTGCTCCACGAACCCTCTTTGTCACAGCCACGCCGGGGCAGTCCTTGGTCCCCTCTTCTGTAACAGTGCCCCTTTCAGTGAATTTTCCCCTTCTCACACTCAGCCATCGTTTCTATGCCAATAACTTCTGGGTTTAGTTCCCATCTCCTCTGTTTTTTCTCTTGGTTCTCCGCTGAGACATCTCAAAGGCATCTCTCAACCATTTCCTTAAATCTGGACTCTACTTAGTGCTTTTGGGGCACTTTGAACTCGGAGGCGCTCAGCAAATCCCAGCACCTTCATCTTTTGCCTCCTAATCCTTCTGAGCTCCTCTTCTCCATCAGTACCAGTAACTTCACTCTTTTTTTTTTTTTTGAATAATCAATATCCTAAAGGATTAGCCCTAACAGTAAATGAATGTCTCCTCTGAGGTTCAGCTTCCCATGCAACAGGGTGGACTCAGCTCAGGGCAAACAGCTCGGCGGTGAGACACAGATGATTTGGATTGCTCTCTCCTCGGAGCCGAGGAAGGGACCGGACAATCTCATGTGTCTCTTTCCCTGTTATTCTGCTCTGAAGGCCTCCAAAACGCCATAGGGATGGATGCTACCATAGATGTTTACTGGCTCTGAAAGCCCCACACAGGGAAGATGCCCAGCTGGTGCTTTCTTAGGGCAGGAGAAACAGCAGCACGTAGGCAACTTGTATCAGAAACCAGCACAAATTAATATTAGAGACTTCCCTGCCAAGCAGCTCTAACCACCGCGGCACACATTTCCTCCCTTCCTAACGCACGGTCCCCTCTCTTTGTCACCCGCTGGGCAAGACCATTTCACAACCACGAGCACAAAACCGCTGTACAGATACAGAGCCTATGAAACCATCAGTATAAAGTTATCCTGGACGCCAGAGAGCTGCTCCGCTGACCTGAAGTCACAAGGACACCACCTGACATCGACTCAGCGAGACCATATCTTCAAGCCCTTGGGCTACTAGTCACTCGGTTACAGCTTCATCCCTTCGAAGGAGAGCACGTCTGGTAGGGAGGAAAGGGCGGAGGAGAACCCTATAGCCTCCAGAAGGGGATTTTATCACAGGCGGTAACTGAATAAAGCTACAGCTATCGCTGTCTCTTAGGCTTATAGAATTTAGAAAGGTATCCAGGTGACATTATATGATTTAAAAGTTAATTAAACTGAGTGATATAGTATAACAGCCCCAGGTGTTTCTTTCAAGCTAGCCTGTTTCTATAGCGTTTAGAAGGAAAGAATGGGGTGGGGGGGAATCTAATAAAAAAACCCTGTGAGTGTTGCATTAAGAAGTAATCACACCGTTAAATCATTCTGGTTCTGAGCACTTCTAATGCCTTCAAATCTTGGCAATTCTCTCCAGCTCAGGCTCCTTTCCATCCTTGTGCTTCGTGTTGTGCTCCTTCCCAGAGCTGGCAGGTTTTTCCTTTTAAGAACCCCGGGAGATTGGTGCACAACCCGGCGGCGTGCGCAGCAGCCCAGGGGCTCCGTGCATCGGCTGTGTCGACAGCTACACCTTCGCTTGAAGGCCCGTTAGATCCCTTCTGAGCGCTAATGGACCATTTGGACCGGCACCATCCCTCCCGCACTGCTGCTGGGCTGGAAGGGAAATAGCCCCGAGGTGGGACACAGGGTCGGTACGCAGCCAACGCTGAGAAACCTGAGGAAAATGAAGAAAGTGGCTGGAACGTAGCGCAGATGGGAGTGGGGAGGAGCAGAGAGATCCAGAGGAAAAGACCTTTCATAAAAAAGGAAAGTTTGGGAGAGATTAGCTTTCCCCCTGAAATGCAGTTTTTATGGAAAACGCAACGCTAAGAAATCGCCTCGGCGAGACTGAAGTATAAAAGTTTCTGCTGCTTCTTGGTGAGTCTCCCAGAATGGGAACGTCTCCTTCATGGGCACAGGTCTGCCCCCAAGACCACACTGACGGAGAATCCCGTTTCGCAGGACATGTCTCCCCCAGGCCTGATAAACATCTGACCCCAACAGCCGACTCTCTTCCTTTTCAGATGTCCACCACCTTTTCTTCTGGTTCTGTTTTACCTCAAACCAGGACATATAGGTTCAAAAATTTTCTAAAATTTTGATCCTTAGATCTCCAGGTTTGTGAATCCCCAGCCCAGCACCACCTCTGCGCAGCATAAAACCATGTGACACAGTATTTGAGCAAAGGCAGAGAGATCATAGAATCCTAGAATGGTTTAGGTTGGAAAGGACCTTGAAGATCATCGAGTTCCAACCCCCCTGCCATAGGCAGGGACACCTCCCACCAGACCAGGCTGCCCAAGGCCTGGCCTTGAACACCTCCAGGGATGGGGCCTCAACAACCTCTCTGGGCAACCTGTGCCAGTGCCTCACCACCCTCAAAGCGAAAAACTTCTTCCTCATGTTCAATCTAAACCTGCCCTCTTCCAGTTTGAAGCCATTTCCCCTCGTCCTATCACTCCATGCCTCAGTAAAAAGTCCTTCCCCAGCTCTCCTGGAGCCCCTTTAGGGACTGGAAGGCCGCAATAAGGTCTCCCCGGAGCCTTCTCTTCTCCAGGAAGCCATAAGAGTCAGGGGTGGCACAATGGGGTAAAAAGAGAGAAGGGAGGTTTCAGTACCACCAGCGCTCACCAAAGGCCCTGAGATATCTCAAAAAGCATCGCATCCAGGAGAGTCCTCTGCATTCAGAGGAAAAGTCCATTTTTCCATAATTCGTCAGGTTAATAAATGACTCCCTCTTCTCCCTACAGCCTCTCCTATTACCCATTCTCACGCAGCATGCCGCAGCCTCCTTTCACTATTAATACCACTCACTGTGAAATGTAATTACCAGCTCTATCACAAAGCGTCAGGCACATTTATCCACCGTACACACTCGCTGACTCCGGATCGCATCAGTCACCGGCTGGCTCGTTCTGACAACGCTGTCCGAAGTCGGGGTCTGCACAGGCTCCCGGCTGACTCGGGCCACTTACGGGGAGCACAAAACTGTTCTGGGGGTCCCAAACGGGTTCAATGAGCGAACACAAAAACAAGAAGCAAAGAGAGCTACTTAATTTAATACGGACTCATAATTTACATCCAAAGGAAAGAACGGTGATAGGCAGAGTGAAGTGTTTGGCTGGAGAAGATGGATGAGTAAACGCTCTAGAAAGCAATTCAGAATGATGGAGTGAAATGAATGGCTCCCTCCTCCGGGCTGACACAAGCAAAATCCCTCCTTTGCTTTCTGCTCTAACTCACGTCATTATGTTTTGATTAAAGCCAATACAAAAAAGCTCACTTACTGTCCCTTGCTTGTGGATTTCTTCTCCTGCCTCCCTTTTTCCATCCCTTTGCAGCCGTTTCTAGGAAGCACAGAGGATACCCAGAACTCACATTGTGCAATCCTTTGCCATTTGGTGAAGCTGCAACTCTCACAAAGGGCCGGGACTCAGCCAGACGTATCAGCTTTAGCTTTATTTAAAAATCCCATTAGTCGCAAGAGAAAATAATACACATTCTTACCGATATCCAACTGACTCTTACATTAAGTGTTTCCAATTCCATGGGGCTAGAGGCAGCCTTTCCTGTCCTGTCGGAATATCAAGTACGTGCTTTGAAGGCGGTACCTTCCTCACACTCAATATTCCCGCAGCTGTTTAAAAGCAGGCAGCCTCCGCTTACAATGGGGAACGGATAAAAGGGGAATTTTATTTACCGTTGAGTGTTACCACGGGGCTGTGAACACCGAAATAAACCCAGAGAAATGCAACTCAAAGTACTGCTGACAAAATAAAATAGGAATCCTCATAATACTTGGAAAGGAAAGAAGTGGAACCGAAACAGGATTAGTTATGTGAACTGCTTATCTCTCTCCGTGTCTCCAACTTTTAGAGTGCGGCGCGTAGAGCCAGCTCACGATCCGCACGCCAGCGCCCAGCGTTTTCCTCAACAGAGCCAGGGGAAAGATGTTTTTTGGAAAACAAAAGGGGTTTGGAGTTTTCTTCTCGAGAACAAAATGAAAACAGGAAGGAAGAGCTTGGATAAACTTACAGGTTCCGAAAAACCAGCGGATTAAACTGCTGCAGACGAGAAAGGAAACGAGGTAGGCGTCTTCCAATTAAAATAAAGCATAACTGCGTGACCTGCTACGGCACGTTCGTCCCAAGTACCGCAACACCCCCAGTAAATCTCTGCGCTCCTGAGAGTATGACAGCGCTTCCCGCAGCCTGGATGGCTCAGAGGTGCCTCGCTGCACCCGCGCGGGCCCCGAACGCAACCGGTGGGGGAGAAGAGAAGGGAACAGCTGAACTTCAAACCTTTCCCACGCTCTCGTAATTTTGGTGTCGCTTTCAATAATGATTAATTTGTGGATCATCTTCTCCTAATCTCACACAATAACGATATTTCCTGCTTTGATTCAAGCCTTTTTAAGCACGATGGTGGCAGATGGCAGGCTATTACCCAGCATGGCCGCACGGCAATGGAAGCAGGAAGGATTATTAACAAAAATAGTAACTCTTCAAAATCAAAAAGGTGAGGGCCCGTGGAAGAGCTATGGTTTTATTTTTACACCTCGAATCGGTTATTTGAATGCATTATGAATGCTGTAAATATACCCGATGGATATAATGAAAATACATTATTAATTTTCACTCATTATTAATGAACTTATAAATTCACAAGTGATGGAGCCATGACGGTGTGAGGGAAAGGTCATGAATAATAACTGGAGATGAATAATATATGCACAGTTAGCTCACAGGATACTGTGCTCATATGACTGTGGTGCCTCATGTTTATTTAACTCAGCAGTGCATTGACTTCTTATTCTTTGCTAGATAATAGCAGAAAGAATTACAGGGCCTATAATCTCTATTAATTCAACATAACAGATCACAATGGACAGCTGATCCTTCTGTGAGGATGCTCCTGCATCCCAACTAACGCTAAAAAGCCGGGATCCCCCTCTCTTCTGCATCAGGCTCTTCCTCCATGCCAGCTTCTTGCTTCGCCTCATTCATCTTCATTGCCGGCACGTGGAGACTGTCAGATCTAGAAGGAGCCGTAGCAGACCCAGAGATAAACTCATGACCAGCCCACGCGGCACGTGAGGGGGACTGACCTGAGATGAGCGGAGATGTGCCAAAATCTCCGGCGATATCTCAGTGTGACAAGCAGGGGAAGGCAAGCCCTGTGCGCGTGCACATACAATTTTGTTTTGGTTCCATCTGTTAGGACTAATTTGTTAATTATTAAATAGATAATTTATCATCGCTGCCTGCTTGATCGGTGTTTATTACCCACGGTCTGAGGCAAAGAGAGTGCTGTGTGAATAAAGATGGGATTAATTAATAACGAAAAGTTCAGGCAACTGCAAACTTGCGGCGGCTGCTTCCAGTCCCTGTCTATTCCCGAACAAAGAGGAGGCTGGGGGAGGGAAAAGCATCAGGAATTCAAGTCTTCGAAAGTCAAACTTCCTCCTTTCCTCACAGACTAACCACTTGTCGTGGTTTAGGCCAAATCGGCTACTGGGGACCTGGGGGACCCCAGATGGGACCGACAGATGCTCTCCTCTACCACTCTTCAAAGGGAGAGGCAGAGGAGGGAAAAAGAGACTTATGAATTTTGAAGGAACTAAACTACTTCAATGAAATATTAATAATAAAATAAAAAGAAATAATGAAATATATACAAAACCGTATCAAGATGACAACCTTGATGTCATCCCAAGATGACAATCACGACACCGGCTGGCACTGGGGCAGTCCCAGGCTGCACGATGGAAAGCGAACTCTACCTCTTAAGACGCTCAGCACTTTCCAACCAATTCCTTCTTAGACCGGATCCAGCGACCCCGTGAATCACAAACTGTGCACAAGCGGTTCTCCAGGTCAACATCACTGCGTCATCCCCGGCCCCGTGGAGGAGAACACCGTCACTGTCCCCTGGCTACTGCCGTTCAGGACGTCTATAAACCACAGCCAAAGCAAAGCAGCAGGTCACCCACCCTGGGCTTGGCTTGGGGACGCCGGCCCTGCCTTTTCTCTATCAGCCCTTGATCCCGTGGTGCCCATGCTCCTCTCCAGGTCCTCCCGTACTGTAAGATTCATGTTTTTGTGAGGCTTATTCAGCAGCTACTCCCTCCTCATGGCTTTAATTTGAGAAATTTGCACTTGCCATTTCATGAATGTAATCTAAGATGGGGAGAATAACGAATAACTAACTAATAGGCGGTAACAGTAGGAAGCAAGAAGCTTGCAGGACCTTCCTGACGCAATAAACCTTGCAACCCTCCTCTCGTATGGTAAAAGGTGATAGGAAAGACACACCGGCCATCCACCTTCTTTCATTACCGAAAGGTGTTCACAAAGGTTCAAACAATGACATTCCAAGAGGAATCTCAGGAGAGAAAAACACGCTGGCCTACGCAACAGGCCATGGGCAAATAAACACCAACCTGCCTAAACATCCAGGGAAGGTCCTGAGATGGAGAGACGCTGCGCTGTGGGAAACCACAGCAAATCACTCACGTGCTCTCAGTTGATGCCGAGAGCACGCAGGTAAGTGATAACTTCCAAAGAGCCAAGGATCCAACGCAACAGCTCTTCAGTCTTCGAAAGGGAGGCGCCAAGGGAAATCAAAGCAAAGAGATGGTAAGTTATTTGATCAAAGACACTTTTAAGGTTAATGGACGGGCCGCAAACAGCAATCACGCCTCCAGTCGCGCAGTCTGAGAAAAAGACGCACCGCGTTTGGCGCGGGGTAGGAAAAGACCTTCCCCGTAAAACTTATTCAGCCAGATCTTCAGGGAGCTTCGGGTGACATTTTGGTTAACCGTTGCTCTGCTACGCCTCCGTGGAGCTGCGTCTCCGCTCCCTCAACCGCTCATGATCAATTTAACAAGTATTTTGTACAAACAAAAGTTTTCTTGCTAAATAAATTAATTATGACAGAGTAAACAAAAACTTTTTAAAAATGCATGTTTTGATGTGATTGCTTCTTTAATTGGCTGGGTTAACATTTGAAATTTGATTTAATTTTCAACTTGATTATCCTCACCGCAGGGTCAGGCTGCCAGAGACACAAACGAGCGCTGAAGCCTCTGGCGCTCCCCGTCAGGGCTCCCAGCGGAGCCCGCTCCGTCCTGCCGCGTTCCTCCAGCCCCCTTCCCTCTTTTATTATTCTTATTTAAGAAAGGAAGATCAAATTCAGGCCAACAGGAGACATACGTTTCCTAGCTCTCCATTAGTAATTTTAAAATGAGACGGTGCTCTAGAGCCCTGAGTATTAATCCCAGCTCTGACAACTTCTTTCCTTAATTGCCTGAATGAAATCTCCACGCCACCCCAACTGTCCTTACCCATAAAATGAGCGATGATAACAAGGAGCCAGTAAGGTACGCCAGTGAGTGGATTAATTATGTTTGGGAATTGCGTGAAAGATGAATGCTACGAGCTGGGACAAACAAAGCCATTGCATTTTCAGTCCTGTGGCAGTACACACGCGGTATAACGAGCCTGATGAGATGACATCATCTCCAGCCGCCTCTGATGTAAGGCGGGTTTGCAGCCCGACCCCTATTGAAGCACAGGAAAGCCATTTTCTTTTCAGCAGAATTACCAAGTCGTTAGTAAAGGCTGCCACGGATTTCTCTTTCCTCCTTCAAAAGAGGCCTTTGCGCTCTCCCACTGCTTCCCGGTGGCAGTATTTGCACCATCTCTGCTCATCAGCAGTACCCGTGATTTCTCATAGGTTCACAAATTGCGGAGCTCAGAAGAACCAGAAGAATCAGCCAATCTAAACTGATGAAAAGCACAAGCTGGTGAATTAAGCAAAGCAGTTCCCGCATCAGGCTCATAATTGCCAGCTGACTTAGAACATTTCTTGTACAAGAATATCCCATCTTCATTTAGGCACTTCAAAGTGATGGTGAATCCCCCACGTACTGAGATAAATAGCTCCAATGGCTAATTACCCCTGTTGTAACAAAAGCATTTCCTTATTTCTAATCTTTCCTGGTTTCTACTTCCAGTATTTGATCTTGTTACGCTTTTGTCCGATAGATTAAAGAGCTCTTCACTAGCCAAAATCTCCTTCCCATATAGGAACTCAAGCTATGATCAAGCTACTTATTAACCTATTCTTTGTTAAGTTAATTAGAAGGAAATTCTCTGGCCTCTCACTGGTTTTAGATCTTGAGGTGAGGCCGGAGAAATACACTTCCCAGCAAGAAATTCCCCTCTTTTCAGAGAAAAACAGGTTAAAATAATGATGTGATAAAACAGAGGCGTATCTGCCACGTACTTCGTGCTGTCCACCACACCTTTACGCTGCCCTTCCTGTCTCCTCCTGTCCTGGCATAGGCTGCTGTAGGAGGTGCTGCTGGAAGTTGACTTCAAGCTGAATTTGCACATCTCCTCAAAGATCACCGACCCTTCCTCAGTGGAGACAGAAAAGGTGGGAGGCAAAGACCGACACGGCAGGAGATTCTGCTGGAAGACGCAGGAAGAGGCACACTACTCTTTGTCAAGAGGCTCCTTTCTGAGTTGGTGCCTGTCTTCTTCTCTGAAGGCCCTTTGCCAACCGTTCTCCCCTCCCAAAGCTGCTTTGCTCTCTCCTGCCAGCATGGCAAATTACCTACACAGTCATCTACCTCTTCCCCTAATGCTGATGGGAGCTCTTGGATCACTTCTCCCCTCTCCTCCCACTTCTCTCACGCACGTGCCTTCTCTTCACTCTCTTCTTTGCCAAACCGCCCTAAAGAGTGCTTTCTCCCCTCCCTTCCTCTTTTCGCTTCACATCTTCTCTGTGGGAGGACTTACAGGGCTGGTGCTCTCCTCTGCATGCCATAGGATACCTCTTCTCAAATCCTGCTCTGCACAAGAGCTGCTTTTCTGCTCTGCCAATGAAGCTTTTTCGGTTCTCAGCGCCCTGAGGTTACGTGAACACACCTATGTGAAATTCTCCAAGCCCAGACCCAGCGCGTCCTCTTCTCCTTTCCCGCCCTTCGCAACACTGCTGTCCAACTGCCGTGCTTCCCGCTGGTTTAGGTGTGAAGGGATCTGTCCTCCCAGCATCGCTGGAAGCACAGACACGAAGCGGCACAACTCCAGGGCAAAGCTGCTTCGCTACCAGTGGGATCTCCGAGCAGTATCATCTCTCTGTGAGTCACTTGCGGGGAAGGGAAGGTGGGAACAGCTGTGCTGTCGCCTCGAGACGGATTCCTCCCCATACCCGCACTGCTTCGCACTCACAGAAATCTTTCTTCTCAAGAAGTGGCTCATTCCGAGTTGTGCTAACCACTGGTTGACTTCATTCATCACTAATCGTCTCCTCTCTGTGAACCGGAGCGCGGCTGCAGCTGCATTTTGATTTGCTTTGAACTGAGTGGTGATGGTGGTTTCGTTATGCTGGTGTGATCCTACCAGTGCTTATCAGTCCTTCCAGGGAGGGGGCAGGGGGAAGGGAACAGTCTGTCTTCAGTGGTGCCCAGTGATGGAACAAGAGGGAACGGGCACAAACTGGAGCATAGGAAGTTCCATCTGAACCTGAGGAGGGCCTTCTCTCCTGTGCGGGTGGCAGAGCACTGGCACAGGCTGCCCAGAGAGGTGGGGGAGTCTCCCCCTCTGGAGCCATTCCAAACCCGCCTGGACGCCGTCCTGTGCCACTGCTGGAGGTGCCCCTGCTCTGGCAGGGGGTGGCACTGGGGGAGCTCCAGAGGGCCCTTCCAACCCCCACCAGTCTGGGATTCTGTGTCGGTGTTGAACAGGCACCAGCTGTGAGCAAGCACGACGCCGCGGCAGAGATGGGTGGGGGGAACCGTGAGCATCGCGGTAGGTATCTGCGGGGGAAGCGGTGAGAGAAACCCACTAACTGGCAAAGGCAAAACTCTAAATCTAAAACTAAATCTAAATCTAAAATCTAAAACTCCAGAGGTGCCAGGTCACCTAACAGCATCACACCGCTGATGAGTGCGTCCTAGGTGGGGAGGAGGAGGATCCACCGCACAGCACCGAAGGAGAGAACAGCTGGGAGACAGCAATCCCACCGAGGGGGCTGGGAAGAGCTCACGCTGTAATCCCGATCTGTTTTCTGGGAATGAGGCAAACCTGGGAGAAAAAGCTGGGGTCACCTTAGTGTAAGAAAAGCAGGGGAACACAAGAGTTGCCAGCACACGCCAGAGGATGAATTTAGAAATCAAAAATCCTGCCATTTGTTTCTTTTCTCTGATGCCCAAAATGATAACCCAAGGCTTCGCGCACCGCTCTCAGCAGTACTGGTGGGTTTCAAACACTGCTTGGCCCCTCGGTGGGGCAGGACCCAAAGGCTCTCTCCCTGGCGATCACCCCACCAGCAGCACCAACCCTCACGCTCGGCACAGACGCCGCTTCCTCCTCGTCCTCTCCAGTGGCTTAATTAGAAGTGCTGATGGGAAGGAAGTAATGACAAGCAGCAAGAATGAAACTAGGTGTCCCCAGAAGTCGCGTGGTGAGACAGGAGGAGAGCTGGGCTCAGCCGGGCCGGGAGGGGTGACACGTCCCAGTGTCCCATCCCCAGTCCCCTCCTCCTCAGGTAACAAAAATTAGCGTGGTGGATCCGAGGCCACTGACAGCGGGACACAAGGCCGGGATGGTTTCGGTTTTGTTCATGTATCTGCTGTTTCAGAGGAACTAGATTAAGCCCAAAAAGCCTTCCTGGAGAGAAAAGCTACTGCTCAGTGTCAACGATTTTCTGTCACTTCTGGCCAGGACCCAGACCTGGCCTGGGGACCTCGGCGTGAAAAAGTCTGGTCTCTATTGACTTGTCCTCTGGCAGTGCCAACACTGGCAAAAGACAATTTTTCCCATCAGTTTGGGTTATGATTTATTGGAACAGGGCTTGAGATTCAATAAAACGAGCTTCTCCATCATCACCTCCCAGCAACTGTATCTTGATGCTCTGAGTTTCACAAAGACAACCTGGAAAAAACCCCAAAGCCCAGCGCCAGCGAGACCGGAGACTGTCAGATACGCACGGCTGTGCAACCTCGGTTTGCGACCGCCTGTCGTGCCACGAAGCCGCCGCTCCCAACCGTGGCCGCAGAGACAGAGACCGTCCCGGGTGCAGAACGAACGTGAAGTCCACGCCGGAGGCACAGCCAAACCTCGGCGAACTGAGCCCAGGGAGTCGGAGTAAATGCAGGAGGCTGTTAAAAGAGTCAGCGCGTCTCCCACAGAGGCCTTTAGGCAATCGCAGCACCGGGAGAAGAAAGAAATCAGCTCCTCAGAGTCGGTTCGGACCAGTCGGGAGAGTACTCTGGACATAAATTTTGTTATATTAATGAGTCACAGCGGTCACATAACCCGCCGTTCCATCATCTCTTCCTTTCTAAGGGCCCCTCTCGGAGATCTAATCTCAATAAAATGCTGGAGGAGCCTCTCAAATGGCCGTGTTTTACTGCTGTCAGTCTGTCACTGGTTCCTCACGCCAAAGGGCCACGGGGGAATAATCTCTTACTTCAGAGATCAAAGTCCTGTATTAATGACCGGGAGCTGCCACTCACCCCGAGCGCAGACCGCCCCAGGAACCCGCTGCCTTTCCCCAGCCAAAACCTCTGGTTGTTTATAGCAGCAGCATTAATCCGGCCGACGGCTTTCCGGTACGGTCATTATTTATTATTTATTTAGTGCCCAAAACGCAACAGGTATTTGTGGGGACACGACAGAGGCAAAGTCCCTTCCTTGAAAAGCCTTCAGGCTGATAATAGAAAAAAAAAAACAACCTAAAAGGAGATGAATGGGGCTGAACGGCCAAGCAGGATGGGCTCGCAGAGACAAAGCGCTCAGTTGCTCCTCACTATTCACATTCACAAAGCTATTTTATACAGCTTTTTATACGCACGTAACACACGCAATCAGATGGTCCCTTTACTTGGATGCAAAATGGGAGACAGAAGGGAAAAAAATGGGGAAGTGGCTGTATGGACTCCACAGAGAACAAGTCGGTGGAGAGATGGGAAGGAGAAGGCGCCTGAAGCCCCTTCCAAGCTCTCCTTGAGGCACTTGGCCGTGCTAACAATGTCCAATTTTCTTCTGGTTCCCCATGCAGAGCTAGAGCCTGCCCATCCTGCCTTCTCTCTGCCTGCCACACTTCACGTTGACATTAAAATTTGGCAGTTCTCATCCAGCTGCTGTGGAGACATGCTGCATCCTGTCTTTCCCATGTCCCAAAGATAAAAGAAGGAGGAAAACCAGGTAGGGAACTACTGAACTGGCACAGCCTTCCCCAGAGAGCAAGCCACACTTTTGGCCTCCACAAAACCAAGGACTTAGTTGGAAGCTCTCAAGCGTTTTTTGAATTTATGTGCTGAAAAGTGCTTCGGAAGAAACGTGAGAGCATCCTTCTCTATTTTATATGGGGCAGTGGTCTCCAATTAGAATAGAAAACGTACAAAGATTTAAGACGAGGTAGGTAAGAAAAGCAACCCTCTTGTCACCGTAGGTTTACATCCACCGGACACTCTTCGTACCTCTACCAGGAGACATTTAGACATCTGTGAACTGGAAAGGGCTTCCCCAGGTTACCCGATGAGATCTCCAGGCTCAGAGAAAAGCCACAAAGGGAGGGGAGGCGGTGCCTTTGGGCAGCCCGGTTTTGCTCCGCGATGCCACACGGCCGTACGGCTCCCGGGTCGCCCGGGAAGGTTATGCTCTCCCCGAGAAAATCAACATTTATGATCGTCTCTTAGGCAACTCTATCATCCACACCAGTCCTCTGAACGCTTCCAACGTTTATACGGGCAGTTCAGGTAAGTGTAATCTCTGTATGCGCTAAAAAGAAAAGCCTCTGAATTTAGAAAGCCAGACTGGGCTCTACCGGAGGCAGAAGCACGCATCTGGAAGCCGCAAGATTAAATAACTCCAAAAATTGGGCTTCTATAGCGGAAATGGACAATATTTCTATTTCAGGTTTATTGTCAGCATTACAGGCTGCATGCAATCCGCCTCGCTTTTGCCTGTGGGTCTCGGGCTGTCGGTTAAAAACTATTTCAGAAAATACTTTGCGCACTGAAGGCTTTGGCGACCACCAGCTGAGAGCAGAGCCAGCAGAAAGGGCTGAGAGAGGGCACCCAGCCCCGAAGGTTTAGGAGCAAGAGGAAACGTCGCTAGGAAGCGGACTGGCACATTAGCAAAGGCCGGGCAAAAGAGGTAGGTAAACCTGAAGGTTTTTGACTTTTCTAACAATGACCGCAATTATTATTGCTTTTTTTTTGCCAAGTTAATCTCCTCTTTGCAATGTTAACGTGGTCCCACTGTCTATCACTTCCCAGCAAGATTCCCATGAGAGCTGCTTCTTCCAGGTGGGGTCTGGGATGCTTCTGACACCAGAAGAAGCTCTCAACGGGGCCGGGCTGCAGCTCTGCCCCCGCTCTGGGTGCGTGCCAGCGGACTGACTCTCCACAAAGCACAAATCCGGCGCAAAAAGAAGCTGCTGTGCATCAACAGGAGCGTGAGCTCATCCCGAGAAGGTGTCACTTCTGCCGGGATTAGGCAATGTGCACGGAAAGCCATCTGCTGGGAAGGAGCGACGCGCCCAACCTCGCGAGGATGCTCCCTCCTGTTCGCCACTGTTCTCCTCTCTTCGCTGGACCGGTTTCAGACGACTGCCTCGCATTGGCCACCGCTCCACAGCAGCAGCAAAACCCCATCGCTTCCAGTTCTCTCTAACACCCTTCATGTATTCCCCGCCCAACGATTCGCATTTATTGGTTCAGGCGGCCAAACGCCTACCGACCGTGCTGTCCTCCACCCCGCGTACAGCTGTCCCCCACCCTGTCCTCCCCACGGTCACCACCAGCGGCACGTCCCGGCTCAGGGGACAAGCCCGAGGTCAGCGATGTAGAGAGACCGGTGACCACGCTGCCGCTCCTCCCTCTCTGCCTCTCAGCTCGTAGGTGGAGAGAGGCAGAGGAGGAAGAATAATGAAACGGAAAAGAAAGGCATCGCTTGCAGAAATTGTATTGCTTCTGCTCCAAACATTAAAGACGACAGCCCACAGCACTCCCCGGGGGAACTACTCCAAATCCATACAGGCAGACCTGGGCATTTCCCGGATAAAAGCTTCCCTGCCTGGGTTCATTTCCACTTTATCCAGACCCCTGCTTAAGAGGGGGACGGAGCTAACGGAAGGCGAGGTCGGAGGCTGCAGGGCTGCATGGATTCGGGAAGAGCCGGGGGATCGCTAGTCCCTGCTGATGCGTGCTCCGCAGTCCTCCCTCCCAGCACACCGTCCTCTGCTCCCGGAGGACAGCCGGTGCCTGCACTGGAAGGTCTTCTCCAGTACGAGCGAAGGGAGGCCGTGCCTGTGCCCGTACATCTCAGCCCTACGGGAGAGAGAGCGCAACACGCAACAAGCACCGGTGGTAGCGCTTAGCTCAGGACACCATAACGCCTGACAAAACCCAGTATTTAGCTCTCTTGCTCCAAGAGAGCAGTGTGACCTTTCCTGCGTGTGCCTGGAGGTATTTAGCGCCGCAGTTTGGATAAAGAGGGTTTGTAGGACGGGAAAACAGCAACAGAAAAAAATCCCAGCGGTCTACACCAACAAAAGCGCACACATAAGGCAGAGGAGCAGCAGATGAATTTCATGCCTTGATGCAAAGACGGCATTTAAATAACATACAGCACCGCATTTCCCTCCTGGCTCCACTACAGTGCCGGTTGAAAGAAATCCATATGGTTAACCTGGCAGGGAGAACGCGCCTCTGCGACTTGCACTGAGCTAATGGGGGCCAGTAACGTTACCTGTATCTCGGAGGACAGCGTTCCCACCCATCCCAATATTTGTCTAATAAAAGGTCAGCCCATTATATGGCATCTATTTGCAAAATTAAGAGCCTCTCTCCAGCAGCTAAATGCTTGCTTTAGATTCGGAATTACTGTAATTAAAGTTACATTGTGCTCGGATTGGTGCCAATCACTGCAGAGCTCCAGGCACGACCCGCCGTTCCCAGCGCCGTGCGCCTGGGCGTCCCACTCCATTAGCTCCAGGGAATTAGCTGTCATTAACGAAGAGATGCACACTCCTTCGTGTTGTCAAACCGCAATCAAGCGGGTCACAGGTGAAGAATAAATACTTTCAGAACAAGCCCAATTACACCATTTACATTTCATTACAGAACCTGTTTAATCCACTGATGGGCTCCCAAGTTCTTCTGCCTAATAAACAGCATTTCAGAGGAATTAATAGGCCCTGCAAAACATGCTAATTACACTCTTTTGCATTGCATTTGCAATATTGATTTTAAAGTTGCCACTTCCCCCTCCACCCTCCTCTCCCAGCCCCAAAGCCTTAACTTTCGGCAAAGTACATTCCAACCGGCCTAATTACCGGCGAGTTGAGAAGCTAATACATCTCGCTTGTCAGAGCCCCGTTCCAGCGAAGGCCAATAGACAGGGAGGGATTTTCGCGTCCAGAACTTGGGCAAGTTCCTCCAGACGACCACTGGAAACAGCTGCTGAATAGCAATTACAGGCAGAGAGCAGGCATCAGCGGAGACTTTGCCATGGCAACGAGCCTAGCTGGACCCGCTCCCCAAAGACGCCTCCTCCTCCCGAAGACCACAGCAGCGGAACGGGTACGATGACAACGCAACCGCCGCAATCTCATTTTGATTTGAAACCGAAGCTATTTGACGCTCTCCTGGGCACTGGGCTGTTTAAAAACAAAAGGAAAGTTTCTTTTCAAATCGCGGGGCTCAGCTAAACCCTTCGGAAGAGAGGAACAAAGCAGAGGCGCTCGTGGAACGTGCCGGCTGGCTGTTTATTCACCCCGGCTATTTCGCCCAGCTCCTACCACCGGCTTTCTGGTCTTTCCCTCCTCTACGCACTCACTCTGCCCTTCCCTCCACTTCTCTGAAAACCATTTTCTTTATTCGGTGGGTTTCACAGAATCCCAGAATCCCAGACTGGTGGGGGCTGGAAGGGCCCTCTGGAGCTCCCCCAGTGCCACCCCCTGCCAGAGCAGGGGCACCTCCAGCAGTGGCACAGGACGGCGTCCAGGCGGGTTTGGAATGGCTCCAGAGGGGGAGACTCCCCCACCTCTCTGGGCAGCCTGTGCCAGTGCTCTGCCACCCGCACAGGAGAGAAGGCCCTCCTCAGGTTCAGATGGAACTTCCTATGGTCAAGTTTGTGCCCGTTCCCTCTTGTCCTCTCACTGGGCACCACTGGAAACAGACTGTTCCCATCCCCCTGGCACCCTCCCTTTGGGGATTGATAAGCATTGATAAGAACCCCCCTCAGTCTTCTCTTCTCCAGACTGAAAAGCCCCAAGTCCCTCAGCCTTTCCTCATCAGAAAGATGCTCCAGTCCCCTCATCATCTCTGTAGCCCTTTGCTGGACCCTCTCCAGCAGTTCCCTGTCCTTCTTGACCCGGGGAGCCCCGAACTGGACACAGTGCTCCAGATGTGGCCTCACCAGGGCAGAGTAGAGGGGGAGGATGACCTTCCTCCACCTGCTGGCCATGCTCTTCTTGATGCACCTCAGGATGGCATTGGCCTTCTTGGCTGCCAGTTTACTTTGAAACCTCTGACTTTCCGCATTGGTTTGGCGGCCGTCCAATAGAAAGGGCAGAGATCTACTCCTGCCCCTCAGAAACTTTCCCCAGTAGCTACTACAGGTTTCTGAGGGAATGGATATGGAAGCAGTTACTGCAAAAATGGACATAAGGAGCAGTCAAAGTTTAATGAGGACAACACAATACTGCTCAGATGTATTGTCTCTTTGCTAGGAATTTGGGCCGATGAAAGAGAGCATGTCCCCAACTGCACTGAAGAACAGCGCAAGTACAACCCATGGCCAAGGATTTCATCTCATTCTCAGCCTGGAGAAGAGAAGGCTCTGGGGAGACCTTATTGCGGCCTTCCAGTCCCTAAAGGGGGCCTACAGGAGAGCTGGGAAGGGACTTTTTACTGGGGAATGTAGTGATAGGACGAGGGGGAATGGCTTCAAACTGGAAGAGGGGAGATTTAGATTACATATTAGGAAGAAATTTTTCCCTGTGAGGGCGGTGAGCCCCTGGCACAGGTTGCTCAGAGAAGCTGTGGCTGCCCCATCCCTGGAGGTGTTCAAGGCCAGGTTGGACGGGGCTTGGAGCAACCTGGGCTGGTGGGAGGTGTCCCTGCCCATGGCAGGGGGGTGGAACTGGATGATCTTTAAGGTCCCTTCCAACCTAAACCATTCTATGATCCTATGATCTCCCATGTATCTAGTTTACATGAACGCTCATTCAGAAGCAAGTTGTTGCACCAGTCAAAACCAGTTGTGTTAGCCCAACCATCCACGTAACCCTCTTCTGAAGTCAGGACCAGGTGCTCCTCAGTGCCCCTGGAAACCCACCGCATTCAGTGGCCTTCCACCATCTGGTCGAGGAACCCCATGTTAGGAACGGCACAGGAGCCGCCTTGTATGGTCTTTGCTCAACACGAGAAGCCCACCCCTGCACGCCCATGCTTCCCTCGTTAACGAGAACATCTGGCACGCAGGAGGCAGCTGTGGGAGCAACACAGGCAATAGGTATCCGAGACATGTAGGAAGGTTGGCTGGCATCTTGTACCATTTTATACCATAACTATCACGTGTATGGGATTTCTTTTGCCTCTCAGAGATTCTGGAGGGATTTACAAACTTTAAATGTTACAAATAATACCGTGGTGTCTCTTTCCCCTCATAAGCACCAAACTGGATTAGTTATTGTCTGGAAAACACTTTGAACTACCACTTTCACTATTAATCATGCAGCCCCTGTTTAACACCACCTTCCAACGCTACCACAGGCTGGAAAGGAGATATAAATACCAACCACATTTTGTTCACCTTGTGGGGGTGGGGAGCTTTCAATAGGTACAACCTAATTACATTAGTATTTGTCAAGAATTACCCTTACTCGCATAAAAACGCCATAAGGAATCAAAACCTGCAAGCAGTTCTTTGTCTTTTCCGCAGGGCAGACCCTCAGGCAATGCAACACCTCTTGACAGCACGCTGTGCCCACGGCTGCCTCAGACAACGGCGCGTTTTAATGCAGAACCTTCTGAGAAACCTTTACGCCAGGTTTTCCGAAGCGGGGCTAACGCAGCCTGGCCCCGCACAGCAGAAAAGGTCCCAGCACAAGAAGAGTTTGCAACAGAATGGCCGAGACCGCCTCTAATTCAAAGTGATAGAAAAGCAAATTGAGAAAAAGATCCAGTCAACTATTTGAATCACGCAATCACGGAATTTTCAGAGTTGGAAGGGCCCTCTAGAGATCATCCAGTCCCACTCCCCTGCCAAAGCAGGACTGCCCAGAGCACAGCACTCAGCACTGCATCCAGGTGGGTCTTGGAAACCTCCAGAGAAGGGGACTCCCCCACCCCCCTGGGCAGCCTGTGCCACTGCTCTGCCACCCCAACCAGAAAGGAGTTTTTCTGTATATTTGAATGGAACCTCCTATGTTCCAACTTGCGCCCATTGCCCCTCGTCCTGTCACTGGGAACCACTGAAAAGAGTCTGGCTCCATCCTCCTTCAACCCACCCTTTAGGTACTTGTACGCAGTAATAAGGTCTCCCCTCAGCCTCCTCTTCTCCAGGCTAAAGAGTCCCAGCGCTCTCAGCTCTTCTTAAGCATCCGGAGAAAGCAACAGCTCACTCTTGCCATCTCATTGCGCAGGTAAGATTAAAGACAGGCAGGAGATTTTTACCCCGTAGTTACGATGATTAATGTTTCTAAACAGACATACAGTTTGAAAGCACTATTACAGGAAAAAGAAAAGTTGTTGCTTCATATTCTCAACCCACTATTTTCCCTGGGCGTCGAGCCAGCGACTGAGGGATGAGGGAAGTTGCTATTTAAAGAGTTATCTTCAATTGCGAGGTTCGGTAATGAACACGACTTGTTACAGTCCCCTTCGCTAAAATCGGGGGCAAATGAAAAAGGCACGGCTGAGTGCTCTGCCGAGCGCTCTGTCCTCAGTCAAACTTGGAGGAGGAAGACCGGTGATATGCTTCTGACAACTGTCTCTCCATCCCAGTTTCCCTGGTGGAACGAGAACAAACTTCACTCCTTCACTGCCGGCTGCAGAGAACCGGGAGCCGCTCTGCACAAGTTACCTCTCCTGTCTGCTGCTGTCAAGGAAGATGCAATGAAGATTATTCCACTGAATTCAAAGAGCAAGACACAGCCGCTTTCACTTTTCATGCAAGCTATGAGGCTATATAAAGCTACCGGTCTCGTAATTGCGACATAACACATACTCTACAGGGGGGAATCATGCTGGGAAAAGCAAAGGTGTGAGCTTCCACGAAGCCAATGTTCCTTCCTCATTAGTTGCTGCGATACTTCTGAGAACAACTCCTGCCAGAGCAGGGATGTTACACGCGTGCTGGCTCCTTGCTAGGAGACACGGGAAGTAAGTTGGAAGAAGTTCCTGCAAAACCAGCTTGAGGTCTGCCTGGGCATGGCTGGCTGCTCTCGGCTCCTATCGTCCCTCATCGTGCCCCAATATAATTTAAATAGTTCACTGTGGGAAGTAAGAGGAGAATAAAGTCCGTAGGTTTTGGTTCCCGCTCAGTCTCAGGAACACTGATGTTGTGAGTTGTTGCTGTAAAACCTCTTAGAAACAAGTCCAGTGTGACCTCCTGCATCCAGGGCTTCCTGCTAGTCTAAACTCTGCAAACCAGCGTGCTGTGTCCTGCCCATAAGGCAGACAGACAACAGACTGTGGTCTAATTAGAAAAGACATGCTTCCCACGTTCTCCAGAAAGCTGCCTCAGCCTACAACTAAGGACAAATAAATAACTGTCAGGGCTAATAAGCCCAGAATCATAGAAGAGGGGAAAAAACAGAAATTGGATCTACTCGGATCTCATTTATACGAAGAACGTATGGTAACAACCGTGAAGACAAACAAAACCAGCTACGGTTGAGGCAGTTCCTCTTCAGCAGACTCAGACATGCTCCACCTCAACAGACTGTGCCAACCCCTCGGCGTTTTTCTGCATTTCTGAACGAATAAGAGGCACAAACTGCCACAGGTGATTAACTGGAGCGTTTGAGCATCACGAGAAGATCTTCTCCATTTCGACGTGCCAGAGCACAGTAAGAGGACGCGAGGCGATACCCAGTGTGGGGAGCCGGAGAGAACAACCCAGCAGTGATGAAAATTATGAGGTTGGCACACACCACCAGGGCTGGGCATATCAGAGAGGTGTTTCTGATGTTCTTGGGATAAAAGACGTTACAGGGATGACGTCCAGAGGCTTTGTGTGCATTACCCACATGGATCACAGCCAGTCATCACCGAAGTCCTGAATCTAGAGCCCTCCAATTTTGCACCCCCCTCTCCCCACATCCCCGTAGAGAGGGATACACCAACTCCAGCCACTCTTCTGACCTTCCCCGAGCGCCGGTTGTGTTGCTGGCAACCTGCACCGCACAATTTTACCAAACCAGTTCCTCAGCCTGTTGCCGTGGTTGAGAAAAGTGTAAGAATCTACATTACATAGAGAGGATTAATCCTAAGTGACAGTTTCCCACAGAAAACATGAAGAACAAGTTGGAGTTACCCAAATTACCTCAGTTTAGTCTCTCCATTCCTTCCTCAACCACTGAACGATCGTTCAGGCATCTGTTCAGAATTAATTTTCATTAATTTATTTCGCCTTTCTGCCCACAGACCCGAGGCAGGGCCTGGCCCCCGTACATCTGCGGGGCGCTGGAGCAGTTCACTCGCACCAGGCGCCTGTCACTGCCAAGTGACAAGGGAGGATGAAGCCGCGCCAGCTCCCACCTATCAGTAGCACCAGGTGTCAAACGTCTCTCCATGGGTGCAACCACGCGCTCGACAGAAACACTGGTGTTTCCAGCTCTCTCTTTTACTCGGTGAGGAGAAAACAGGGGCTGGACTCGAGATCAGGAGGCTGCTCAGAGCTTTTCCCACAAGAACAGTGACAGCAGGAGCCACCATATGGGATGAGACATGAAGCAACTTTGCCTCAGCCTTGCTGATTGAACAGGACTAATCAGGCTGAACTTGGGGCCCATCTGCTGACCACTCCAGTCACAGGCTACATAACCAAGAACCTTCACCCGTGAGCTGGCAGGACCACGGGCACGTACGGTGGGGAGGGAGCACCATCCATACGCTCACCCACTCCTTGGTTCCTCCATCACTGCTCCAAAGGAAACTGCTTCAGCTCTGTCCTGGAGAGATCAGCTCAGTCTCTGGAAACAGTGAGGCAACGCCATGTGTTGCTGCTACCTCAGATTGCTAATCAGCCTGAAATATGCATCATTTGAATCAGAAATGTACTTATTTATTCTAAAAGAAACATCTCCACATTGAAGAGACTTCAAAAGACTCGGTCCTCACAAGGTGCTGCTCAGCTCATGGTGGCCACTGGACATCTCCCGCTCACGGCTGCAGTGTTTGACTGAAGCAGCAACCTCGTTGCAAGGCTGTAGAGCCCTGGCTGAGCAGAGGTCAACCTCATCCAGGCAATGGAGCTGGCTTCAATCTGCCTCAGCTTCTTCTGCTTTTGAGAAAGGTGGCCAAGAGGAGCTGGTCCAAGAGCCATTCTGGTGAAGGAAGCGGCCCTTAGGAGGTATGGGGACATGACCGCAAGAAACACAATCCCTGTTAACACGGCACTTCTTTTCCCCCGAAAGACAGGCTCAGCACCACACCATAGGCTCAAAACCCTTCAGCTTTTGTCCTTTCCAACTTGTGGGTGCTTCAAAGCACCAGCCAGAAGCCTGGAAGCTGAGAAGGTAGAGATCCACCATGCAGAAGGTGCAAGATGCACCAAGGTAGTAAATTACAGCAAAACCCGTGACCCAGACTTTGGGTGACTGCAGCTTGGTCTCCATGACATCTCTGCAGCCTTGCCCTGTGCAGAGATGGCTGGTTCGGGTGCCTGTCCATGCCAGATATGTTGATTGCTTTCTGCAAACAGCTTATCCGCAGAGAACTGGACTCAACCCAAACTCATTTCACGTGGGTCACTGACCAAGAGGGCAGAACGTAGCGGCTTCTCGTCTCTATCTGCACAGGCTGGATCCAAACCACTGATCTATAGCACCACTGGAACTCCCCAGTTTCACCCCATCTCCTCATCTAAAGGACATCTCCTTCCCACCGACCCCCCCAGTGACTGTGTCACCAGCAGAGCTATTTCTCTGCAATGCCTAAAGGAAAATCCCCCGTTCATCGGCTCAACGATACGGGAGAATCTCAGCACCCGCCCATGTGAGTCAGCTATTCCCCCGAATCCCAACCGCCTTGTCTGCAGGAGCTGGCTGCGAAAGGCAAACCCAGAAAGCCAGAAAGGGCTGTATCCGAAATAAAAACGTTTCTAAACATTTGCCAAAAAAAAAAAAAAAGGAAAAAAAAGAGGAAAAACACATTTAGTTTTGTAAGGCAATAACAAGCAGAGCAATACGCAGGTTCAAGGAGACATAGCCGGGTCACAACACCCTCCAGAGAGAAAGAATTAGGCCACAAAATTCTGATCTTGGCCGCTAGAATCTGCCTGCGTTACCCAAAATTTGTGGGTGAGGCCCCTCTGACGGCCGAGCCGGCCGGTTGCTCCCCTTCGCACAGGTATTTACAGGCTCACGGGCTGTGGGATGCAGCTCTGAACTCTCCGAGAGAAAGATGAGATGCGACCAGGACAGCGAGCACCGCAGGCGATGCCTCTACCTTCCCGGAGCCGACGGACCGCGCCGGGTCTGCGGGAGAGGCATCCGTTGATCTGACAGCCAGCGTCGGGCTGCCGGCCTGGAGAGGATCCCTGCGCTAATTTGTGCAGAATCTGGAAATCTGGAGAACAGCAATCCATATTCTGCTCTCTCTCGGATCCACTGATGCCTGGTGGTACTTATCTCTGCCTCTAAAACATGCGCGCTACAACTCCAGCGTAGCCAGAGATGGCTTTGGCTGACAATTTTATGGAGGAAAACTCTTCGAGGTTATTCGTCCCTACCCTCCTCATGGGAAATCATTTCAACGTTATGAGCAACAGCATTGCTGAAAAGAACATGCAAAAACCTGGAAAATGCATCATTTTATCAACAGAAGCAAGGTCATCCAAACCCAGAGATGACTACATTCAATATTAATATCCCCCTTTCTCCGAGCAGGGTTTGAACCTCTTGGTAACCATCCATTCCCCAGAGAAATGTCTTCCAGTAACTTTGATGTGAACTAATTAAGTTTGCACAGCTAATAACTGCCATCTGCCTGCCACGACGCTGCCGGAGACTCCACGGAACGGGAGAGGATGGGCTGTCTCATCTCACACCACCTGCCGTACAAGATCCTGCACCCTCCCGTGCTTCACAAGCCCCGGTCCGACCCGGCACCCGGCAAAGGGAACAATTTGCCGGGGCACAACTGTGAAGACAACTTTGACTCCTTTCTGACACATGCAACTATCTCATTTGAGCCCCGGTTTATTCTCATTTCCAGGAACTCCATTTGTTTCTGCTGTTCCAGCCCTAAGCTTTTGTGTACGATGTTTTAATGAGCTCCATTCCACTGATATAAAGGGCACATCGACCACACTGCTCAATTTATTTCTGCTCGGAGCATCCAAGATCTGCTTCTCAAAGAGTTTGAGAAGATCTATTAAGAGTCCATCCCCAACTGGTAAACAATGTCCATTCCCGGCCTGGCCCCGGCAATCCAATCAGCGAAGGCATTTAAGGACAGGATGCACAATATTGGAAAACGAAATTGCTTTGAAAAAAATTCCTCCTTGCTTATTTGCCAGATAACGACAGAAGAGCCGATGCCAACACAGCCAATCTGTCCTAGGGCGCTCACAGAGAGAGTCCTTATGCCGAGGCATCCCTTTTTTCCCTTTTTTTCCTTCTCATCTGCTTAAACACGTCCCACCCATCGGTCCTCACCCTCAACTGGGCGCCGGGAACACCTCCAGAGGCTCCTTCTCCAGCAGCGCGGAGGCAGCAGAACGCCCAGTGCTGCTCAGTCAGGTAAGCTGGTGCCTTGTTTTTGTCTCTCATTACAAAATGTCCCGAATTTCGCACTTCTCTTTCACTGGAGGCGAGAATATGTTGTTGAGTTGACTTCCCCTTGTAAGTATTTGCTGTTGCAAACCATTTGCAGTGTCAAACTTCTCTAAGGAAGGGGAGAGAGGCGGATGCTCTGCTGTGTTTGATACTATTTCTCATTTCATCCGTGGTCTTTCCCTATTATTTTTATAGGTACTTTTAAGAAAGACTGGATGCTATTCTGCACGTAGAAATAGAAAGATAAAAAAGAGAGGCAAGACAACTCAGCCAGCTAAACTCAAGGCTAAGTTTGGGAGATGCAGGCTCAGCTCCTTGCTGTGCCAGGCTCTCTGCATGACTCTCCTGCCCATCTTACAAAGGGATTAACAACCTTCCCCGAGCGGGGCGCAGCCACACCCCCCCACCAACAGACCCACGGAAAACCTCGCGAGGGTTTTTCAGCAGCAGAGCGAAGGAGCGCTGTTAGCAGCAGCCTCCGGCTGCCCCCGCTGTCTTCCAGAGCATCAGCTAATGACACCTCGCGCTCTGCCCCATCCCTTCCCCCTGTGAACTTCCACATAACAACTGAAAAATGTGACGGGTCTAACTTTAATCATGTTCTAACCCGGGTTGGTATCATTCATCTCGCAGCCACTGATGGGTAATTTAATTAGGGTGCATTTGTAATGAATTACAATCATCATTTAGCGCTATTGTTCCTAACACGAGCAGAGGGGAGTCGGAAAACTGGCATAGTTGATCTTCTTAATTACGCTGGCACGCTAAGCAAGCCACCCCCAGCCCCAGCCTTTCGCTGCTGGTTTTACAGATAAAGGACCGCGAGCACCAGGGACCCCCCACGTCGAGCCCGGCAAACATCTCCGCGCGCGCTCCCCGCCAGCAATCAGCGACCGCCAGGTCTGCGAAACGGCACTTCTGATGGAGGAGGCGTCAAACTCTAAGCAAACAGCTCAGAGCTGAAGCAGAGAGAGAAATGCAAAGTCGGGATAGAAACCGCTTCTTAATTCTCCTTCTCACCACCAGTGAACATTTGATGCAGACATTAAGGTATGGCCAGACACTCCACAGGAGTAAATGGGTATATTGTAAGTCCAGAATTATCCCAACTAAAGGATCGGATTTATTAAAACACTTGATGATGGTTGTATAGTCACACCGAAGCTGCAGGCACATGAAAGGCTGCAGTCACTAATGACATTCTAATAGAAGGAGAATAATTTTCCCTGGAGCTTTAAATCCGTCTCCACAAGACAGTATCAGAAATTTCCAGCCAACAATGTTTGTCTCCGGTCAGCTCCTTCGCTGCTCTGCGCAGGATGCGCAGCCGTAAGTGCATGCATTTATTTCAGACATGACTTCAGTCTGCAAAATAAGAGCAATCTGTTGGCGTGGCCGAGAGCTAACCCATCTCCCGGTATCTCCGTGCAGAATATACAGACTCCGGCACAGATGCTGAGTTGTGGCAGCCCGCTCCCGGTGGCCAGGCCAAGCGGCTTCTGAACCGGTCTGCTTCGAAGAGCTGCTCAACTTTTGTTGGTCTCACACGATGCAACACATCTTACAGACAGGCCCGAGGGGAAGCAAGCCCTACATCTCTCCCCTGAGCGGGCGGTCAGGACACCTCTCTGGATGTTTTGGACATCAGTCTCCACTCTGAAGAACGTTTGGGTTTCCAGACCTCAGCGTAAGCAAGAGGAATGGCTGTTCCCCACTAGGACACCGGCTGGCTGCCAGTTCCGGCACATTCCTATGGGGAGGCACAAGTGGGGTCAGATCTTGAAGAGCAGAAGAGAAAAATTAAACCCTGAGTTCCTGCAGCCTGGGTCAGGGTCCTGAAGGCAACATCGCTTCATCTCTCCCCTCCTCAAAAATATTCACTGAGGCTTCACAGCAACTCCATCTGAATCCCAGAATCCCAGACTGGTGGGGGCTGGAAGGGCCCTCTGGAGCTCCCCCAGTGCCACCCCCTGCCAGAGCAGGGGCACCTCCAGCAGTGGCACAGGACGGCGTCCAGGCGGGGTTGGAATGGCTCCAGAGGGGGAGACTCCCCCACCTCTCTGGGCAGCCTGTGCCACTGCTCTGCCACCCGCACAGGAGAGAAGGCCCTCCTCAGGTTGAGATGGAACTTCCTATGGTCACGTTTGTGCCCGTTCCCTCTTGTCCTGTCACTGGGCACCACTGGAAACAGACTGTTCCCATCCCCCTGGCACCCTCCCTTTAAGGATTTATTAGTATTGATAAGAAGTGAGTAAAAAGTGTCCCAAAGTGCTTTTTCCCAATTAATTTTGCCAGATATTATGAGAGACTCCTTCCTATACATGTGGAATTTGCCTTCAAATCAAAGGATTCCCGAGCAAGGCAAAACACTCTTTTTTGGCAAACCTCTTTTTCAAATAAAGGCTTGAAAAGGAGCTTATCAACGGGGCTTGGCAAGCCATGCCCCCGTACCAGCAAAATAAGCAAGGAAAATTATTAAATACATATGCAAATCCTCTGTGGCAGCATAATATGGTAAAGGAAATATTTCGACGTGGCTCAGGGCAAAGGATAACCGTGTCCCTGAGATTTGGTACTCCTCTTTCCAAGAGTTAACAAAACCGTCCGATAAAGTACTGGACAACAGTGAACAGAAAACTGGGAACGGTCTGGAAAATACAATAACGCAACTTTTTTAATTGGGGGTTTATACTTATCCAAAATACTGTGCGCTTTAAGATAGGCCCAGGAGAGTACTGAAAAGCACCAGAGAGAGGAAAGAAAGAGGCTTTCATAAACCCCCCCGAAATTCTGAGAAAGCTGTACAAAGGGACAAAAACAAGAGGCTCATAAAAGAGGTCCATAAAATACTGAGATTGTAATAAAGGAAGAAAGAGCACTGCTATTTGTTCTGGAAGAGGAGAACAGGAGAGAACTCAACTGAAATACTAAAATTTAAGGACCTTAATTTTCATGCGACACGTGTGTTAATTAACCTGTGCAACTACTGCTGTAGGGGAGCAGAAGCGCAGAATTTAATGCAAATTAGAAGAGACAACAACATCCCATTTTCGAAATGGCATTTCTGCCGTCTCCATTTTGCTTTTAAGAACGGGATGTAGTCAAAACCAACCTCCTTTTAATCACATTATTAACAACGCAGCCACTGATCAGCATTTCACGACGTTTTCCCTGAGTCGAGGACAACCGTTGCGCGGCGGCGCGCGCAGTTGGTAGCTCAGACGGCGAAACGCCGCCGAGCCGCTCTTTCTGGCCAAGGTCTTGCCCGCTCTGCCCCTGCTCTGCTCTGAGGGCAGGGCAGGCCCAGGACGGTCGCCCTGTCCCCACTGCCACGCGCAAAGCGCTGCTGCAGGTGGGGATGGCGCTGTCACGGTCCACTCCTCGGTGGGGAAACGTGTAAGCGCAGCCACGGGTCAACCTCCTAAAACCCCTTCCCGTCCCATCGCACCTAAGGACCGGGGCACCGCCAAGGCAGAGGCACGCTGCAGCTTAACACCACCTTTGAGCCAGGCTCGTTACCTGCTCCCATCCCCTGCCAGTACAAAAATACAAGGGGGGAAAAAAAAAATAATTCTATTTATCGTTGGGTTGTTCGCCAAGTGCAGAGTCAGCGTTTTTGGTACACACCATCAGCGCTTCTTTGTCAGTCACTTTTCTCCACCCGCTTTCACGGAGCGAGTGAAAAGGATAAAATACTTTGGTTTTTTTTTTTTTCTTCCCCCTAGCAAAACGATTGTAAAGCCACTTCAAGTCGGTGGAGGGATGCAGGCGCAGGTGCAGCTCTCAGCTGCCGCACTCGAAGCTGAGGGGGTGACAAGCTGGCAGAGTCCCTCTTCGGCTGCGCAACCTCTACCGCAGCCGCTCTCAGCCCTACGACTTTCCTCCACTCTCAACTTGGGGAAATCCTGCCTTTTCAGAGCCGGCACCGCTCAATCCTCCTCTCGGCTGGAACCGACGTATTTCAGGGACGCGCGGGTAAAAGCGGAGAGCGCTCGTGAGATGCGCTATCCCGAGTGTCATTTTCCCTTTGGGAATACATTTTGGCCCCCGCCCAGCCTGGGTGGGATGACTGAGAAGCAGCTGATATTTGAAATCCCGGCCACGGCATGAAAATAGTCTTTAATAAACTGTGCGTCTGAGGAAAAGAAAAAAAAAAAAGAATTGGCTGCAAAATAACAAGTGATAACCATTGGAAAAATAAGCGAAGCATATGCAGGAGGAAACTCCATTAAAGCACTCGCCATGCAATTAAAGATGGATGTGGGAAAGTCGTGCGCAAGCAGTTCACGGTGCCGCCGTGACCCACAGCCCCATTAGCTCTGGAGCAAGGGTAAGCTGATTAGCTCTGGAGAAGGATGATGGCAGAACTCATCAGTTAAGCTTGTTAGCTGCCACGCAAAGTTGGTGTACCTTGGAAGCTCTGCAGAGCGATTAGCTTGGGGTGGGAGGAGGCAGCAGAGCCTGTTACAGTAGATGAATAACCCAAAGCAGCCACTGCGTGGGCACAGGCTCCGCGTGCAGATGGGCTGCCGGGGCTGCGGCTGCCTGGCGAAGCTGGGAAGAGGGGGTCTGCCTGCCTGGGGAGCGGTGGAAAAGACACCCGTTCCAGGTCACGGCACGTCTGCAGCCCGCCGAGCCCGTGGCTTGGTCACCGCCGAGGGCTGCAGGCGGCTTACACAACAGAACTAAGCTCCCACGGTCTGCAAGTCCCTCCTAAATTCCCCGCCTGCCACCGCCGAGCGAGCTGGGATCCACGCCGAGAAAGGCTGGGGAGGCGGATGCTGTCCCTCTGCCAGCGCAGGACAAGTGCCACCAACTCTCCTCAAAATACTTCTTGACCAAGTTTAAAATAAACGCAAAGCAGACGAGCGAGATAATTTAAGTCCAACGAAAAATGACATTTATTCCCCGTCTCCCTTCAGCCTGCGCGGTGATGCCCTGCCGTCATTCGCCACCACCGACTCCGCTCTCGTCGGGGAAACGATTTCCAAAGAGGTACAGCTCTGAACATCTCTCCCTTCTGTGGTGGGACGCCGCTTCAGCCACCGAGTTGGGAATAGGACCAGCTCTTCGTGCATTTTTACGCCGTAAGGAAAGCGTTTTGTCCCACCTTTAAATGGTTCATACAGCTCGTTACAAGCTGCTTCAGCCCTCCGAAAGCTGCACACACCTACTGCCACTGGAACTGCCTGCCCACAAGCTGAAGCACAAAAAAAAAAGCGCTTTGGTCCTTCTGCCAATTCACAATGGCTGAAGTCTTGTACGTGTCAGCTTCTCTTTGCTGGTTTTTTTTTTTGCCTTTTTTTTTCCTCCATAAGAACAAGACTGGGAGAAGATTATTAAATATTAAAACCCCATGGAAAATAAGTATTAAAAAAAAGCTTTAATCACAAACCCACAGATTATTTAGGCTACACGTAACAAATGTCTATTAGGGTGTAGAAAGTTAATTCTCTAGGGTACGACCAAGGAGGGAAAATATGTGATCCAACCTAACACTTTCTAATTTCGAAGTACCTGCCTGCAAAAGTTAATTGTGAATGCATGGAGATGTCTTACGCATTCATTAAGTCTGTTTGGTTAATCTGCTTTTACATAAAACTAAAATAGATTCATAAACTTCTCCAAACTGCCCCAGCCTTGCCAGCATTCTTCCCTTTCTGACAAGCTTCGCGAGACTTGATTCGATTAAAACCTTTTCTTAAATTTCCATATCCTGAAGTCAAGGTAGTAGATGACAATCTTTGGTTTTGTTTCAAAATAAAGAAACTTCACAGTTGCAGAGAAAACGTGATGCAAGTATAACCGACAGCTCAAAACCAGATGGCAAATAAAATTATCTCCAAGCATATTGTTATTTTTACATTGCATTTACAATTTCCAGCGCTCGTATTTGGCAATACTGCTGTCCCTCATTTTATGTAGGTTAAAAGTGAGAAGCAGCTGTCTGCTCACTCCAAAGTCAAGTATTTACCCCCAGGTAGGATCTAAATACGTGCATTTAACCAACTATTTATAGTCATTCGAAAACAGAAGGTTTTTATGAAAAGCGCTGGCACAGCCTTCACTGTAACAGCACTGATAACATCTCTCTGTTCCCACCGGACCTTCTAATTTGATAACTCCTTTGGTAAAGATGAGGCGGAAAGTTGGGACCGGCGATATTACAATTTCTTTGAGGAACCCCCTCTACTTCCCCAGTTGCTTTTCTGCTGCTTGTAGCAATAAATCTTCCAGTCATGCAGCGAGGCACCAAGCCACTTATTACTTTTATTAGATAGGCTACTGGGGCTTTGGGAAGTATTAATAGTCCATCAGAAGGGACGCTGACACCAATATCTGCAGGTACTCGAGGCAGAACATCTCAGTGCGACGTGGCCGGTGACGAGCGCCGGACGAACGCATAACCAGATGAGAGACGGTGTCACCCACAGACACAATCTCCCTTCATCCCACGGATTTATGCTCCCTCCTGTCCTTTCTAAGAAACGTGACAGTCACACGGTGAGATTTCTCAAATGAGATCTACGCCCCTCAGCAAAGCAGCGGTGGGAGCCAGAAAAACAATTCGTTTCCAGAAGCTGATAATCATCAGCAAACCCCACCTCTGCTCCCGCCACAGCAAACAGGACTGTTCCCATTCCCAAGCCTGACTGCCTGAAGATCCATTAGATTAAAAAAAAAAAATAACTAAATGAGAAATGCAGCAAACAGAGATGAGTTTAGACAGCTCCTCCTCTCTGATCTTGACTATAATAATTATGCCCACGTCGTGTGAATTCACGGCTGCGCATCCTCAGCATCGCTCATTTTACCCACTAACTTCAAAATCCTCTTCCAGCTCTTCCTCTCTCCCTTCACCCACTTTTTTCAGGTGTCCGAAAATTCACTCATTGCTTTACCATGGAGGCTTTCCGCGACACGGCCCTTCCTCAGCGCCGGTGCCCCCCCCAGCCCCAGTCGCACCCCGCTCTGCCGCGGAGGGTTTGCAGCTCCCTCCGTGCCCTCCCCTGCTTTTCCCTTCCAGCCTGGAAGAGACTTTTGGGAACGATCCACGCAGACATTAACACATCCTTCTTGCAAACCCTTCCAGCCGCCCTCCTGCAGAGAGAGCCCCAAGGCTCTGGCGGTGGACCACGGCAGGCCGGTGCCCAGCCGGCTCTGTCCCCCCTTTCCTCTCGTGGCTGCCAGGTTCCCGCTGTGCCCTTCGACCCACCTCTCCCGCCAATTAACCGACCAAACGAACCAACAACCGCGAGCGTAAAACTCATGACGCTGTGCCAACCGCCACCGTGTCCGTTCGCTGTTCCTTCCTTCGCTGCTCCTTTAGTTTTTGCTCTTAGACTGCGCGCTTTCCGGACAAAGCATCGATCTCCACGTGTTTTTCCTACGAGAGGCAGTACCAACGTGGCCAATAACAGAATAACAGCAGCTCACCTTTGCCTGCTAAAGTATCTGCAATGCCACCCATAAAGCTGTGTCGTATTTGGTGAGTTGTCAGAGCAGCAGCGTCGTTAAAAAGCACATGCTCATAACTAACGTATGTAAATGACCGCGAGAGACACAATGACTATTGTCATATATTGTCATAATTAGGTTGGCTGGGGATTTATTCCAGGGCCGATGGAGCAAAGGGCTCGGCGGTGAGAAAGTGGAAGCCGGGGAGCGAGGAGGCCGGCGAACGCCCTCGTACCCTAACGCTCCTACCGCCTGCTTTGCAACAGCAAGCTCTGGCGAACGCAATACACGTGCATTTATCGAAACCCAAACGTCCCCCGCGGTCTGCGGTCCTTCCCTGGCACACCACCGTCCACGCGTCACCCCATCACTCGCACCAGCGCTTCTCCTCGATTAGCCCCGATTCTTCCTCCCGCTTTTGACTGAGACCGCTGCTTTTATGAGTACCCTCGCTCGCTCCCCTAATGATTTCTGCCTGGATTTGCGAGCTCTTTTATTCCTTCTCTTCTCGTTTCACATCAGAGGAACGTCAAGACTTTCGCTGCCTAGTGTTAGCTTTGTGTCCGTACACGATGTTCTCGCTGCGCTCGCTGGGACCTGCAGGCTTTATAATTAGGGCCAGGATTCAAGCAGCACCAAGCGCGCTAGCAAAGATATTTCTTCAAAACCAAAAAAGAAAACTTCCCCGGCTCCTTCCCAGCGCGGGGCCCTCCCTCCTGCCGCAGCTCTGCAGGCGAAAAGAAAAAAAGCCATCGCCTTCCCCCTCTCCGTGGGCAGCGACCCGCCAGCCTGGGCTGCGGTTTTCGGGCTGCACAGCTCTCCCTTCCCGGCGTTGCATCAACCAGTCTCTTTGTAGACCACCGGGGACCGCGGCTGCCCGTCCCCCCGCACAGCGCAGCGCCCCAGTCCCTCCCGCACGGCCGCTCGGCACGCGCCGGCTCGACCCAGCGCCCCCCAAAGCTCGTGCCCCACCGGCGTTCCCTCCAGCCCCTTCCGCAGCTCCCGCCGTGGGGAGAGGGGACCTGTTGATTTCTGCGGTTTCATCTAAGTGTGAATTGATGAGCTACTTCAGGAAGCTAATATTAATTCCTGGAATAAGGCGTCAGGGCTGCCTGGCTGATTACCCCTCATTCCTGTCTGCTTACAAACAATGATTACAGTCTAATCTCAGCACTCTTGGAGGAGCTGCGGAGAGTACCCTTCATCTACTGTAATTACGTTCCAGCTCCCTCGGAGCTGAGGCTCTTATTCACTCCTAGCATTATCTGCAGACTAATCTAGTCGGCTGGAATGGAGGTAAAAATGACTCCGAAGAGCTGCAGTAAGCTCTCACTCTGGCTCCAAAGCCAAGTTAAAGAAACCAAATTGTTTTGTGATGGTCAGACAAAGGCACAGGATGAAGGAGAGATGGATCCGGCACAGAGCAAAGCGAGTGTTTGCTGGCACTGCTGACAGGGGTTACCTTCAGACGACTCAATGAACCCTGTTTTCCGCAGAGACGCTCAGCCCGCCGTGCCTCCTCCAGCCTCCAGCGTGCTCCCGCCCGTTCCCAGAGGACGGATATACAACAGACATCTCTGGAAGCTCTTTTAAAAGAAAGCCTTTTCCCAGTGGGACCTGGCCGTACGGACTCCCCAGGTTGCTCCTCCGCACTTCAGTGAGATCTCATGCGGTACTACAAGGCAGTAGGTGTCAAAACATCACCAGCCTTTTGAACGTGATGGGAAGGCTTAGCTGTTTCCAGAACTTTTGTTCTAAATATCAAAGCCAGATACAGAATACGCCTGATCTAATCCTGCAGAGGCTTCCAGGCAACTTCATTTTGCCTAAAACCCACTTCTGGGTTACTGCGTACGTCAACACCCTCTAAATCCATTTTCTGATTATGTTATTTTCTCCAAGACCTTCAAATTAGAATGTCGTCGTAACTCTGTTTCCCTTCAACATAACTACATTCGAGAAGGACATCACCATTTCCCGCCTCTCCCGTTACAGACACACACAGTTTTATACCCCCTCCTTCGCAGACCGCACTGCCATGCTCTGCTCAGCCACGGGAAAGACGTCTCCCCCTCCGGGGGATGCTGTGCTGCCCCTCCCTCACTGGTGACCCCGGCGGTGGCGATGGGAGGGGACGATGGCAACACGCGGCGGCAAGCAGAGCGTGGGTCAGCGAGGCTGAACCTCCGACCGCTGCTTCTCATTCAATATCGCTGCAGGTACCCGCGAGGTTAAGCGGGCAAAAATCTGTCTGCACACACTGCAATCGCATTTTGCCCTTTGCTGGGGGGGGGACGGATGCCGCAACCCACCCCGGTGAGCGACGCGAGGGCAGGTCCTCCGGCCGCGCCTGAGGCACGCGAGGTTCAACTGCGGTAATGCGGGAAGTGAGACATCGCTCCCCAGAGCCGCGTCTCCCAGAAGGCAACCCCATACCTGCGCTGCCAAAGGTCCTGTGTTTTAATTAAGTGTTAAACCTAGTTACTTTTTTTTTTTTTTTTTAAATCTAGTAAGATGTTTCTCCTTCCCACAGCGCCGTCCCGCTTTGCTGTGCTGTAATTCAGTAAGGAGAACAGTTAATTAAGTTTGAACAACAGTGTCTAATGACTTCTATTTAAAGCTGTTCATAAAAAAATATTACAAGCCCTTAGAAATGACCTAACTTTGGAGGCTCACGTGGTACCTTAAGAGAATAAAACAGTATAGTCCTGCACGCTCCCACGTCGTAGGCATATCTTCTACCCCAAGCAGAACAGTGGAGGAAGGCATCCACCACTGCCCTACAAACGCTTATTTTAAATTTAAGTCATGATGAGAACACCATTACAATAACAAAATGTCCCTGGATGCGGGGATCAAAACGAGGACTGGCAGCATCGCTGTAAAGCGCAGTTTCATTTAAAATACTCTTCAGATGCAGGAATAACACAGCTGCTTCTAACCTGTGCGGGGCTGCAGCCTCGAGGAAAGAGAGCCAGAAAAGCAAAGAGGTCCTGAAGAAATGGGAAATAGAGAGGAGACAACAAAATGAGACAGTCTAGAAAACCAGACAGCGGTCCAACCAAACTGGAACCATAGAATGGTTTAGGTTGGAAGAGACCTTAAAGACCATCTAGTTCCAACGCCCCTGCCGTGGGAATCACCCAAACTCACAGCAGGAGAAGGTAATGTCACCACAAGTGGCTTGCAAAAGGAACGGAGGATACGAGGAGGGGGAACGGAGGGTTAGCTATTCTGTTTGACATCGGTACAGCTTAACGCGTCCGTTCACCTCGAGTACTGAACGACACGCAGAGAGGTTACGCCGAGGCACGGGGTGGTGTGGGGTCACTTCCAGCCCTGCACCACGGAAACTCCAAGAGTAAAACACACACAGAGATTTAGACACGTCACGATGATAAACACTGGAATTAACAAAGAAATTAATAAGAAGGCTGTTCAAATATTAGCCTAATTTAGCACAAAAGAGGAGATCTAGTGCAGTATTAACCTCAGACAGAGCCTTTAAAAACACATCCTGGAAGATGTGGGCTCACTACACCCACTCACCAAAGTATCTCTAATGAGTTGCCTCCTACCTGGTGTCTCGCATCTGGAGGGAACCCCGCGAGGTATCTTGCTTCCTCGTCCCGCCTCCGGCTTAACACACACACTTGGAGTGGTTGGAATTGCAGACGGGAAAAGAAACATTATTTTTCTTCTTCTTGTTGGCAGAGAGGAAGCGACAAGACAATGATCCATCACTGCTCTTCACGAACTACCCATAGCCACGATGCAAGGACCACACCTGATTTATTTGCTACGCAGCCCTAATAAAAAGACCTCTGCTCGGACTCTACTCAAGCTAAATCTTGCCGACATAATAAACAGAAACATGAAAAAGAAGCCTAGTTTTATCCTCCCTTTTGAAACCAGCAAAGGGCTATGTTGAAGGGAGGTTCAGCCTACCCCAGAGAGGAGATGGATTCCACTGGTCCCCCGTGATGGGGACACAGATTTACCTCCTCTGGGTGTCAGCTCACCACGCTGCTCTCCCTGCAACTTGGCAAATTTACTCACTTCGCAAAATCACCTGAAAGCTCCCATACCACATCTCTTATCCTCAGAGGATCATGAATCACCAAGGCGGGATAATATTTGAGGACCTGGAAGTACTGAAGTTGTTAAAAAATAAATCAGCCTTAAAATTGGATGTGTATACTGGTGGGCAAGAAAGGAGCAATATTGTAGCCTAATTCCAGAAGGCTTTCAGGAGTGATCCAGAGAATACAAAAAACTTATTTCCATACCAAATAAAACTAAACAAGAAACAATAAACCCCCAGGTGAAAACAATACTAATAAATAGGAGAGGAATGTTTTCTTTATCTGGTAGAATTCCCTAAAATTCTTAAGGGGGGAAAAAAAAAAAGAATCTCTGAGGATTAGGTTTAATTATTTGGATTTTCAAAGCCGCTGTGACAAAGTATCGCCAAGAAGGCTACCAGAAAACTGCTCAGAAGCAACCACACAAGGGATAGAGCGCTATTACAAATCTGGAAATTAACTGAATGCAATTAAAAAAGGAGGTATAACACATGATCAATATTCAACATAGCGAAAGATTACCCTGGCATTCCCCGAGGACCGGTTTTGCCTAACGTATTCTTCAGCTATTTGCACAGGAGAGTGAGCTGTGACGTGGTGAGACTGCGTAGGACATCATGGGGTTGGGGGGCGCCGGGCTGACCTTGGCTAGTTTGCCTCTTAGGAGCACTAAAACGCTTCGTCTTCACTGCGGGTTACCCTGGGAGAGGTTCATTTGCTTTACTTACAGAAAATATAAACCCAGCTGTTTAGCCGTTAAGGAGAAACCTAAGTGAAAGCACAGAATAATGAAGATATTTACTCTTTTCTTGCAAGATGCGAAGGAAACGATACCCAGAGGAACTGAATGGCAATTTTAAATAGATATAAAAAACTCTTTTCTCAAGCTCTGAACTGACCTCTGGAGCTCACTGTCACAGGCTGTCTCTCAGATCAAGAGTTCAGAAAAGTCCACAACTGGATTAGATATATTCATAGCAAGCGAGTGGTGAAACATATTTACCAAAGCTTAGGAAAAACATCTTTTATAAAGATACTGTGGTAGTCTCTTAGGCAGGGGTACACCACAACGTGTTTTGAAAACTGAAAACAAACTGTCTTTCTATGTCTGAACAAGCCTGAACCCCCCCTCAAATTGCAAACGATAACGATTAACGCTTCAATAGCAACTTGCACACCAGAACTGGAGCACCTTGAGGAACCAGCGGAGTCATCACCGCTCCCATTTCACAGATGGGGAATGAGATCGAGTGACACAGTGTCCTGGTTTGANGACACAGTCAGGGGCAGAGCTGGATTACAGTCAGGGGATTCCTAGAGTTTTTGGCTGCGTGCTTGCCAATGTATCTGCTGACCCAGGAGAAACAAGCACAGCAGCAGAGGGAATCTCCATGGTCAAGAAGAAGAGCATCCTCGGCTGTCCTCAGTCCCTCACCCATCCCCTCCATGGCCCAAATCCAGGTGGCTTTGCGCTGTGGTGGCTGGCTCTCCGGGGAGCTGCGCACTTCAGCAGCGTTGGCTGGAAGCACGCACCCTGTTGGGATACGTACAGCACACCTATGAACGCTCTGTACAGCAGAACTTCCCAAAATCAATTCTCTCAGCCCACTTGGTTCCCTCCAGACGGCGATTTCCCTGCCGGTGTTTGCAGGCAGCAGAGGGCTGGCAGGCTCAGGAGGAGCAGAAGAGCCATCATCCAGTTTGGTCAAGAGCTCCAGCCGTGCCCCTTCTCACTTTTCATAGACTCATAGAATGGTTTAGGTTGGAAAGGACCTTGAAGATCATCGAGGTCCAACCCCCCTGCCATAGGCAGGGACACCTCCCACCACACCAGGCTGCCCAAGGCCACCTCCAGCCTGGCCTTGAACACCTCCAGGGATGGGGCCTCAACAACCTCTCTGGGCAACCTGGGACAGTGCCTCACCACCCTCAAAGGGAAAAACTTCTTCCTAATGTTCAATCTAAACCTGCCCTCTTCCAGTTTGAAGCCATTCCCCCTCGTCCTATCACTCCATGCCCCAGTAAAAAGTCCCTCCCCAGCTCTCCTGTAGCCCCTTTAGGCACTGGAAGGCCGCAATAAGATCTCCCCGGAGCCTTCTCTTCTCCAGGCTGAACAGCCCCAACTCTTTCAGCCTCTCCTCATAGGAGAGGTGCTCCAGCCCTCGGATCATCCTCCTGGCTCTCTTTTCACGCCAGGTTGCACACATAGGTGGAGCTCTGAGGTCGAGCCCGTCCGCTGTCAGCTAGGAAGCAACTGTCCAAACCGGTATCGGATGGCTGAGGAAAGCCTGACCTTCATGGTTTCCTCTTCTGTGTCAAGCCAACCCTGTGGCCAGCCACCAGCTCTCTCCACAATCCAACCCCTCGCTTCCCTCCAGGTGACCACATTTGCTTTCCAAATGTTCTTCTGTCAGACACACGTCCTCCCACTGAGCTGCACAATCTGACGTCTGCACACATTCGCTTTTACGATTTAAAAAAAAAAAAAACAACTTAGAAATGAATTTAACTTTAAAACCTGTAAAGGCTTGAGGAGTCTCTAGAGTGAAACAGGAGGAGGGATGGGGGAACCCAGGCTAATAAAAGCTGTTAATTAGAGTCAAATTTGCTGCTTAATGTGTCAAGAACTAGTGAGTTACAAGTTAATCAACTGTTCTGAGTTCCTTGGGAGAGCAATAAACCTGAAGCCTGAAAATGGAAGGAGAAGGACAAGGTCACAGCCTTCAAAGAAGGTGTCTTTAAAATTGCTTAACCCTAAGGCCCAAGCTGGCAGCATCCTCAAAGAGGTCGGGACTTCCCCCGTTCCGAACATCCTGTTGTATCACTAATCATCAGCACTCCAAGTCTTTCACAGCACGGCCAGCTTCAGAGATATTTCCTTTTTTCCTTTTCATCTTCACTAGTTGGGACTTCTGTAACGCGTGACAAAAGGCACAGAAAAGAGCGGTAACTCTTCGAACCCTTGATTTTTTGTTTCCGCTGTTCCCTTTCAAAAGATGTTGCAAAAGCCTAAAGCAAAAGGCAGAAAAGAAACATGGACGAGGCGGAGAGTATCCATCAAGCCCCGAGTTCAGGATCCTGCATTCCTTGCGCGAGAGCTACGAACAACATCTCTCTACATCCCGCAGTAAAAGGAGCTGGCACAGTAGGAACTGCCTTAAAGAATAAATTAATAAAAACAGCAGAGAAAAGAGAGTGAATAAAGCCTGTCAAGAAATGAAGGGTTTTGGAGATTGAGCATTTCCCACATTTTAATGCATCTGGGAGATAGAAGGCAAATGATGGGTGATTTTCTTTTGCCATTGAACTATGGAAAGATTTAATCTATTTTCACTCCAATTTACTCTTTGCAAGTCTAGCCTAGATGGAGTACATTCTTCTTCCCTGCAACATGCTAGCCGTCATTACCGTTCCTCTGTGATTGCGGAGAGCAGAAAAGCTGCAGTTGCTATGGGATCTCTGCCATCACCCAAGTGCTTTCCCAATGGTGGGGAGGGGAAAGGGAGCCAGAAGATAAATATTTACAGCACAGGATTCCACCAGACTTTCAAACTTCTGCTAAAGCAGGAGGCATTAGAAACATTTTATTTTTTTTTGATTGAGACACAGCAGTTATGAACCCAATAGCCAAGCACACACCCAATTCCAATAGAGTTGTTAATCCACACATGTTGTTCATTGCTCAACGGCAGTTCCACTCGCCCATCTTAGTGTGCAGGTGAGGTTTTGCCAAACAAACAGGGGGAGGTGGGCTCTTTCATCTGGAGAACTTTTGCTTGCGCTCCATCCAGCGCTGTGCCCCCCCAAAAAAACCTCCTGCCCAGAGCCTGAGCTATCGCTCTTCATAATGATCAAAGGCAGATCAATAGGGGATGCGGGAACAGCACGGCACGAGGCTTGCTCCCAGCTCAACGGGGCACGGCAGAACCGGACATCGCCCAGTGTGGGCACCATGGTGGACCACTCCTTCTCTGTGCTTGCCACCACGCTCTGCATTTCACTTCTCTTCCCTGCATGGATGCGGCTGGAAGTTTTAAGAAGAGAAATCCTTTCCCTGGGAGATTTCTCCTCCTGCCTTGCAACCTCTACTTAGTTTAGGGGGCAAATGTGCTATCTGACTGTTGTGGAGACAACATGGACTCCTGAGGTTGGGACTTGGCACGGAAAGGAAGAGGAACAGATGTTCACAGACTTCATTGCAAAATATAATTACCCACTGTTTTGAACACTACATACAACATATTCTTGTAAATGGAGAACAACGAAAAGTGCCCTCTGTGTCCTTGTGGACGTCTTGGGTGTTCCTCCAGATCTACCTATACTTTCCACACTGCCACATCTCGGCGCTGCAAGCAGCAGCCTTCAGAAACGCGGGGAGAGCGGAGGACTGCTTCACATATAGTCAAGTGTTCTTTTGAGGGCTAATTTTCTTGTTCCTCTACAACATCCAGGTCCTGAGGGAAAGCAGAGCCCAAAGCAAGCCCTGGATAAAAAGATTAGTTCCTTCTGCATTAAGATGCTTGTAATGATTCAGCAACTTAAAGCCATCTTTCTACCAACAAGGAGTCTTTGTGGTTCCTCTGTAAGCCGATAGTTCAAAGTGACAAATAAAATAAAAGAATTTGACAGAAGTCATTACCACCTACAAAGCTGTTGTACATTTGTGAGTACAAATGGGTCAATTGTGCCCCAAACTTGCAGTTTTATTCAGCTGAGAGAATAATCCCATCCTTCTTTCCGAAAAGAAATCTACAATTTTGCCTTCCCTAACAAGCAATTCACCTGAAGCATTAGCAGTTCAACTGGTAAGAGCAAATGCAGTGTCATCCACAGCTCCTGGGGATGACTGTCACTTCCCAAAAGGCAGGTGAAATGCACCCAGCACAACCAGATCTCCTCGTCGGGAGAGTGACCAGCCATCTCCTATCTGACAGCCACAATATTTCAGACTCCTTTAAAGCCAGGCACTTCCAATAAACTCCAGGAGCAATCAATCCTCTGCTCTTGCTGAAAACTGTTGCTGCACAGAGGAAACTAAACTCCAGAATATCTTGGCAAACAGTTTAGGGTCAGAAATTTTTCTTTCCTAACAATTAGTAGAGAGCCTTTGCGTACCTCCTTCAGCAGCCGCCGAGCGCGGAGGGGAGCGGAGAGGGTCACAACCTTAATCCTGGACACAAATTGGCTGCTGGTTCTCCACTGCCGAAAGGGGGAGAGGAGGTTACGGCCGCGGCATAACGAGTGCGATTACAGGGCAATCAGGGAGATGTGAGCTGGAGAGACGTGCTGAAGGCAGGGAAAACATTCCTTAAATTAAACCCCTATTGTTCACCTCGTCTCCGCCTCGGTGGATAATCCACGAGACTCCGAGCTCCTGCCAGGAGCCAGTGTGAATAATTCCAGAGCATTTTTCCTACCTGTCGGTAGCAGTCTATGCACGCACCAGCTTCCCACTTCTTTGAGCCATACATACGGGTAGGGAAGTTTTCTGTAATCCCTGCGAATATCCTTTCCTTTCCCCCTTCTCCCAGTAAAACCTATACCGTGGTTTCTCAGGATGCAGGGGTGCAAGCTGCACTGCTGAGAGATCCTGAGCGCTGCAGCCCCTGACTCCTCAGCACTTTGCGCATCGTTAGAGCGAGGTTATTAGCGGGATTATGGGGGGGCTGAGGGCCACGAGACTATCACCTGGCTGGAGGATGATGCGTGAAAGCGAGGAAGGCAAACCGCAAATTTGCAGAGGGAACGTGCTCCGTTTGTGAGGCGAATTAGCGTTTCCTTCCTCTGAGACAGACCCTGCAGAGCCCCACACCTGAAGATAAGCTGATGGTAACAAAACCCTTTCCAAAGGCGGCCGTGAGACCAGAATTACATGAAGATGGCAGGACTAGTCCCCTCAGTGGACACCTGACCCAGCTTCCACGTTGACACGTGCTGCATAAAAATGTAAAGACAGCAACAACTGGCAACTCTAGCTCTCAACACCAGAGACCGCCTAATAATTTGGGAAACACTGTGTTGGAATTAACGCAACGTGCTTTCAGATCTTCATTCAAAAGACTTTGTGTAAGACTGTAACAGCATATTATATACAGCATGCTGTGATGCTAAATATACCCATGCCCACCGAGAACGGCCGCAATTTGATTCGAGTTCTATCTTTTAAACTGCTCTGGGTATCAACTCTTGCTTCCTTCTTCTCATTAACACTGCTGTAAAGTGCCTGGCACAAATCTACATCAAATGAATATAATTACAGAGGAAAATACATTGCATGAACTTATACGTCTGGCCTTCCCTTGCTTTTTCTGTCTTACCGCTGTTCTTTCCCTCTTTTCGCCTTCCTTTTTTCTATGGCAGTTTTGTTTCTATTTCTCTTCTCAGTTCATCACCTTTGTCCTTCTTTTCTTTCTGTATTTCACCTATTCCTTTATTCCAGCCCAAAGTTGATTGTTTTCCCTTTTTTCTTTTTCAGGTTTGATTGATTTACTGTGCACTTACGTAAATGATTTTATACAAAGCACATACGCTCTAGAACGCCCTGCAGAATACCATAAGCACTGCTACCATCCGTGCAGGTAAAGGGGAAAAAATAGTGAAGTTAACGAAGTGCTAAATTAAGTAAGAATCTCTTGCATCATACTTTGAAGCTTGCCAAAATCTGACTCTTCAGATGTACTGCAACAGCAGTTTTCTAAGACACGGGTCCTTTGCAGGCAAATATCTTTATACTTTAGTGTCAGACAGGAGAAGAAATACAGATTCTCCCAGCTGCTACAGCAGGGACCGCGGGACGAGGTAACCTTTCAACCAACCAGGCCTCAAGCCATCGGAGCATCGCTACTGCACGGCACCCAGAACGATGCGATTGTTCTTGCCTCCCATGGAAAAGAAAGAGAAGGAAGAGGAGGGAATGCATTTACTTTTCATATCTCGTCCGAAACACCTGCAGGACTTCAGGCGAGTGATCTCTGTTGAAATTCATTGTATTGCTCAAGCCATCCTTGCTTAATTCATCTCATGAAACTCCTAAATGGTACCCAGGCTATAGGCTGGCTCTCTACAGAGATGGGAATTACATCCCTAATTACAAGATATGGAACTGCCCTAATAATAAGTACTGCGCTCAAGAAGTCCCCACCCAGGGGGATGAGCTTTGACCTCTTTTAACAAAGACTGCAAAACAGTTGATAAGAACATTAAAGCAAGTCGCTGCTCCAGAAACCACGCGTTCGCTCGCTCTGAGCGCTCTGGCGCTGGCTGCAGAAATGAGCTTTTGAGCACATCTCACTCGTCAGAGTTGGTGATAGTCGCCCGTCCCCCCGGCGCTATAACACAGATTTGGGGCAACAGCACACGGAGGTGTAGAAGAGGAACTAGAAAGGCCGACAGTTTTACAAGTATTCACTTGTTTTACCCCACACCCCCCACCCCCCTAGAAGGCAAGCACAGCTCAACAGCTCCAGCCACTGCTGGAGAAATTCCCCTGAATTTTTCAGCCATCTTCAGGATGAGCCTTCACAACCCCTGGAGATGAATGGCTCCTCTACAAAGCACACCCTACCCCAAGAAGCACTGGGCCTTGCTAAGCTCTCATCACCACATCTCACATTTCCTTTCAGACACCACCTCTTGCCCTAAGAGCGTTCTCCCTCCTCCCACCGGCAGCAAAAGACTGCAGCAATCTCTAACCGGGGACGTGTTTTCTTCTCCAGCGCAGATTCGGAGCATTTAACAGCAAACCTTCAATTATCACAGCACATGACCGCAAAACTTGCTCAACTGGAAACGTTCAGCTATTTCTAACCTTGCCTTCAGTCGCCTTCTTTCTTTTGCCTCCAAAGCCATCTCAAACAGTATTCTCCTGGAACTTCCGCGCAGCCTGCCCAGCACAAAGTTAAACCATAAGTCAAAATGATTAAAATTAGATGGAAATACATACACCTCCTTCAACACTGTACTGGGAACGCGGCTCCTAATGGGACAGCACTACACATTACTCATAAGGCCGTGACACGTGGCATTTCCCAGAGAACCCGCACATTCTCCTTTTTATGCCGGGTGACTTAGAAGCAGCAATCAGTCTTTTCCTTTTGGGGCTGTGCCTTCCACATACGTAATTTGAGTCCTTAAAATGAACCCCCTGATCTGGATTCCACCTGCTTGGGAGAAAAAAAGCATAGTAATAATAATAATAAAAAAAAAATCTCGGAAATATATAGCAACAAGAAACTGGCAGGACAAACTCACGCTCCCACTGTGCCAAATTGCAAGTTTAGTAATTCTGTTTTCTTCCCGCTGAGTGGAAGGTGTCATTAGCTGCTGTATTTAGAGCCACAGAAAAGGTTCTTGGAGCAATCCCCAGCTTCCCTCTGAACCAGGTGGCTGCTGACCACGGGAGGTCTCTGCAGCTGGGGACCTTCACCTTCGTCTTCCTGCAGTCACCACTTCAATTTTAACGGAAAGGAAATAAACGGGGCAAGTGGCACGACATGAAGAGAAACCCTCAGGCTACGTCGTCCTCCTCCGGGCTGAAATTCATCCCCGCATCAGGGCCACAAGTCCCCGCGCTGCCTAAATCACTCTCGGGTGCTTTTAACTCAAGAACAGCTTTCCTTCTGGGAGAGGATTTCTCCTCTAGGCCGGTCTCTGTGGAGCACCCATTGAACCAAATCCTCATTTCTGAACGTGAACATAACAATTCAAAGAATCATCCTCTTACGGTGAGCCTTGGAGGGGAGCACAAAGGCCTTGCAAACGTCCTGCGATCACGCACGTGTGCACCGGGGCTCGAGTCTCGCCTGCTGGCAACAACCCTACAGGCTTTGGAGAACATCAGCCCATCTGACCACGAGAAGACCTCCTGCTTCTGCAAACACGCCCAGCCACCGTGCTGGCCTTGCTGGCAGCACCGTGCCACGGGGAGGGGGAACAGCAGAGCGTGGTTGGGTTTGCTCCGTGGGATTTTGAATAAAGAAAGACCCAAATCCGCAACCGTAGGTGGGCTTCGTGATGCATGCGACGAGGAGGGGAGGGGGAACGTGAGGAATTGCCCCTTTCACACGGTGACCGAGGACAGGAATGTCCTGCTGCTTCCAGATTTGTTTGGGACGGTTGAAATGAAGACCACCTGCGCTGCCTGAGAATTGGGAAAATCTGTGCAAAATTCATTATTTATAAGATAGCTGTCCAGAGGCAAATTGCCTGGAATCCATTAAAGGGAGAAATCCCAGCTCCCTCTGGCAGTCGCCTGGCACGGGCCTTTTCCACTGACACAAACGGAGGGGAAAAAAAAAATCACTTTCATTTCTAATTAATCTTCTGGTACATAATACTTTTAATTAGAAAAAAAAAAAAGAAATAAAATCTGCACGCTCTCCGAGAGAGGGAGGAAGGAGCCAAACGCGAGGCAGAGCGCTCTGGCGTCTTGGCCGCCGTTCAGGCCTCGGCCTCGTTAGATCCGCGGGAGCGGGTGAACCCCGCGGCCGCCTCCTCCGCTCTCCACCGCGCGGCCAAAGCCCCGCAACGCTCCGGGGGGCTGCTGGGGAGATGAGGAGTGGGACCGTCCGCGTACAGACTTGGCTATTTACCCTGGAAAAGAAAATCCAGGCAAAGATAAGCGAGAGGGGGAAAGGAATTCGAGAGACACCACGGACAGAAATGAAGCGGACTCTGTTGGACAAAGCATGGACCAGACAAGCAGAAAGGCCCAGGGAGAAGGAGATCCAACCATTATCTCTTCAAAATAAAGTAATAATGATGATGATGATGATGATAATTTCATTCCTCAACCCCAAATTTCCTAGCCCTTCTTTCTCCTTCTAATGTCTCTCTTCCCTGCATTCATTATTAATGCCACCGGGGGTACAGATTTGCACTTTGGTTTCTGAAAAATTAATTCAATGATTAAAATTTCAGTCCCTGAGTGATGGAAGCAGCTCGGGCAAGCTGGAGATGCCCCTTTGCAGTTTGAAGGCCTTTGGTCTGCCGCCTGCTCACCCCCTGCACCAGAAGCCTCCCCGCAGACCTAGTTCAAAGGGGGAAAAATCTGGTAGGAAAATGTGGGTTGAGGTTGACCAAGTTCTGCTTTTGTGGAGCAGCCGTTTCAGTTTAATACCTTATCAATGCTCAGCTCAGTGCAGAGAGCAAATCCCAGGTTCCTCCAAGGCTCAAGTACTCGTGGCTTTCTACACAATCCCCCGGGTAACGGAAAATCTCCAAATGTAAATATTAATCAACACTATGTCTATCACTCCTTGACAAGCTGACTGCAGGCTGAGAGACTCCCAGTGTGGCTAATGAAGTTTTCTATGACAATGAGCTTTAAAATGAAAGAACAGCGGAGAAAGGCCCTCGGAGAATGACACCTTCTTGACTCACAGACAAGGTCTATTTTCTCTGCACCCACGTCTACCAGCGGCAAGAGCAAGACCCAAGGAACCTGGTGAAGCAAAGGTGCCAGATCACACAGCACCCACCCCTTGGGGGGCAATTTCTTCCCATTCCAGGAGAGCAGAGACCCCCACTGTATATTCCGTATCAGCTCAAGACGGTCCTTTCCCGGGCTGCAGCAGAGCCACCCTTCCCAGCAGCTCCGCACCAAAGGAAGAAGCAAAAAGCTCGTGTAACTCTCCACCCTCAATTCCTGGCACTGTCGGGTTTGTTTATTTTAAAGCAAATGTGAGAGAGAACTCAGAACTCTGAGCAGCACACAGAGCTGAGGAGCTCAGAACCTTTCTCCAGATTTATATAAGAGAAGGAGGAGGGAGGGCTGGATATAAACTTGCAGATACCAACATCGTTCCTAAGGTGCTAAAAAATGGCAAAATAGAACTAACACAAAAAATAAGACTGCCTTTTCGTTGGCACTTTACTGAGTAAAAACCCAACTAAACCTTGAAGCAGAGTAAGGACGGCAAACTCCTCCACCCTTGGGAAGCAGCATCTTTCCATGCACGTGTCAGCAACAGGCTCAGAACGCGGTGGGAAGCCAGGGCAGCGCTGGCAGGGCACTCCCCATCAGCCAACGCCGGCACGGGGATAAGAAAGGGACAAAGAGGAGCGGGGAGCGCTGCGAGGAACTCCGCTGAAATCCTCTGCAGGCAGGAACACAGCAGAGCTCTGAAACAGAGCATCAACGTTCTCTGAAGCACCGGGATTAGTGACAGCCCACGTTGCGCGTCATTGGGGTCGTGCCAACTACAGGAACACCGAATGCTCACTCAAAGGCGACTCCTGGATTCAGACACTGTCCGTTTGCTCATGAAATATTTTATCAAAGCGACATTTCTAAAAACTCCACTATAATGTCAATTTGGGAGAAAACCCTTTTTGCTAGCTCCAGAAGAACACAGGCTGTATCTATCACCATCACAGTGCTACCAGGAACAAAAAGCAACGCATGGAAACCTACTTTTTACCACATTCGCTGAAACTTCGCAGGACAAATGTGCAGAACGTTGGTTGCTTGGAAAACTCGCTGCTTTTCTTCCTCAAGACGTGGCTTTGTAGAGGTTTCAGAATACGTGGGCTTTTATGTGCTGTTCAACTCTTGAAGTTATTCTGAGCTGAGTGCCTTTGGCACCGCGGTCCTGTATCTACCGGACAGAGAGAGCATCAGTACGTGCAGTAGTAGCTCCCTCGTGCGCTTTCATGTGCCAACATTCCCTCCTCGGGACAGGCTCGCTCATCCTGCTCTGACAGAATCCAGGTGGTTTGACGGAGCCCACGGCTATTAAATCTCCCCTTCTGAAAAGGCTCCAGAGCAGGACGTATCCCCCCTCGCAGCAGCGCTGACTCCAGCCTCGTGACACCAGCACGCCCCAGAGATGACGTGCGGGGGCGCACAGCCCCGACGCCGCGCGCAGGGCAGGGAGGAAATGGAAATGCTGGAACAAGCACTTTGGCACCGCTTCTTGGCTGGGCTAAAGGTTTATTCCTGGGATGCTGCTTTCCTGCAGACTAAGGAAAATTAAATTTAGCACTTTGCAAATAAATAGGTTAAGGCTGAAAGGACACTATTTAGGAATTTACTGCTTACAGCAGCCTCAGAGATTATAGATCCATCACCGTCTATTACCTTGCTAGTTACTGCTTCCACTCTGTCTATCTTCCCCACTTACAGAGTGGTCCTTTCATCAGGTCTTTTTCGGTTCCAACTTGAAACTGTCATCACTCTAATGGAATTATATGAAGAAAAACAACTTTGGGCTGTGGTGACTCTGCCAAAAAAGCCAAGGACGTCTCCTGTGCATTCCCAGGACAACGCGGTGAGGTTCTTGCCTGACAGATACATGCACAGATGTCCGACGACCTCCTGGGAAACACAGCGACGGACAGCTGGATACACACACGTCCAAAACCTCTCGGCCTCCCTACAACTCTCAGCTGGGCCCTTTCAACACCCAGAAACACAAGAGCTTTCGCAGGGACCAGCAAACCGACAGCCGAGCGGTAACCCTCGCTGCGGATTCACCGTACGTTGCATGTGGCACGAGAACTCGTCACTGAATGCACCAACGTGACCGTAACCCCCCACCTCCTGCCGCACGCACCTCTTCCACTCTCTGCTTCGTACAGAAATCATCCGCAGACAGTCCCTTCTCCAGAGTCGGATACATCCCAGAAATGCAATGTGACATCTAGCACGTGAATCGCTCTCCAGAGCCTTCCATTAAGACAGACAAACCCTTCAGTTTCAGGTTGGAATTTATGTCAGCTCCCCAGGACGCAGCTGAGAGAGATCCACCGTTCCCCAGCTACTCGCTTTCACTGGAACTGAACACAGATTAGGGACAAATTAAAATTTTCAAACCTCAGTTTGATATATTCCCTCCAAGATACAGGCAGACAGGCTTGTCTTCTTCTAGAAGCTAATGATGCCATCAAAAGAGAATCCTGGGAGTTCCCAAAGCTGGAGGTCATCCTCAGCTCTCCAATTCCCCGCTTCCCCCGTGGAGGAGAAGGCAGCAGTGTGATTTAGCTATGAATCCTTCTACGAGAGATTTGACATAAAATACCTTTCCACACTTCTTTCTCAAAGGATGTTCTCACTGAATCGGCAAAAAAGAAAATACATTAAATCCAAAGTCCTGAAATAGTACTCAGTTACCCGCTTTTACCCCTAACATTCACGTGGGGCAGAACGAACGTTTTTTGTATGTGAAGATGGTTCCCGGACTTGTTTGTTTGAACCAAATGTGAGAACAGGACAGGTTTTTCACCATTTCCACGTACATGAATAAAGACAGTTGATCCATTATTAAACCCTAACATTAATCTGTATCCGTGTTAAGTATTAACTCAAGTTTACAGAATGTAAAGAGCTGAGCTGCAAAACCCGTTGTGCTATAGCACGGAGAAGGGCTCCACCAGAACCACAGCAGCCCGTCCCCACAACAAAGCTCTCCAGAAGGATTTTCAGTTTACTGCTGCGTTCTGTCACTGCTCCACGGATCCAGCACGGTGACGAGGACACCAGCGTTAACAGATTCATACTGCAACACTGACAGGACACGTTGTGATCCGGGGAGCCCGTGTGGCACGTCGTGCTTTAGACTCCCCGATGCTGTGAAGTGCATCAGATCTCAAGAAGTGCCGTGACTGAACGCTTGATGTGCTTCCAACCCTCTCCTGCAATACCTGCCTTGGAGCAAAGGTGGGATGCAAAGGTGGGATGCAAAGGTGGGATGCCTTGGAGCAAAGCAGAAGGTACACTCATAGCGGTTATCATTTTTGTTTTCCTACAAGCGGTTTCTCAAAAAGAAAATGTAAGAGATCTCTGTTTAGGTAAAGGTCTCAGGGAACACCCAAACGCAGCAGAGGCGGGGATCCCATGAAGAAGAGCTGCTCTGAACTATGGGCTCTTATCTTAAACCAGCAAGCCAGTTTGAGAGAAAGCATATGAACTGGTTTATGGAACATGAACTTCATGGTTAAGAACCATGTAGTAATTGAGCATTTAGACTTTGAAGTGTGGAACCAAGACAAGGATGACAGAGGAACATACGGCTGTGAGATCCTGGCTCCCGTCTCACCCCTGACAATGGCCTTCTGGCTGCCAAAGGGAACCCTGTGACCATGACACCCGTTCTCTGCTCCTCGCTATTCCCCCCAACATCCCTGCCCGCTCACCTGCCGAGCCTCGGGGGAAAGGGCCTCGATGAGGGCACAACACGAGCATTTATATTCGCAACAAACAAAGGAGAAGACCTTTATACAAGCGCAGATGCACTCTTCAGATGGAGACAACAGATGCCCCAAGACCATACCAGCATGNGTGAGATCCTGGCTCCCGTCTCACCCCTGATGGTGGCCCTTTGGCTGCCAAAGGGGACCCTGTGACCACGACACCCGTTCTCTGCTCCCCGCTGCTCCCCGCTATTCCCCCCAACATCCCTGCCCGCTCACCTGCCGAGCCTCGGGGGAAAGGGCCTCGATGAGGGCACAACACGAGCATTTATATTCGCAACAAACAAAGGAGAAGACCTTTATACAAGCGCAGATGCACTCTTCAGATGGAGACAACAGATGCCCCAAGACCATACCAGCATGGGAATCTTTTGCTGTGTTTCCATATTTGTGAAGAGGGTTTTATTTATATAAACACACCCCCTCTCTTCCCTCACTAATTATATTTCCTCCCTGGAGATTAGAAAATCTTTTGCCCCAGTCAAGCACAGGTAGTAGCTATAACTCCCGAAGCAAGAGATAAGTCCTAATTATATTTGTATTTAAACAATGTGCTGCTTACTCGAGAAAGGAGAGAGGCAGTGGCTGCCACTGGCTCTCGCTGGTGGCTGTGTGCAGGCTGGGCTGTGCTGCTGTGACCTGGGGCTCTCACGTGCTGGTTGGGCTCTGCTGGACGTTACGCGCTGTACCGCACCTCGGAGTCGTTTCCTGGAGCTGACTGCTTTTCACAGAATCATAGACTCCTCCAGGTTGGAAGGAACCTTTAAGATCATTGAGTCCAACCATCAACCTGCCACTGCCAAACCCACCACTAACCCATGTCCCTCAGCACCACGTCTGCACGTCTGTTAAACACCTCCAGGGATGGCAACTCCACCACTGCCCTGGGCAGCCTCTTCCAGTGCTTGATAACCATTCCAGTGAAGAAATTTTCCCTAATACCTAAACTAAACCTCTGCTGGCACAACTGGAAGCCATTCCCTCTTGTCCTATCGCCTGTTCCTTGGGAGAAGAGACCAACCCCCCCTTGCTACCCCCTCCTTTCAGGTAGCTGGAGAGAGCGAGAAGGTCTCCTCTCAGTCTCCTTTCCTCCAGGCTGAACACCCCCCAGGTCCCTCAGCCACTCCTCACAAGACATGTGCTCCAGACCCCTTACCAGCTCCGTTGCCCTTCTCTGGACACGCTCCAACACCTCAATGTCTGTCTTGCAGCGAGGGGCGCAAAACTGAACACAGCACTCGAGGTGGGGCCTCATCAGTGCCAAGTACAGCAGAATAATCCTTCCCCAGTCCTGCTCAACACATTGTTTCTGATCCAGGCCAGGATGCTGTTGGCCTTCTTGGCCACCTGGGCACACTGCTCATATTCAGCCGGGTGTCCACCAACACNACCTCCAGGTCCTTCTCCACTGGGCACCTTTCCAGCTACTCTGCCCCAAGCCTGTAGCGCTGCATGGGGTTGGTGTGACCCAAGTGCAGGACACTTGGCCTTGTTGAACCTCACACCATTGGCCTCAGCCCATCGGTGCAACCTGTCCAGATCCCTCTGTAGGGCCATCCTACTCTCCAGCAGATCGACACTCCTGCCCAACTTGGTGTCATCTGCAAACTTACTGAGGGACCACTCGATCCCCTCGTCCAGGTCATTAATAAAGATATTAAAGAGAACTGGACCCAGTACTGAGCCCTGGGGAACACCACTTGTGACCGGCCACCAACTGGATATAACTCCATTCACCACCACTCTCTGGGCCTGGCCATCCAGCCAGTTTTTCTACCCAGTGAAGAGTATGCCCATCCAAGCCATGAGCAGCCAGTTTCTCCAGGAGAATGCTGTGGAAAACGGTGTCAAAGGCTTTACTGAAGGTCTGCTCACAAAGTTGTTCCTGGAGCATCAAGGAAAAGGTACGAAAGCCACCTCGCTCTCCCTCAGCAATGCATGCCCTCTGCACCATCACCCGGTTCTCGCAGCCATCTAAGAGGCTTCAGGGATGTCCATGCGGGATCACAAGTGGAGGAGAGGGCCACAAGGGTTGCCAAAGTCCACGACACCATTTGTCACACAGGGATGGCATAAAAGATGATGTTGTGACACAGTCTTGCTGTGACTGAACGCGCTGGCCTTGGAGAAGCCCAACACCAGCAGAGAGGCCCAGAACTGACCCAAGGCATGCGAGATGGCCTGTCCCCTCCTCATGTCCAAAGACAGATGAATAACTGAGACTGTGGAGCAGCCAGGGAAGATGGCACAGATGTGGGGTGCCCAGAAACTCACGACTTTTCACCCCCCAAAGGATAAAAACCTCCAGCAGCAATTTCCCCTCCTTTTCAGGTGCAGCTTTGAACACCACCATACGCAAGCAACCCTTGCTGACGCAGCTCTGCACGTCCTGCAAATTCACAATGCAGCAACAAGCATGCATCAAAAGCTTTGCTTTTTTTTTTTTTTTCAAAATGGTTTTTAACACCCGTTTCACGCCTGCTGCAGTAAGGCCTTTGCATTCCCCCATCGCCCGGCCTCCAAGGCATGGCCTTTTCCTTCAAGAGCGCCTATCGCCCAGGCTCCGAGTAGAACATCTTTTGAAACTACCAGAGACTCAAATAGATAAATAAAATAAATTGAAGATATTTAAGGCCAATTAAAGGTGGCGGGTACCCACAGAAAGGAAAGAAGCCGCCGTGCCGCCCCAGGCTCCCCGGCCCAGGCCGGTTGTACTGCGCGTCGGAGGGACAACGTGCCGCGTCCATTCATGTAGAACAAAAGGCGGCTGCAGCGGTTACATCTCCAACCCGTTCACACGCAGCTTCCCCACCACAGAACATTTTGAAAAGCTTCTCAAACCCCTGTGGAAGTCCATGAATGGCAACATCCTGCACCCAGGTGAGAGGGACAGAGCACACCAGAAGGTCGAGTGACCCAGAGTAAAGCCATGCGGCCATTTCGCAGCAGAGATGGGAACACGAATCCAGGAGGGGTTTGCTTATGTCCCCTCCGCTTTATCTGTTATTTCACACCGTCTTCATCTCGCGGTGTGTAAACACAGTCCTGTCAGCCCACACAGTCCTTTGTAAGCTGTTCAAATACAGCAGCGGGCGGACGCAGACGTCCTTCTCTCCCGAGACCTCCCGCGGGGAGAGCGGGGCACAGCCAGCGACAAGAACAACTCTTCTTCAGCAAATTGCAATCACGCGGGTGCTGGGAACACGGGGGAGGAGGAAAAAAAAATAAAAGAGAGAGAAGGAGAGGCTTTTATTGTAGCAGGTAAGTCAGGCAGGATCTGCTCTGCCTCCTGCTAACTTACGCTGACGCAGCGGCAGCTTCTGAGCCGGGCGCAGGGCCGTGCCGCGCCGGGCTGCCCCGCCATGCCACGTGGCACGAGGTCCTACGCCACACGTCCCTCCAGGGCCGCACACCTCGCGACACCAGCCCGGATGCTCAGGTTTAATTAAATTCTCATCAGTGACCCGCGCTGGGTGTTGGGGCACGCGACTCTCCCCAGAAAGCACGGGCCGTCTCTCCCATTTCATTAAAGGAGAGAGATTTTAACGAAGGAAAAGGGGATTTGGAGGGAGCTGAATCACAAACTAATTTAAAAAAAAGGAATATTCCAGTAATTTGTTTACTTATTGTTAACACAGAAGCTGGGAAACAGATGCCGAGGTCCTTCAGCTGGGATGGCAGCTGTCTGCGGCGCCCTGTTGCCTGGACGAGGCCAGGAGCAGCACTGCCAGTGGTGGTGCCTGCAACGAGGTGCAGAATTTGTGGGAATAACTTGAAAACTGCCTTTTTCCAGTGCCCCTCTCCTTTGCCGAGAGAGGGGGAGCGCAGACGGAGAGGCAGAGCTCATGGCACCAGCAGCAGCAGGGTGCTGCGGGGAGGGAAACCGCGGGTATGCACCGGCACTGCCGTGTCCTTGGGGCGTGATGGAGTCGCAGCGCAGCTCGGTGGGCAGCAGCTGATGATTATGAAGCAAACGGGGAAAAGCAAATGAACAGCCTGAATCTCAGATGGCACCCGTGAGCCAACCTCACGTTTTCTGCCCGAAAACAGGCCTTGTTTTTTTGAAGTGAGGGGCTGCGTATCTGCCTCGCAGCGTAACACATCAGTCACTCCAACAAAGAGGAAAGCCTGAGCTCATTTCTCTTACCCGTTGCACCCATCAGCCAGACAAATCTCTGACCTTTCAGAGAGCTTCACATGTCCCATCCTCCCGCTAGTCAGGAAAGACTCAGTCACTGGAATAATTCTCCAACATCATCAGCATTAATTACCTGCATGGCTGGGTCTCCCCTGGCAGACTGGCAGGGAAGGGGAGCAAGTGGTGCCAACGCGCTGGAAACGGGTATCGTGCCAGACCCGACAGGTAACGGGGGAACGTATTCCCCAGCCCAAAGCTGCTCTACGCTCCCCATCAGCACAGGCTCTTTATCCTCACAGCAGCCTAGTGACATTGGCAGCAGCAGCGTCCCCCTCGTGCAGACGGGGAACGGAGGCAGAGAAAGAGCATTAACTTTGCTCAGTTGGAACGAAGCTTCAGCCCTGCTGCCTCAGGTCTTGGAGCAGTACCTTTTTGCTCCAAAATTCTGCAGTAAAAAGGAAACCTTCTGTTAGATCTCCCCCAATTCCACTATCCTCGAGGTGACGGGTTTTGTTTGGAGGAAAAAAAAAAAAAAGAAAAAAAACCCCTACCCCCCCCTAAAGGACAGACGATTGTTCAGGGAAGCTCATGCAGTAAGACAGAAACTGTGTCAGGAGGAAGAAAAGCACGAGAAAGAGCAGAATAAAACGAAGGCAGTAGCAAGAATTAAAGTTAAGTCCTAACACACATCAGGCTGCTGCAACATGTGAAAGAAAATGACGCGTAGGAAGTTTAAATACAGGATTTGATGCTGTAACAGCACAGATTGCTCAATAGCTCCCGTTTCAGAGCTGTGATTAGTGCAACCCAAGATGGATCCTTGCTGACCCTCCCAGGAATCCCAGCACCAGCATCGGGCAGGAAGGCATCACGCTCGCGCAGCCACGGCAGGCGCTCCCGGAGCCGAGCAGAAACCCAGTCTCCAGCAACCGCCCGGGCAAATTGAAAACAAAATATAAAAATAAAATAACTTGTAATTAACAAGAATGAGGAGTGAACAGAGGCCTACAATCTCTAATCAATCTCTCGCTGCCTGGCCTGCTCCACCGATGAGCCCCATTGTTATTTTTGATTGTGTGTGCAAGAGCGCGAGACGGCTGCTGGAAGAATAGCACTCCATCAAAATTGCGATTTCTTTCTCCTCTCGAGACTCATCAAGGGTGAGGAGGAGGAGAGGGGAGAAGATAGAGATGCAAAAAGAAACAAACAGCTAGAACATGCTTCTCGGAGATACTCTGCTGGGCTCAAGGAGGAAAGAACTGCAGGTATGCCAAGCACGTGGACTTGGATCCAGAGCTCCCAACAGTGCTGTCAGCTCCAAGACGAAACAAGAGCACTCAGGCGGGTAAAAGTAATCCCTGTATTAACCATCCTGCTTATTCTAAGACATACATCATTCACTGGTGCATCCTGGCCAAACTGACGCTAAGGCTCTGCTGGAATCTCACAGACTGGACTCTCTCCGCACGTTGAACCACGTGAGTTTTGTCTCTCCCTTTCAGCCAGCAGTTTGGCAGCATCACTTTGTGTTTGAAAAATAACCTCTGAGGTCTTTCTTATTCAGTCCAGCCTCATTTCCCTCCCCAAGAAGAGAGAATTAAACTATTACTTCTTGCCCACACAGCTGCCCTACTCCATTTTACACACCTTGTCTATCTAGAGGCCAGAGGACGGCAGGGTACGCAGGCCATGGGGCAAGCAAAGGAAGACTGGGAAGGTAACGGTGGTGTCTGTCCTTCTGCTGCACCCTTCTTCCATACAAAGCCTTTCTCCCTTTCACCCCCCGTGTTGTGCCTCTGCACCCATGGTCAACCACATCAGCAAGTGTGCGCTTGACAGATTGTGAGAGTGACAGTCCCCTTAGAGAGCCACAAAGCAGCTCTTTACCCAACTCCTTAAAGAGGTGCGCATCAAAGACAGTGTGCGCACACCGGCTGTTCATTTAACAGGTTGAAGAAAAGCTGTTGATTTTATTACCGTATTACCGATTCAAGAGGACACCAATAAAGGTTTTATTTTGCAGTAAGAAGTGCCAGCCCCGCAGCTGGCAACATTCTCAAGCTGTGTCAAGATGCTTCTGGTTTTGTTTGCTGTCTGATATCTTGGGTGTTATCTTTCAAGGCATCAAGCCTACCACCTTGGGGATGCTCTTCAATGAGCTACCACCGGCGTTTGGGTTTCCATTTGATAATTTTGACAGAAAATAGCAACACGGGTGAGACCGGGAAGCAGACAGCATTCTGTGCTCTGCAAGACTGGGCTCTGAGGATACAGAAAATACCTGTCTGAAGCCTTTTGGCCGAGACCATTTATGAGCTCAGACACATAACACTGCTGTGATACTGGAAACAGTTTGTCCGTTTTCATTTCCTTACCAACCAACTTAGACCCAAATAACTTATACGTGAATTAGTAAGAAATCTGAGCACACCTGGCTGAGAAAGGAGAGGAACCTGAAACCAGAAAGATTTCAAACACCGCCACATTCAATGTAGCTGCGACACCGGACCAGATGGATTGCTGCTGCCGTCCAGGATCCTGTCAAGCACCACATTCACGCCAGAACAGTGGAAACAGTTCACCTGAATGAAGCACAGCGAATAATCAAGCACGGATTCCCCTCTCTGAGCTCTCTTCTTGCTCTCCCTTCTTCACTCCAAAGAATTTCCAGAGGATGGAGCTGAACGCTGCCAGGTAGAGCAGCAGCAAAACCATATGTAGACGCAACCCAGAAAATAGGCAGCACACGTGGGAATTTTCTTCCTAACCCCTGTAGTAAGAGGTTGCCTTTGCACCTCAAAGCAGAGCGCTTTGCATGCCCCTACTTAAGTTAAATGTAAATATTTAATGTAAACTAGCTATTATTATGTGTCCACAAAGATATCTTAACATTTTAGAAAACCTCCCGAGCTCCTGCTCTCAGCAGCACCTCAAAGCCATAGGGTCTATAAAATAAAAAGATTTCCACTCTTTTCATTTTAAATTGCTTGGCTTCAAACGCTGGGGCTGGGGCTGTGTCTTTAGGCACACAAAAAGAAAAAAAAGTCCATGATTTAATTTCTCTACTCTGTTTGTTCATTTGCACAAGTGTCTCCAAATCATCTCCTCTTCAAATTTGACCAGTCTTTCTGTTTACCAAAAGACTTTCTTTGTCTGAAACCATTGTCATTGCCTTTCTAAAGACCTCATTCCCTTACTCTCGCCCAGGATCTACCCGGAGACAAGGGCAAACAGCGTGGTGTACGCACGGCCAAGCGATGACATCCTCATTTGCCACCGCTTCATTCCAAGTTGGCTAAGCTGAGTTTGAGGCTCCCCGGCAATGTTTGTTTGTTTTAATAGATATCTTCAATGGATTGTTAAAGGGAGTCAGTGCAGTTCTTGGCTATCTCATGGGTGATATCCATCTTGGATATCTCATGGGTGGCCTGGCCGACCTAGAGACACCAGCCACACGTTACGCACAACCTGTGTGTGTTATGGCCCAACACATCTCATGTACCAGCAGCGGTAACAGAATATCACTGCCAAGTGCCCCAATAACTATAACGCATTACATCCCACTGAAAAATCATCAGAAACCAAACTCCTGGTGAGGAATCTGTAACACCACTTTCCACAGCATTTAATTAAAAGAATAAAAAAGAGCAAACAAGCGAGAGCGAGCTGTGAAGTCTGAGACGCGCCTTGCTGCCTACGCACTCACACGCAGAGGGTCTGAAAAATCACTGGAACATCCTTCACGTTGATGAGCTCATCTGTTGCATCGATGGGAATCGCCAATAAATACTGATAGGGTTTCATTGAAATTCAGTGCTCATTTATAGATGCAGTCATTTATATTCACAGCACGGCACCGTGATTAACCCTTTCATTGAAGCCATAATTCCAATTAATGCAAATTGGCTGGACACACGCAGCATGTAGATAATAAGCTCTGCTACAGTAACAGCATACCTTGGTCAGGAAAGCCAAGCACATCTTTCATCTTCATTTAGCTGTGAAGGGGTTACGTTACAGTAGCTCCCATTGCACCCCTGCTATTGAAGCCTCGCTGAAAATTAAATGCCACCAGCAGTGCTCCTGAAATATGCTCTAAAGTTTACAGGCAAACTACAGAAGCCTGTAAAGTGCCAGGGGACTTCTCCGCTTTAATTATGTAGACCCTGTTCCATAAATTGCTTGAATGGAATAAATACAAACAGCATTCCCTGCTTTGTGACCTCTTTGGGTTAATGAAATGCACACAAACACCCACAGTCTGCTGGGGCTCAGGAATTCCGCAGCATAAACACAGAACCTCGCTGGAAGCAGGAGTCAGGATTCAACAGCCTCGGTACGTAGAGGAGAGCCAGCTGCCTGGACGCAGCAAGGAAAGAATCTCTTGTTTATATTCTGCTGCTATTCCAAGCTGCAGACAGTGGGAATTGTCTGCGATTTACCAAACAGGGGGAGAGACACTGAGATTGTGTTGTTCGGGCTCTAAATAGGAAATCTGCTTCTCTTACCCAGAGAGGTGTTTGAGGTAAGAGAGGCTGAGGAATTCCATGAATCAATAAGCCATCCACCCTCAGCTTTGGGAAACGCGAGACATTGGAACTGCTGCTGCTCTACCTGGCAACACTTATCTCCATCCTCCTATATTTGGGAATAAAGACTTGAGCGAAGAAGGGAAAGCAAGAAGAGTGTTTATGGAGAGGAATCCATACTTGATTATTCATTCTCTTTCACGTAAATCATTTCTATTGCCATGACACAAAGGAGGATTTGATCCTACTGGAGACAAACCACAGAGAAGCCAACCAGCTCTTGTCCATGCTGTCAGTGTGAAATTTTCTCATGTTTTCTTAACTTTCTCCAAACACACCATCTCTCCTGTGACGCAGAAGGAACCAGTAGTTGTACTGTCTGGGCATGGCACCCAACAGACCTCCCCAGGAGTCTGCTGAAGTTTCATTCACTAAACATTTAACCCTACAGGTGTGAGCACAGGCCTCTAGAGGTCTTACAGCTAACAGCGTTGCACCACCTCAACAGAGAGCTGTTTTCAGGATTCAAGGACAGTACCTTAAAACCAACAGAGTTCTCCTCCTCCTCCCCGGACACTGAGCTTTCTTTTCTGGCTGCCACTTGTCTCAGTTAGTCCAGAAACCTCGTAAGGCCAAGTAATACAACTGGGGGGGGGCTATTTTCCTAGTTTTACTAAGGATTCCAGGTGTTGTCTTATACTTACCCTCACTTGCTTTATTTAGTGGTTTGGTTTTTTTTCTGAGGCTTTAAAGTTTCAGAACAGGAGAATGTTTGCCCTGTTAGGTAAAGAAACAATACTGCAGCAATCCACACGTGGCGCACAGCAGTAGGTCTGCAGAAACAGAACTTCTCCGGGTCCTGCTTGTAGAGTCCCTCCTGCACTGAACGCCTCCAAACCCCTCATCCTTCTCAGAAATGAGACTCACCCCAGGGAGCCCAGTGGGAGGAAGGTATGACCTTAAGCGCCAGTTGCATTTGCCACCGAGAAGGAGAAAGTTCTCCCATTGACCTGTAAACTTGGGCTGTTGACACTTGAACCAACGTAAAGCTGGAACGTAACAGCTTGGTGACCCTGATGTCACACCTCAGCTCTTTAACGGATCACCCCAAATGTGCCAGCTGGAAGGCGACGCAGAAGAAAAACAGCACCTATCAAGCCAGAACCCAACCCCAGACCACCCAGGTAGACCAATAAAGGTATGAGACTGACAGAAGACAGACTGTTATTGCTACTCATCTCTGCTGTTCACATAAACGGCACTTCACACACACGAGGATGAGTTGCTGCTCGAAAGGGATTCCAATTTACATAAAGACAAGATGATGACACGCAGACGAGCTAGAGGGTAGCAAAGACAGTGAGGACATATATCTCACAGTGAAGTAAGGATGAAACCTTGATGGTTACATAAGGTTTTATTGCCGCGGCATATATAACCGATAATATAAAAAGGTGAAGTGCAAGGCCAGATGCCTCAGGTATTATGCATATATAGTCTCTTCTCTTTACTCCTGAATTTGATATATAAGTGGGAGACCAAATGCCAAACCTTCTAAGGTCGTTTTTTAAAAGAAGAAAGGATCTTTACTTCCCTCCTAAGGAACACTGTCATGTAGCAGGGGGGCAGTGATTTTCCAGTCGAATCACTGAGAAAGACCAAATATGTTCTGGCATGGTGGAGAGCACGAACCCAAAGAAGTTGGCACAGTGAGGGGTGCACGGACCTACCTTAAAAAGCAGGCAGTCCCCTTGGTGCTCGGCGTAAATGGAGGTGAGTCGATACTGGTTCTCAGTCGTGATGTCGATCTGGTACCCCGTTAGCGTGTAGCACACCTTGCGAAACTCCTGGATCTTGGTCTGGAAAACTTCTTTCAGACGCTGGTTTTTCAGTTCTGCACTTTCCACTTGCTTCTTCAGCTCTGTGTAGGGGAAGAAAACGGGTATTTTGTTATAGGTCACCAGCACAGAGTCCTTGCATCGTATTTACAGTGCTAGCCAAACCAAGCAAATTGAAAAGGTTAATTAAATTTTTTAAAAGTGAATTAAGCAGGCAGAGTAAAGACACAGGCAAGCTAGATCCCTCTCCTCCTGGTCCCAGCAGACCAAGAGATAAACTGGGGAATAAGGAAAACAGGCGTGTCCTGGTGGGATGGATCTTTCTTTTGCTCAGTCAGCCTTTTAACAACGTGCTACAAAATTCAAAGCTAGAGCATCCTCCTCCCCACCCCACCCCATCTTATTTTCTACATGGAACCCAAGAGAAGGGTGTTACGCTACAGGAAGCAAGAAAGTGGAAAACCAGTAGGAAATACACCCCTTTATGGCTGCATCAGGAGGAAGATGCCTATAAGGGAAATCTCCTCCAACATACTCTTGATTTGACTGTGAGTGCTTTGATCTCAAACTGACACACTGCTCAGGAATCCCTTAAGATTCGGGCAGGGGCTTTTATTGTGAGAAAAAGCCTGAAGAGTACCACTGCCTCTTCGCATTTGCTGCCTTAACTGGACTAGTCCCGCGCAGAGAGGTCCTGGGAGACCGCCTGCCACTCACCCCGCATTTTATTGCTACAAAGGGAGCTGCCAGCGCTGTGAATCCTTCAAGAGGATACACAACAATTACCATGAATCTTTCACCCAAGGTGCCTTCTCAGTAATTAAACCTCGATTTATCCCCCCATTAATTACAGAGATTGGCTTTACTTTAATATACACTAGAGATGTCTCCCAAGTCAGCCTGTTTTATCAACACTGCAGTCCAGGGCTGGAAAAAAAAACAACCTGACTCTTTCTAACAGCAAACAAATAGACTTCCTCACTCGGATACCTCTTTGTCATTCTGAGCTTTATGGCTTTGTCTGTGCTGTGATCAGAGACATAATTGCAGCACATGTAGGCTATATGTCTTTGTTTTAGCCAGTTCAGGGTCCAGCACTAGGGTACCATAAACTTTGGTGTGAGGTCACTGCTTGAGCACCAAGGAAGGTTTTGGTCCGGGCTTACACAGCCCACGCTAAAGTATTATTGTTTCTCAAGTGAGCAGGAAAAGTTTTTGCTCAAGTATTTGCCGGAAAGCGTTTCCACTACTCCCCAGCGCAGCGCAGGAAGCACGTAGGACGGTAACTGCAAAGGCAAGGACTTGCCTGGGATTCACCTCGGAGCAGCTGCAAGCGCACCAGGAGAACGCCAGTCTCCTCTTATCTTCTGTACTGCTTTAGTTAGGCGCTCCGGGTGGGACAAAAGGATAATTCAACGTGTTAAGTTAAAGTGCCTTAAATGCCACTGAGGATGCCCCTGCTCAGAAGTACTTTGGCCTTAATCCAATTCAGCTTAATCCCCAGGCAAGGACAGGAACTCTTTAATGGTTAAAGAGAACTACATGTCCCTTTACTTCTGAGCGAGAGCATCCACGCAGGGAGAGTTAATGCCAGCCAACTCCCTACCTTCGGTTAATTCACCTCCACCTTCCTGAGCAGCTTGTGGAGACCATGTACGAGCGAAGTATTTCCTTTACTCCAGGTCCTCCCCCAGCTCTACCTCACTTCACCAAGGGGAGCGAGCGAGCCAGTCCTGGGGAACATCACATACCAGTTCATTCGTTAAAGCACTGCTATGCAGGGAACCCCCAATTTCTGGGGGAGTTAAGGTAAACAGAGCATCCAAACCCTGCTTGCGAGCCCGAAGGGTTGTGGGTTACACACGTGAGCTTGAAAAGGCTGTCTCTTTCCTGACCACCCACCTTCCCATTCCTACCAAACTCATCGCTGCGTGATCAACTCAGCCCTTCCTTGGATTGTTACCACCTCTTCCCCATCATCTCAGCTGGGTCTGGGCCTTTGATTAATTAAGTAATCAGCCTCTGAAATCAGGAGGTTAACTGGCAGCTCTGACCTCAATATTCTCACAATCTTCATTCAGCTATGCAACTGTTAAGGACAAAATCCTATATACGAAAGTAAAAAATTCAGTGACCACATTGCAGTGGTAAATAACATTTCGCCACTGTCAGAGACAGCACTGCCTTTAATATATCGCACATGTCCAACAGCAATATTTTTTTTCCCCCCTAATAAATGCAGCCTAGCCTTGGAAAAGTAAATCTGCCTTTTCCTCCTGCATCTTGGAGGCTGCCTTTCCTGACTTTTATAACCTTGGAGGTGGATGGCACCTTAATTCATGAACTCCTCAAACAGCTTTCGTTATTCATGAAGAGTTAGCGCCTTTTTCCACTGCTTTGTCTCTCAGACTTGGTACTGCTAATGGCCATCAGGAGCATCCTGGCACCCGTTGGGTTGCAGCTTTATCACCCACCCACCAGCGTTGGCCGAGTTAGACTACATCCTTGTGCATCTGGAATAGCAACTAAGCGATGGCAACGCTTCCCTCCGCTGCCCTCGGGGTGAAAAAGGAAAATCTCTGACTACAATCAGTCTTTTGCGTAAGAAATCCTGAGCCAGTTTAACCGAAGGATGAGCAAGCCTTCGCTCCCGACAGTGTGCCCTCCCCTCCTCCCCACCGTTCCTCCTGGCCATCTTTCTGGTGCCTGCGGCACTTTGAGTGTCTTACCGCACCAGCCGTGCTGGCTAAAGGAATTCACCTGCATGAAGAAAATGTTATCTCCCTGTTAGAGATGCCTCGTGTCAGCCACTGGCACAAGGTGCTGGACTCGGTACCTGCTCATGTAGATGCAGCCGAAGGTGCCAGCACCGGCCAGGGACGGGATAAAGCCTCATCATCCCCTCTACAGCCCCATTAGCAATTCACAGAATCATAGAATGGTTTAGGTTGGGAAGGGACCTTGAAGATCATCGAGTTCCAACCCCCCTGCCATAGGCAGGGACACCTCCCACCAGACCAGGCTGCCCAAGGCCACCTCCAGCCTGGCCTTGAACACCTCCAGGGATGGGGCCTCAACAACCTCTCTGGGCAACCTGTGCCAGTGCCTCACCACCCTCAAAGTGAACAACTTCTTCCTAATGTTCAATCTAAACCTGCCCTCTTCCAGTTTGAAGCCATTCCCCCTCGTCCTATCACTCCATGCCCCAGTAAAAAGTCCTTCCCCAGCTCTCCTGTAGGCCCTTTAGGGACTGGAAGGCCGCAATAAGATCTCCCCGGAGCCTTCTCTCCTCCAGGCTGAACAGCGTTTCTTTAGCGGCACAGCTTGGGGACAGGGCAGGACAGACCCATGCAGGTACAGGGCATGATCGGAACGGTTAAGTTTGCAACTGCCCCCAGCAAAAGGTCCGTTGAACCCCGACTGTAAAACAGAGATTGTGCTTCCTTTACGCCCAGTTAAACCGCAGTCCTCAACAGCTGAGCTGTACCCACCGCTGACGCCTACCCTCCTGCAGCATTCATCCGCCCTGCGGGAACAATTCAGCTCGGGGCTGTTCCCAGATTAACTCAGGACAGCGTTCAGAACTGCGCCCCACTCCCCCCGAGGGCTCTGCCGACACAACCAAGAAGCCACATTGCGAGGAGGATTCACGGGAGAGTAACTTGGTAGGAAGATAACCTGAAACTTGAAAAACGTAGGATGGGGTCCCGCTTCTGAAACAGAGCCGTTCGGGACACCTTAGGGTATCTTTCATGGCTTCCCACCAGGCTTCTGCAGGAAAGAGATTCCCTACAGGTTCCGTGTCACACCAGCCAGCCCCAGGCTGATGTCTCAGACACTTTGGGATGTCTAAAATGCCATGGGATGCCCGAGTTTAGGTACAGGATACTCCGCACCACTGCTCTGCCCGTGCACGGCCCTGGCGCCGCAGGTTCCCTGCGCCCAGAGAAGAGCACAAGCAGCACGTGCGCCGACCTGGGGACAGGAATTAATCTTGCTAATATTTTCCCCCACCAAGTGAAGATGTTAAGCTAAGAGGCGGCTCATTGTTTGCTCTGCATCTGGATTCAAAGACGTGACGGCACTAATTCTTAAGCCTCACCTAATACCGCTAATTCCCGCCAAATTTCCAGCGCAGTCAGGAAAAATTGATTTAAAAGTCATCATTCGCACAGAGTGCAATTCAGCGTATTTCAGAGCGGTGTTTAAGGCACAGCCGCAGAGGCCGCTGAGCGGAGGGAGATCCTTTCAGGACGGGTCGAGGTGCATTAACGGAGCAGGTTTCTGACGACCGCATTACCGCTTCCACCCGCTTTATCTACCACCTACAGAACACCGAACGTCTTGATCCTTTAAGATCTTTCACAATGTTTGGAGAATTAGGTTTAATTATATCATTAAAAGGCAGTGTTTGAAACCCAGAATCCCTGTATTTAGAGCAGTCACATGAGGTCCTACGTTCGACTCTGTCCAGGCGGGAGAAGGTGTAGGTGTGCTCTGCAGAAGCCGCAGACGGGGAAAGTCACACCACAACCATCCCGCATCCCTCACCGAAGCGTTAATGAAACAAATAAGAACTGAGAAAATAAGTGTGAGATTTGGCAGGCTGTGCCTCGGTCAGGGATAATGACTGGCTGTTTACTTTGCCTGGAAAAAAATAATAAAGGAGGAGAAGAGAGAGAAAATGACAATATTTGGCAATCATATTGCCCCACCTCCTTTGTATTCAGGCCAAATGTGTGCACAAGAAGTTGCCTGTCCTGAAGAGTTTGACAGGGGAAAAAAAAAAATCCTTGCTGAAAAAAAAATCATTACCTGTTACAAAATTAATATTACCAAATGATTAACTTCCCCCTAATGATGCCGCTTCTTGAAACACCTTGTATTTTCACACGCTTATATCGACTTTAATGAATAATTCAAACTATTTTGGATAAATAAATAAAATATGAGCTGGGCTTTTTTGGTCTCATACTGAAAATGTCATTGCTTTTTATTCCACTGCTTTTACACTCCTTACATCTGAAAGCGTTCACAGCTGCCTGGAAATACCACAGCTTTGGCTCCTGCTCCGAGTTCAGCCAGGTCAATCAATAGCAATAGCAGTCTCTGCACCAAAGAAAACCAAATCCACGCTTAACCTTTTCCCCAGGGAAAGCGGAGGAAACAATGTCGCTCTCAGCATGCCAAAAGTGGCATGAAATTAAAGGTATCACCAGCCTTTTCCAGGAAAACACAAATTTGTTCTGCCCGCCCTCGAAGACGCCACAAGCCATGTAGCTGCATTAATTCCGTCGCCATCCCAGCTGGTGTCTCTCTCTCTCAGAAAGGCCTGAAGTCCTTTCTAACTCTCCATTAAAGGTTACTTTCCCTCGGTAACGTGTTTGGGGGTCGCTCACTGCGGCACGCACAGGATGAAGCATTTACACCTGAGTTCCCGCCCCCGCCGGCCCGGCCAGCGTCCCGCAGGCTGATGCCACCCAACGCTGCTGTGGAGGATACGGTGTTTTTACCAACCCTGCTCTATTTAAACAACAGACTGCTTCGATTTTTGTTTCCAGCCTCCAGAAGGGATGCCAGTACCACCTTGTTCACACACGGTCCATGATGGGAAGAAGAAACGCTCTTTTCCCAGTCCTGAGAATCACAGAATCATGGAATTTTCAGAGTTGGAAGGGCCCTCTAGAGATCATCCAGTCCCACTCCCCTGCCAAAGCAGGACTGCCCAGAGCACAGCACTCAGCACTGCATCCAGGCGGGGCTTGGAAACCTCCAGAGAAGGGGACTCCCCCACCCCCCTGGGCAGCCGTGCCGCTGCTCTGCCACCCCAACCCGAAAGGAGTTTCTCCGTGTATTTGAACGGAACTTCCTATGTTCCAACTTGTGCCCATTGCCCCTCGTCCTGTCACTGGGAACCACTGGAAAGAGTCTGGCTCCATCCAAAGAGCAGTTACCCTCCTTCTCTCCCACCCGCACAACTCCGCATTTCCCTAACGCCGTGCCACGCCACCCACCAGTCACCCCAAAAGGCCATTTAATTACACTCCTATTGCAGGTCTGTCCTTCCACCCAACTCTCTGCAACTCTAACGCTGCCCTTCCTCACCCGAAATCCTTCCAAGTCATTCCCCAGTTCAAACCCTGACCTGAAGTTTTCTCTTCCAGCTTCAGTTTACGAGGTAGAGCGTCTGAAAAGAGTTCTGTGAAGGACGCAATATAAAAATAAATTGTATCACATTAAATAAAGGCTAACAGAAGAGGAGCTGAGCGTTTTCTGATGTGGGCCAAGTTTATGACCGTTGCTTTTGAGAAATAAAATTCGCTTTGCTAGATTTTATAGGCGCGTTTTACGCCCTGGGGGTGCGGGACCACGCGACCCGGCCGGCGCGGCAGCCCCGTGCCACGCTCACCCGACCTCACCGTCTGGCGGACTCAAACTGTTCTCTGCAAAACTTGCAATTTGTGACATTACAACCATGAATTACAACTTTTCTGGAAGGTAAAAACAGTTTTATATTCAACAGACTGCACTGGCTGTTCAATTTGAAACCTAAAGTGGTATTTATTTGATCAGTCAACACTGGTTTATTTTTAAACGGTGTATGTACCATATGGTTGGGTGCACCTCCCAGGCCGCTCCTCCAGCCACCAGCTTGCCCTTCCAGCAGCTCAGGGAAGGGTTTGCAAAGGCAGAATGCTCAAAGTGAAGGTCTCCACTACCACGGCCAGATATGGCTCTTGCGCTGCCCAAGAGCCCCCCACTGAGAAAATCTGCCATATGTTTCTCTTCACTGAAGCTGCTTGTCTGAAGCCCCCATTTCAGACAACCCATGGATTTTTCCAAGGGTAATGTTTCTTGGAGAGAAGTCCATAATCAACCTTTATCCTCAGATCACAGAATCATAGAATGGTTTAGGTTGGAAAGGACCTTAAAGATCACCTAGTCCACCCCCCTGCCACGGGCAGGGACACCTCCCACCAGCCCAGGTTGCTCCAAGCCCCGTCCAACCTGGCCTTGAACACCTCCAGGGATGGGGCAGCCACAGCTGCTCTGGGCAACCTGGGCCAGTGCTTCACAGGAAAGAATTTCTTCCCAATATCTAATCCAAATTTCCTCTCTTCCAGTTTAAAACAGTACCCTCTCGTCCCATCGCTCCCCTCCCTGATCCAGAGTCCCTCCCCAGCTCTCCTGTAGGCCCCCTTTAGGCACTGGAAGGCCACAATAAGGTCTCCCCGGAGCCTTCTCTTCTCCAGGATGAACAGCCCCAACTCCCTCAGCCTCTCCTCACAGCAGAGGGGCTCCAGTCCTCTGATCACCTTTGTGGCCCTCCCCTGGACCTGCTCCAACAGGTCCATCTCCTTCCTATGTTGGGGACTCCAGAGCTGGGTGCAGTACTCCAGGTGGGGTCTCAGCAGAGCAGGGTAGAAGGGAAGAATCCCCTCCCTCGCCCTGCTGGCCACACTTCTGATACAGCCCAGGATACAGTTGGCCTTCTGGGCTGCGATCACACATTACTGGCTCATGTTGAGCTTCTCATCATTCAGCACCCCCAGGTCCTTCTCCTCAGGGCTGCTCTCCAGCCATTCCCCACCGAGCCTGGATTTGTGCTTGGCATTGCCCTGACCCAGATGTAGGATCTTGTACTTGGCCTTGTTGAACTTCATGAGGTTGGCATGGGCCCATCTCTCCAACCTGTCCAGGTCCCTCTGGATGGATAACCNGTTGGCCTTCTGGGCTGCGATCGCACATTGCTGGCTCATGTTGAGCTTCTCATCATTCAGCACACCCAGGTCCTTCTCCTCAGGGCTGCTCTCCAGCCATTTCCCACCGAGCCTGGATTTGTGCTTGGCATTGCCCTGACCCAGATGTAGGATCTTGTACTTGGCCTTGTTGAACTTCATGAGGTTGGCATGGGCCCATCTCTCCAACCTGTCCAGGTCCCTCTGGATGGATAACCTGCACAAAGTGGCAGAGGACACCAGTAGAAGGCTAGGGTGAAAGAAGCAGGACACCGAGGACTAGGGAGAGGAAGCTATGGAAGAGGATCAACTTTCTCTTGTAGTACCTGCACACATAATATGGATTAGGATTATGTAAAGGGTTCTTTTCTTCTCCTGATAACACTGAGATTACAACACAAGGTTGAAAAACTCAGAAGCCCACTTGCAGTTGGCCGAGGTACAGGATTCAGCCCTGGCAGATGAACCACCACTGAGCAAAAGGCTCCCTCGGGGGATCCCACTATAGGCACTGCGTGGCGCTTTCTCTGCCCTTCTCCCCCTTCTCGGCAAAGCTGTTTGGAAGCGGAGGAAGGCAGGAAACAAGCGGGCTTTTGGAAGCCTGGCTCAGCTCCTCAGCCACCCCCGCGGCATGTCCCTCCTGCTCTCGGTGAAGGCAGTGCAGTGTTGTGTAAAAAGACCTTGGGTAGCTTTAAAATCACTGCCTGAACTGATGGGAAGAGCCCGCTCACAGCAATACAGAACTCGGCGGGGATGGCAACATTCACCCCAGACGCAGGATGAATTAACCTCAGGAGAGCTATTTATTGCCCAAGGTGGACTTCGCCAATTAGTATGAGATGGCACAAACCTGTGGGAAGTTGGGATTGTCACCCTGGTCATAAATTGTGAACCAACCAGGAAGACATCTCCCTCCATCCCCCAAATGATGATTAAAGTCGTCTAGCCACATTTCCCTTCCATATGGCAATTACAGACCAACATGACGTCAGCCGGCGCTGGAGCTAGCCGTTATGCAAAAAACAGCCTCACCTTAAGGATACCAATATACTGTGTCACTTAAGCTTACAGGAAAGTAGTTATCTTCTGCTTCTAGAATAAGGCAGCAAATATTAGGCATAAGTCTTCCAGTCTACCTGTTTTCCAGGTAATATATCTTGGAGTTATCAAAAAAAACCCCAACCCCATCCCTGGAACATTTTATGGGCTGTAGTTCAGGGAAGTCTGGTAGCACAGGGACACAACTTGTATTGCTGCTCAGAGGAAGGAGAATCCCTTCTCCACTAGGCTGTTTCCAAGAAAAAGAGTGGTCTTGAAACCACTCGAGTGTCTAATGTAAGAATTAATCCTAGGGACTATATAATTAACATATATAACACGCATTGTTAATTACATGGGGTGGTCTGCAGAGGCATCCAATAGGCGAATTTATCCCCTGTCTGATCACCTCTCCTGCACTCTGCCCATTATCTTGTTTCCACCGGGACATCACTACTCTTACTACTACCCAAAATACCGGACGCCATTTAAACCTCTGTTTTAGTAGCAGATGTTGAGTGCTGTCTCAAACACAGAAAAACCGCTCCAGAAATATTTGTTTGTTCCTTCTCAAAGTGAAGATTATTTGCAGGGGTTATAGTCATTCTCAGTGCAGGGTGGCCAACACTCAGTCATGCATTAGAGAGTGCTTTAAAGTTTATTATCTAATGATAATACGATGTCCACTGAGGCTATGAACAGGAGCTTTGCACCACCGGGAAGGGATGAGTTCAAGGTTCCTCAGGAGCACAGACATTTTGCTCTTACTCCAGGAACCTCCTGTGCTCAAATTCTGATGCTGAGACTCACAGAAATGCTGTTTGGACTCGGTGACAGTGTCCAAGATGATGTTACTTAGAGTAGCTTGTCTCCCTCCCTCCCCGGCACTGCGAAGTCTGCGCTCACAACACAAAGACAGCCCAGCTCTGCTGCCAGGTGGATCTGAATATAGAATTAATAAACGCCGAAAGAGATTCCTACCATTTCTAAAGCAGCGTAGCAAATGACTACGTGGTGGAAGACAGAGTCCGAGATGGCACAGGGCCCCGTACAGGTGTCCTCCAGTCCTTATTCGGGATGCACAGACCGAACCCCAGTCCCTGCCGACTCCCTGACTGTTTGGAAGGTGGTTGTAAATATGAACGCGCCGCTGCGCTGGACTAATTCCCTCCCTACCCGTGAACTGCCTCTCTTCTTGACAGACATTACACCACCATTACCGACTCCAGAACTCACTTTTTTTTTTTTTTTGGGGTTTTATTTGAGACAAAGCCCAGAGCCCCCATCCCTAGGTAAGGCGGCTTTGCTGAAAGGTCAGCTTGCCATTTCGGTTGTTTGCGTGGCCCGGGCTAATGGATGCGCTGCCGCTGCGCGCAGCACGCAGCAGGCTGGAGGGGCATAGAGGACGGCGAGGGAAAAAAAAACAAACCTGCACGCCGTTTTAGCCAGCCAGCGGGGATGAAAATACAATTGCACCGCAAGAGAGAAAGGCAAGTCCCCGCAGCACACCACCTTATTTGTGTTTTTAATGGGAGAAGATTGAGGAGTTTGTTTTAGGGCTTTTGTTCCAAAGGAAACTAAGCTCTAAAAAGCCTCTGCTCACTCCTTCTATTCAATCCTTTTTTTCTTCCAGTTTATCCCCTTAATAGTGTTTTGAAGTGTTGGCACTGCAAACATATTGCTCTTGGCCTGAAAGCACTCTGGATGCCAACTAGTCAAACCTTCCCCAGACCCTTCTTTTCGCTCTTCGCGCTCCTGCAGAAGGCCCCAAAGGCACTTACTCTGCTCGGAAATCACAGCAGACATTCCTCTGAGTGCCCCGGACCTCCTCTCGCAGGACAGCGGGTTCTGCCCTAGTTTTATTGGCGTATTTTTCAACGTTCTACTTCGTTTTCTGGTGGCCACTTTATGAAAACGATCCTTTAAAGACGACGGTGCTGGAGCTGAGCGAAACGCTGGTTCAGCACGGAGCGGCAGAACCGCAACAGGGGAAAAGGGGCTTTCAAATAACGAAACTGCAGGAATGTGACACAGCCGTAAAGACAAGCAATCTTTTCTCCCTGGAGCATGAAAGATGTTTGGAAACAGAGCCATCTCCTGGATAACCAGGCTTTCAATCACATTATTTCAGCCTCTGGAGCTCATATCTCCATCACGGGAGTCTGGAAGTGTTATTATGGATAGGGAGGGTTATTTCCCTCAACCTTGTGCTAATGCTCTTGAGCAAGAGGTGAGGGCGCCAAGTCTCCAAGCAATCCCCACAAACTGTCCCAAGAGCGGGAGGACCATCAAAATCACCTCTGGGCAGGCGGATGGCAACGGGAAAAATCTGTCTCAGCCCAAGCGCCGAGTCTCCCTTCCCAATTCTGAATTATTCATCACGTGCTAACTTCCAAACCAGTTCAGTTTTAAATTTTTAAATATTTAATAATTGGGTATTAAATATTCATGCAATTTTATGAGAAATTTTGGAAGATGGGCACTGAGGCTGTAATTGTTAAGTTCATCATTGGGACTGACTGGCTACTCAGAGAGAATTTCCAGCTTCCTAGAGAGAGAAGGAAGAGGAAAAAAAGGCAAACCAAGTATTTATGGACCATCTGACTCTAAATCACAGGACAACACAGATCCCTGTCCCATTCGCTTTCCAAAAAAATCATCTCTTTATGAAAGAGCCGAGAAACCCACACTGAGAACATGCTAGAAGGCCCTCAGCTGCAGTTAAGAGAGTCTTTAAAGAGTTTCATTTCAGTGTTAGGGAAAGATGTCCATCTCGGTTTAGTGTTTCTGACTGGTAAAGGGACAGCCGAGCAGCCTTTGTCTACAAGAGCACATCTCAGCTGTGATTCGGGGCAGACACAGGGGAAAGTTGAGCTGGAGACACACCTGAAAGGAGACACATTCTTCCCTTTTTCTGATGCCTGCTCAGAGGGGACCATGGGACGTGTAGTTTCCCCTGAGCTGCTCTGACAACTTGGATTCATTAAATATCCACGCCTGTTTCTCTCCACCACGTTCGCTTCTTTTCTACCCCCTCCTTTTTAGCAGATGACATCTCTTTAGCCCTGGTCCATGCTGAGAGCAAGCCCATGTTCCTCTCCCTCTGTCTCACGAGCGCACATTCCCTACGGCGCTGGAAATTGTATGGTTTACACAAAAGATGACACATAAGCCCTGGAATTATATGCAAATGAAGGGATCTGTTCCTCACTTCTTACCATTACAACTCTGACTTTCCAACAACTGCATGGGGTAATTTCTGCACCAGCTTTCAAACAAAGGGCATCTCCGTGTTATTAACATCTCACCGTGGCAAGCAGTTTGTCACCTTTCACAAAAATGATCTGAAAAGACACCAGCAATTATTCCTATGGAGATTATGGGGTGGCTACGTCCCGGCACAGCAGCTGGAAGCTAAAGCCACATAATATTCACTGGGAAAACTCCTTTTTCAAGTCAAGAGAACATAGAACAGATTAAAAAATGAACTAAATTGGACACAAATGCAAAACTAGAGGAAGAGTCAAGCTTGTTCCCTTCAATTTTGTTTATCTCTATACCAACATTAGCAGCACATCTTCAGGAGAAAACTAAAAGCTCCCGATTATGACACAAGAAGACAGGGCATTAACTTCAGAGACTTATCCTGGGAAGGACCTCAATATGTTATAAATAAAAGACCCTGAGGAAGAATGATCCGAGCACCTCTCGCAGCTGCAAAAATCCAGCTGATTTCCAGGTCTTGTACGTTTGGTTCTTCCAACACTTTTGAAGCACCGAGGACTAAACATCTGCAAGACAGACAAGTGTTCTCTTCCTGGGATTGCTGTGTAATTCCTGGTTGTATCCTATAATGGGACCCAAGAACCAGCATTTGCTTGGCTAACGTTCGTGGGCGAGGTGGGGCAAAGAGCAGAAGCACTGTCTAATTTCAAGCAAGCAGTTACTCACAGCTCTTGGGCAGGAATGAGTAAGGAGGGTCCACACATGCACAAGAACAACCAAGGGGTCCAGTCACCCATGTCTTCAGCAGTGGGGTAAATGGCGTTGGAGACGGTCGTTCTACTTTGAGGACAGGTCATTTCTAGTTACACATCAAAATTATATTAAAAAAACCCAAACCCACCAACCTAACAGTCTGACCTTGGAGATAAAGTAGAAATTTCTCATGAAGTGAAATACTTTTGCCAGAGCTGAAGTAGTTTGTTACCTTCAACTCTGTGAAAAATGCTTTTCATTATTTGCTGAAAGCCTCTTCTAAACACCAACACCCCTGTTCAGAGATCTCCTCTTTGGAGCCAGAGAAGCACAAGAAAATCTGGGCGAGTTTCTTGTTTGCGATAATGGGAAAGACAGAACCATCACTGCACTTCTCGGGTGCGCACTGTCAACGACTCTGAGCTCACTCTTTTCATACAACCTATAAACATATTTAAAAAATTATGAGCTCTGCCCATTTCGAGTCCGAGAAACATCTGTACAGCACATAATGGTCCAAAATGAAAACTTTAGTATGTTTCTTTCTTCACCAACATTTAAAAAAGTTTCCCTATGTCATCGAGGAGGTACAGTCCAGAGCCAGACATGTTGCTGCCATGCAGTCACACAGTGCCTTCCACAAGTGTAGGACAACAAAGCCAACATGTAGTATAACACAGGGGACAGAACAGATCTGCGAGGACACACAGTGACTTTGCAGAGTTAACTTAAAGCAGAATTAAAAATAAATAATTAAAAAAGGAGTAGGAATAAGGTTTTCAGAGAGAAAGAATGCAGAAAGGATTTCAGGACTGAGCCTAGCACTCTGAAACCTACGGAATGAAAAAAAAATAAATAGTGGGATTCAGAAGAATGAGAAAACAATGAAAGACAGAAAAATACAGTCAGCTCACAGCCACCCAGAAGGCTGTATGGACCTACCTGCTAAAAACACCTTCCATGGATTCTTAGAGCTCTGTCTGACTGCAGAACAAAAGCAGTTTGAGCAAAGGATCCAGCCAAATCACCAGCAGGTTAAAATCAGTACCACTTTAAATACTTTTAATTCTTATCAGCTGAGGAACATGGGAGTGGTGACTGATTTCACACCTGCATGTTCAAATTCCCTTCAGCAAGGTGAGCAGGACCACCTGGGAAGACCTCAAATCACGAAAGAATACTTGTGGATAAGTCTAATAATCATAGAATCATAACAAGACAGAAGCCCTTTCTTTTTTCTAAGAAAGAGATATTGTAACGGCCTTTTTGTGGCAGCAGAAAAAACCCAAAGGACAGATTTCTGCTACAATGCAGAAGGCTCAGTGTCTCTTTCTTTGAAGGAAGGCCACCGACAGAGCCCAGGAAAGGGACTCCATAGCTTGAGAGCTTAAAACAAGAGCTTTTGGCATCATTTGGACTGCAAATAATAACATGCTCTGACAGAAGGAGTTTGGGTAGAGAAAAGGGGCGAGGGAAGTAGAAACATATTCTTAATGAAAATCTCATTTAGCAATTTTTTTGGACATGCTTAAAAATTCCACTGAGGTCACCGTTCTGGAGAGATGACAAACTCCTGGGATAAAGGCTGGAGAATCCTGGTAGTCGTGTCACATTTAGCAAGTCAAAGATATGTTTGTATAAGGCTGTAGAGGGCTAAATCCATTTTACATGCTGTATGTATTATTAATTTCTGACAGTGGGCTTAGAAAAACCTAATTCGCTGGAATACGAGCTCCCTTTGAGCGGAGGGAAGCCTTTTCAAAACTCATCTTTTATTGACTGAGTCATTTTTGAGTCAATCTGTCTGCTTTCGGCAAGACAAGAGTTTTAAATCTTCTCTCTTTTTTTCCTCCTTTTTGAGTCGTGGCAAGTCTATTAAAACCTGCTAATGTATGCAGCAAGGCCTCTGATTTGAAATGTAATGAATTCTTCAGATAGTGGCAGATTAGGGGGAGAAGATGATAGAAACAGCCAGAGACGCCAAAAAAAGAACTCTCCAGAAAAAGAGGAGGAGAAGGGTGAGAGAGAACGAGACAGATTAACCCTTTTTACCCAGAAGAAGAAAATCTTTGAGCTCCATTAATAGAATCAGTTAAACAGCAGAAGTGGAAGAGGCAGAGCATCTTCAGGCTTGCCTGGGGCTGAACGAGACAAAGAATAAATGAATCTTTCCTCCCAGACTCTCTTGTAAGATTAGGTAATTCCCTAAGTGAAAAATGAATAACTTAGAGAAAATTAGCTCCATCCATATAAATAAGCCTTCATATTCCAAACTCGTCACCCAGCGCTTCCCAGGCGAATGCCCTGAAACAGTTTTGCTGTTGTGTAACAGATGGTTCCCTCCTCCCCCCTTCCTTGGTTTGGTTCCAACCGCAGTATCTTTCAGGTGATCTTGTTTCAGCGCAAAAATGAGCATTTTGGGTGTAAATCATCAATGCTGTTAGTGAGAGGATGCTTGGCAGCTTTATTGTATTTGGCATCTTTGAAGTGCCGGACAAACATTACAGAGTTACACAAACGAGAGATTAGCGCTGTCTCCGTTTTACAGATAGAGGAGCAAAGGAAAAAGAAAGTCAAGGATGCTACTTAATTCGACAGCGCTCATCTGGTGACAGCCTGGGCTGAGAGCGCGGAATCTGCTGAATCACAGCGCAGACCTGGGGTATCTTCCTGCTCCACAGGAAAATTCATAGCTCAGCCTGGAATTTGACGGCTTTAAAAAATGAAAAATTAGTTCTATAATAAAGTTCTAATGAAACAAAACCTTAGAGAAAACAGTCTGACGGAGCACAGGTGACCCAGAGGGTTATAATTAATCCCTAACCGATGCAGGTGAGTAAATACGGGGGATTGAGGAACTGCCCCTGTCAACCTAATGCCCCGTTGCTAATGACAGGCTTCGAAATGTTTTTTCAATTGAGAAATCCCAAATAACAGAGGCAAAACCCTTCAGTTTAACATGCAGCAGGGGTATCTAAGTCTACGCGTGTCTTGAAGGAGGGACGGTCTCTCCCCACAGACGCACGGCGTTCGGTCCTCTGTCACACAAGTCAAACTACAAAAGGCAAAAAACCCAAAGTTTGAAGAAGTGCGAAGTTCGCTGAAAAGCTGCTGGAGGCACAGAGGCTGTGGAAAGCAAGCACGAGGTGGAACACACAGCAGCAGGAGATCTTTGCAGCGGGACACAGGACACAGGTAGGAGCGTTATCTCGGCGGCCAGCAAGCTCGGGGAGTCAGCCCGGCTTTTCAAATCGCTCCCACCTATTGTCGGCTTTTGCTGGCAGAAACACAGTTTCTCCCACCCCGGAGAATAACAACGGCCGTACGCCTGCGCCCACTATCTCCTGAACTCTGCCAGTCCCCTGATGTGATTCTCCCCAACGGGGAGACTGTCTTTTCCTACCTGTCTGTTTGCTTCCCAACCCCGACGCGAGAGCCGCAAAATTCACAGACGTGAACTTTTCTATCTCCGCATATTAGTGCTTTTGGAAAGAAGAAGAGGTTATGCTTGCTTTTATGTACGTAGAAACAATCCTGACCTTTAGCTTGGTCCCAACCCTCTGATTCAATAGCTGGCACTCACTTCTGAATCAGTAATGAAGTAAAGGTTACGGCAGGGAGCACGCGGTGCTGTGGGTATACCGTTTTTCAGAGAAGATAAGAAACGTAGACCCGGACCGTTACAGAAAAGGCAAAGCATTTTCCTGGCAGAGCATTTATATTTGGGGACGAGGGCACGAACCACGACTGTGCTATCAGCCCTCATCCGGTACAAAGCCGTCGCGTAACGGCGTTCTGCCTCCTCCACTCTCAACTTAAAAAGACACTTTGCGCTTTCTGCTGTAAGGCCGGTTCCTGCGCGGCACTAAGGGGATGCATTTCAGCGAGGGATGCAGCAATCCCCGCGCGTATTTCCCGTAGCTGTGAAGTTCACGGAGCACTTTGGCAGTCCCGAGAGGCCGCCACGCTTCCTGCAGCAAGCCCTGCCGACACCAACCGCGGCAGCAGGCCGGAGGCACGGCCTACCCCAGAATATCGCTGGTTTTCTTTTTCACTTGTGATGTGCATTCCCCCTACGCAGCCTCTTGATGCCTCCTTCCTGCCCTGGTTGTTTGGAAGACCCTTCTGCTTCTTGGCACTGCTCGAACTCTTCCACCTCTCTAACGCCTGAGAGCCCCGAAGCAAACTCTGCCCTGGTGCAGGACTCGGCCTGTTTGAGAGAAGGTCAGTCAAGAAACTGAGATCCATGATGCTTAGTCATCAAAGAGAATATTTTGGTGAAGGGATGAGCATATCAGGTAGCTGACCTCGACTCTTGGTCTCCAACGATCCACGCTCAGGGAGGAAGCGTGCAGAGAAACCTGCTCTCTCGCACTGCAGCCTTCCAGGAGAAGGCTCCATTTCAGTTTGGGTTTAGAGAAGACCTCACTCTCTGCTGCTGTGAACTCCTCCCACCGGGGCCAACGACACCGAGTGCCATGGAGGCCGTGCTGCTGGCGTGAACGGCACTGCTGGGACAGAGCACCCAGAGGTTTAGGGAAAATGTATGATGAGGGACAAGTGAGGAGAGGAAAAAATGGTCGACACAAAAGGTCTCTGTGCGTGGGATGTGCCAGTAACGAAAAATAGATCTACCCAACTAGGCTAAATCAATGAATTAGCTCTGCGCTCGAAGAAAAAGTTATCATTAAAGGCTGTGCTATTCAGTAGCTCACTTTACATCTGAGAAAAGTCTGCAAAAATCCTCTTGCATTATCCCTAGCCTTATAGATTTTTTCTTTTCATCCGAGGCTCAGAGTGGGGATTACCCATTAAGGTGCAGTGGCCAAATCACATTCAATCTATTCTCTGTTAAAATAAAAAAAAAAAGCTTTGGTCTTTCCTGTCCTCTTCCATCTCATTCCCTTCCCATGGCCACATCCAAAGCATTTACCTCCAACTTTTAACAGGTGCACAAGTCCCGAATACCAAGAGGACGCGCAGGATGAGATCTAAATAACAACACTCCTCCGTCCCACAGGCTGCATCATGCTTCTTCGGCACCAAAGAACAAGAGCTCATTCAAAATCTTCATCTACTTCTAAACCCAGTAATGGTACAGTCAGCAACGGCCGGTCAGCACTGACCAATTTTGGCCTGCTCACTTCCCATGATTTCATCCCCCTTTTGTGACCAGGGACGTTGCCGTAACGGGGCCGGCAGCGCTGGCACGGTGGTGGCAGAGCATCTGGGCTCAACCCCGCCGCCGTGCTAAAACATCTGCGGTGGCAACATCTGGCCAGCCCGCCGCTGGAGCTAGCAGCCCCAGCTCGAGCAGATGTGCTCAGCGAGGGCTTGAGGAACCGCGAGAGCGGCTCCGAGCCGTGCCAGCCCTGCCCCTGCTCCCGCCGCCCCAGTGGGACCACCACCCAGCGAACCAGGCAGCTCCTACGCACGGCCGGGGGAGGGTAACAAAAGCACAGGCAGACAAAAGAGACACCTCCCCAGGCAGGTGAAGCGCTGAACCGCAGGCAACTAAAACGCTTTTCCCGCTTTGCGTCTTTATAGAAACGCGTTTGCTTTTTCTCAGCCGCAGAAGTCGGAGACTGTAAACATCCGCTCCTTCACGCCGGCTCTCTCCCACAATGTTTTGGTTTAGGTCTTTTTCCTGTAAAGTTTGCAACTTCAACACATCAGAACTGCGCCAAGGCTTGTGAAACTGTAAAAGGGATCGGAGTTATTGGAAAAGCGAAAAGTTAATAACCCCAAAGTCATTAAAACAAACGCAGGAGAACCCTGGCGTCACTCTGAGGCGTTCCAAAGCAGAAGAGCTGAAATCACCTTGAAAGCATCTTTCCAGTAAAACTAAAATGACCTCTCTTCCAGCATGAGACCTACTGAAGGTTCCTGACCCTTTGGATATTACAATCTTCCTTATGGACAGCCGTGTGTGAGTTATAAGAGCAAAGTATTATAGCTGGCAGACGTTATCAACGCTCGCTTCCAAAAGTTAGCGAGCCAGAAGCAAGGCAGGGCTGTTCTACTCTCAGTGCTATTTATTCTGCTGCTCTATTCATTTTATTTATTTGTATTAGGATTCCAAAAACAAAAGAAGTCAATTATGGCTTCCTAGGAATTATAAAGAACTTGTGTAATTTGGCTTCTGATTTAGTTATCAATACAAATAGACACGCTGCACTAAGAAGTAAGAGATAAAGCCATAAAGCAAGGTTCGCATTATTTGCAGCCGCTCAGACTAAAAAAAAAATTAGAGAAAAGCTAAAGAGATTTTTATTAATGCTTTAGATGACTTAGAAAAAAAGTCACTTAATCTTAACATTGTAAACAAGGAAGTTCTACAGCAGTATTTAAAAATATCTGAAATTGTTTCAGGAGCCCCATTGATTTGAATTAGGCAGCTGCATAATCACAGGGGCCGCAATTTTAATGAACATTTCGACAGGAAATGTGGAGCTGATTATATATATCAAAACAGGAAAGATCCGAATGCTGCAGCTCCTCTTTTTTTTTTTTTTTTTCTCTGTTGCTGTCGTGTTCCTTACCTGAGCGTACACATCCAAACCAACTCTGGAGCGGCCCCAGAGCTCGCCCGCCTGCCCCTCTCTCGCGGGCGGCAGCCCCCACCGCTTCTGGCTGCAGCTCTCGTCTTCCCGTCCTCATCCGTGTCATTAGGCACAGCATTTTGGGGAATAATTAGTGAGTCAATCAGATTTTACACTGGATCAAGTGACTGGAAACTTCAATGCCGCGCTGCAGTTTTCCCTTAACATACTTTAGGGCATGTTATATATACTTAATTAGATAATGTTTATGCAGTGCTTTGAAGAAATAAGGAACTGTGGAAGGGCTCAGTCGGGTTTTCAGAGAGGCAAAGAGCAGCGTTGAGACAGCGCGGACACCGAGGGAGAGCAAAGCTCGGAGAAACGGAGCACCACCTTGGTTTCAGAAAGGTTTCGGGACATCTGAGAAAAAAACCCCAACACGTCAGCAGCTTCCAGCACGTAGGTACTAAGAAAGCAACACAAGTTGTAAAAAGGGATGCTGCAAAGGCGCTGAGACGACAACGCTGCTGACACCGGCGTGAGAACAGTGGTAACAGAGGCAGAAAGGCGGCAGCACCTATGCACAAGGAAAACTTTGTGTATACCCAAGCAGAAGGCGTTGATGATTACTGTTTGCACGATAAACACTCAGAGTTGTGGGCTCTGATGAAACAAAACTGAACGCGCTCAACTCCTGTGCACGCTCTTATTCCTCAGAGTGGGAACTAATGGAATAAAAGCATCTTCCTTCCCATTACTGCGGAGCGAGGGAAGCAGGGCTCCTTTTGCTGAGGACAGAGCGCTCTGTTGGCTGCACGCTAAAACACACCGTGAAACGCACAAACACGTTCACCACAAAAGTGGCACTGGCCCTGTGGCCAGCAGGGCGAGGGAGGGGATTCTGCCCCTCTACTCCACTCTCGTGAGACCCCACCTGGAGTACTGCATCCAGCTCTGGAGTCCCCAACATAAGAAGGACGTGGACCTGCTGGAGAGTGTCCAGAGGAGAGCCACGAGGATGATCCGAGGGCTGGAGCACCTCTGCTATGAGGAGAGGCTGAAGGAGTTGGGGCTGTTCAGCCTGGAGAAGAGAAGGCTCCGGGGAGATCTTATTGCGGCCTTCCAGTCCCTAAAGGGGCTACAGGAGAGCTGGGGAAGGACTTTTTACTGGGGCATGGAGTGATAGGACGAGGGGGAATGGCTTCAAACTGGAAGAGGGCAGGTTTAGATTGAACATTAGGAAGAAGTTTTTCACTGTGAGGGTGGTGAGGCACTGGCACAGGTTGCCCAGAGAGGTTGTTGAGGCCCCATCCCTGGAGGTGTTCAAGGCCAGGCTGGAGGTGGCCTTGGGCAGCCTGGTCTGGTGGGAGGTGTCCCTGCCTATGGCAGGGGGGTTGGAACTCGATGATCTTCAAGGTCCTTTCCAACCTAAACCATTCCATGATTCTATGATTCTATGAAAGTGCTCCTATCAGAAACAGGGGCCGGTTCCTCACCGAAGCAGCCGGCGCAAGCCCCGAGGGTATGCGGGTCACAAGGAGGGGGCGAAGGACAGGTTCTCCTGGGGGTGCAGATGAGGCACCACACAAGTCCTAAGGAAGGGCAGCTGATCCAAACCTCTATTAAAAGAACGTGGAGCGCGCCAAAGCAAGCTCTGGGTAAACCCACTGCGAACGGCGATGAAGCAGCGATGCAGCATCCAGGCGTCTGCCTCCCTACGGGGCAAGCGGCACAGAGTGAGCTCCAAAGAGTCTCCAGCGAGCGACGAAAGCCAACAATGGATGTAGGGAGCTTTAAAAACGATCGCACAGAGAGCCCTGAGCTTCTGTTTTGTGTGTTTTTTTCTTTTTTTTTAATTTGCCTATAACTAAATTACATGATTTCTTTGCAAGTCTAATTAAGCAGTTAATTGATGCTGGTGCCCTTTAGCATCTGGCATTTAAGATTAAGTAAATAATGGAGAAAAGTGCACGCAGCACCCAGCAATAATTAAACACAGCGAGGGTTTGTTCCCCCACCCTCCCCCATTTTAACGTGTTATGTATAAATCTCTGAGGATAACTGTCTTTAATAGCCTCAAATACACTTACACACCACATAATGATACTTGAAAACAGTGTTTTTCCTCTTCGAGATGGTGGATACTAGGTGTATCTTTGATCTTAACCAGCAGGTTTTATTTTACACCTTGCTCTCAGTGGAAGGAAGAGCTTCATTGCTGCATCTCTACCCAGCTGAAGAGTACGTTAAGTGGACCTTCATGGGAACGTATCTCTAAATCCGTGAGTGCAAGTGCTGGGATCACGCATTAAAGATTTGTGGTCAAATTTCTCCCTTTCTCATGGGTTTACTGTGTTGATGGTCCACACAATGTTATTCATCCATTTCAACATCTTTGTCAGAGACAAGGACAGTGGGGTAGAGTGCACCCTCAGCAAGTTTGCCAATGATACCAAGCTGTGTGGCGAGGTAGACACGTTGGAGGGGAGGGACGCCATCCAGAGGGACCTGGACAGGTGGGAGAGGTGGGCCCATGCCAACCTCATGAAGTTCAACAAGGCCAAGTGCAAGGTCCTGCATCTGGGTCAGGGCAATCGCAAGCACAAATCCAGGCTCGGTGGGGAATGGCTGGAGAGCAGCCCCAGCTGCTGCCCGAGGAGAAGAACCTGGGGGTGCTGATCGAGGAGAAGCTCAACATGAGCCAGCAATGTGCGATCGCAGCCCAGAAGGCCAACCGTGTCCTGGGCTGCATCAGAAGAAGCCTGGCCAGCAGGGTGAGGGGGAGATTCTGCCCCTCTACTCCACTCTCATGAGACCTCACCTGGAGTACTGCATCCAGCTCTGGAGTCCCCAACATAAGAAGGAGATGGACATGTTGGAGCGGGTCCAGAGGAGAGCCACGAGGATGATCCGAGGGCTGGAGCACCTCTCCCATGAGGACAGGCTGAGAGAGTTGGGGCTGTTCAGCCTGGAGAAGAGAAGGCTCCAGGGAGACCTTATGGCCCCTTCCAGTATCTGAAGGGGGCTTACAAGAAGGCTGGAGAGGGACATTTTACAAGGGCATGTAGTGATAGGACGAGGGGGAATGGCTTCAAACTGGAAGAGTGGAGATTTAGATGAGATCTGAGGAAGAAATTCTTTCCTGTGAGGGTGGTGAGCCCCTGGTGCAGGTTGCCCAGAGAAGCTGTGGCTGCCCCATCCCTGGAGGTGTTCAAGGCTACGTTGGATGG